>CM067360.1:70325967-70475967 GCA_034401795.1 Chaetoderma sp. LZ-2023a | reverse complement strand
ACGAACGAACGAACGAACGAACGAACGAACGAACGAACGAACGAACGAACGAACGAACGAACGAACGAACGAACGAACGCACGCACGCACGCACGCACGCACGCACGCTTTTGCAGACCCATAATTAAAAGATGATCTACGGATATGATTTCATGTTGCCCCACCATTGATTTTGGTTGGGATTAGATTTATTTAAGAATAGGTAGGGAGGGATGAAACCTTGTCATTGTTATCAGGAACTATAAGGTCTAACTTTGATCTTACTAGCAAATCTTTCAGGTTTGGATTTCTATTGTAAGCTATTACTGGTCGTGCTTTGATCGGTTCCTTTAATTTAGATTGCAACTGTGAATATTCGTCTTTCATGGTTTTTGCTAATTCAACATTACGTCTATTGTATATGAGTTGAAATGGGATAATTTTGTTCTTTTGTGATATTCCCGAATCTACATTTATTCCAAATGGTGCTTTTGTTTGGAGTGTTCTAATCCAATGGCCTTCTCGGATTTTGCGAAACGAACTCGTTTCTTCCTCACTATCGAAGGTCGGAATCTGTTCTATTGGCATGATTTCAAAATGATGTTCAACTGAATGATCAGGAAGTTGGAAATGTTGAGCAATTGGCGTATCTGCTGAGGTGTTAATATCAGAAACGTGGCGTCTAGCACGCACTCTAAATGCATTTTTTGTTTCACCAACATACTGTTTCTGGCAAAGGGCACAATTGATCAAATAAACTACATTCTCAGAATCACAATGCATATTAGTTCGGATATGATATTCATCTTTAGTTTGAAAGCTCAGGAATGTTTGTTGGTTTACAATATAGTTGTTTACTTTGCATCTATTTTTGTCGCATTTAGAAACTGATCCATCACACGTGATTGGTTTATTGTGTTTAATTTGGACAGGTTAAAACTCGGGTCCGCTATGAGGTTTTCGATTTTCAAGCTCATTGATGGTGTCTGCTTTAATTTTTCGAAGAAAACGGGATGAATAGCCTCGTGCTTTCAAAGCATCAAACAGAGTAGAGCATGCACTATTCAGATTTTTCCTGAGTTTCGAAAAAATATAATGATTTGCGATTTGATCAAACCTTTAAATGTGTGTGGAGGATGAAATGATTTTTTGTGAAGCAGCTGATGTGTGTCTGTTGGCTTAAAGAATACTTTATATTCTAATTTTCCAGTGGAATCAAATTGAGGACCCTTATAGATCGTGACATCTAAAAAGTCAACCGATGTTCCACTAATAGTAGCTTTTAGCTTGATGTTTGAATCTTGGTTATTTAAAATGCGAAAAAATTCCCAAAAGTATTCTTCTGAATGTTGCCAAACTATGAAGATGTCATCTAGATATCTGAGGTAAAGAAGAGGCTTTTTGTCTGTCTGTCTGTCTGTCTGTCTGTCTGTCTGTCTGTCTGTCTGTCTGTCTGTCTGTCTGTCTGTCTGTCTGTCTGTCTGTCTGTCTGTCTGTCTGTCTGTCTGTCTGTCTGTCTGTCTGTCTGTCTGTCTGTCTGTCTGTCTGTCTGTCTGTCTGTCTGTCTGTCTGTCTGTCTGTCTGTCTGTCTGTCTGTCTGTCTGTCTGTCTGTCTGTCTGTCTGTCTGTCTGTCTGTCTGTCTGTCTGTCTGTCTGTCTGTCTGTCTGTCTGTCTGTCTGTCTGTCTGTCTGTCTGTCTGTCTGTCTGTCTGTCTGTCTGTCTGTCTGTCTGTCTGTCTGTATGTCTGTCTGTCTGTCTGTCTGTCTGTCTGTCTGTCTGTCTGTCTGTCTGTCTGTCTGTCTGTCTTTACATTGAAAAAAACGCATTGGCACAGGAATTTAATTACAAATTTCTTTACCTAAATTTGTCCTATCGAGACCAAGTTTAGATTTACTTAGAGTGGTCCCCCCTTGAGATTAGTTGGGGTAAAATGAACTTATCAGTAGGTCGCTTTAACAGGTAAAGGCTGGGATTGATCCTACATTATAGAGAAATCACACACACACGAATGCACGACCGCACGCACGCACGTACGCACGTACGCACGTACGCACGTACGCACGTACGCACGTACGCACGTACGCACGTACGCACGTACGCACGTACGCACGTACGCACGTACGCACGTACGCACGTACGCACGCACGCACACATATGAACGAATGCACGAATGCATGCAATAACACATGCCCACAGTAATACATGCACGAATGCACGCAATAATGCATGCATGAACGCATGCACGAACGAACGCACGAATGCATGCACGCACACACCCACGCACTAATGTACTCACGAATTAATGCACCCACACCCACATACACACACGCACACATACACCCACGCAAGTATAGATGCACACACGTGCGGATGTACGAGCACACACCCACACACATACACACATACGAACAAACGCCCGGACGCACGAACGAACGAACGCACGCACGAACGAACGAACGAACGAACGAACGAACGAACGAACGCACGCATGCACGCACGCACGCACGCACACACGCACACACGTACGCACACATACTTTTGCAGACACAAAATTAAACGATGTCCTACGGATATGATTTCATGTTTCCCCACCATTGATTTTGGTTGGGATTAGATTTATTTAAGAATAGGTAGGGAGGGATGAAACCTTGTCATTGTTATCAGGAACTATAAGGTCTAACTTTGATCTTACTAGCAAATCTTTCAGGTTTGGATTTCTATTGTAAGCTATTACTGGTCGTGCTTTGATCGGTTCCTTTAATTTAGATTGCAACTGTGAATATTCGTCTTTCATGGTTTTTGCTAATTCAACATTACGTCTATTGTATATGAGTTGAAATGGGATAATTTTGTTCTTTTGTGATATTCCCGAATCTACATTTATTCCAAATGGTGCTTTTGTTTGGAGTGTTCTAATCCAATGGCCTTCTCGGATTTTGCGAAACGAACTCGTTTCTTCCTCACTATCGAAGGTCGGAATCTGTTCTATTGGCATGATTTCAAAATGATGTTCAACTGAATGATCAGGAAGTTGGAAATGTTGAGCAATTGGCGTATCTGCTGAGGTGTTAATATCAGAAACGTGGCGTCTAGCACGCACTCTAAATGCATTTTTGGTTTCACCAACATACTGTTTCTGGCAAAGGGCACAATTGATCAAATAAACTACATTCTCAGAATCACAATGCATATTAGTTCGGATATGATATTCATTTTTAGTTTGAAAGCTCAGGAATGTTTGTTGGTTTACAATATAGTTGTTTACTTTGCATCTATTTTTGTCGCATTTAGAAACTGATCCGTCGCACATGATTGGTTTATTGTGTTTAATTTGGACAGGCTCAAACTCGGGTCCGCTATGAGGTTTTCGATTTTCAAGCTCATTGATGGTGTCTGCTTTAATTTTTCGAAGAAAACGGGATGAATAGCCTCGTGCTTTCAAAGCATCAAACAGAGTAGAGCATGCACTATTCAGATTTTTCCTGAGTTTCGAAAAAATATAATGATTTGCGATTTGATCAAACCTTTAAATGTGTGTGGAGGATGAAATGATTTTTTGTGAAGCAGCTGATGTGTGTCTGTTGGCTTAAAGAATACTTTATATTCTAATTTTCCAGTGGAATCAAATTGAGGACCCTTATAGATCGTGACATCTAAAAAGTCAACCGATGTTCCACTAATAGTAGCTTTTAGCTTGATGTTTGAATCTTGGTTATTTAAAATGCGAAAAAATTCCCAAAAGTATTCTTCTGAATGTTGCCAAACTATGAAGATGTCATCTAGATATCTGAGGTAAAGAAGAGGCTTTTTGTCTGTCTGTCTGTCTGTCTGTCTGTCTGTCTGTCTGTCTGTCTGTCTGTCTGTCTGTCTGTCTGTCTGTCTGTCTGTCTGTCTGTCTGTCTGTCTGTCTGTCTGTCTGTCTGTCTGTCTGTCTGTCTGTCTGTCTGTCTGTCTGTCTGTCTGTCTGTCTGTCTGTCTGTCTGTCTGTCTTTACATTGAAAAAAACGCATTGGCACAGGAATTAAATTACAAATTTCTTTACCTAAATTTGTCCTATCGAGACCAAGTTTAGATTTGCTTAGAGTGGTCCCCCCTTGAGATTAGTTGGGGTAAAATGAACTTATCAGTAGGTCGCTTTAACAGGTAAAGGCTGGGATTGATCCTACATTATAGAGAAATCACACACACACGAATGCACGCCCGCACGCACGCACGCACGCACGCACACATCTGAACGAATGCACGAATGCATGCAATAACACATGCACACAGTAATACATGCACGAATGCACGCAATAATGCATGCATGAACGCATGCACGAACGAACGCACGAATGCATGCACGCACACACCCACGCACTAATGTACTCACGAATTAATGCACCCACACACACACGCACACATACACCCACGCAAGTATAGATGCACACACGTGCGGATGTACGAGCACACACCCACACACATACACACATACGAACAAACGCCCGGACGAACGAACGAACGAACGAACGAACGAACGAACGAACGAACGCACGCACGCACGCACGCACGCACGCACGCACGCACGCACGCACGCACGCACGCACGCACGCACGCACGCACACTTTTGCAGACACAAAATTAAAAGATGTCCTACGGATATGATTTCATGTTGCCCCACCATTGATTTTGGTTGGGATTAGATTTATTTAAGAATAGGTAGGGAGGGATGAAACCTTGTCATTGTTATCAGGAACTATAAGGTCTAACTTTGATCTTACTAGCAAATCTTTCAGGTTTGGATTTCTATTGTAAGCTATTACTGGTCGTGCTTTGATCGGTTCCTTTAATTTAGATTGCAACTGTGAATATTCGTCTTTCATGGTTTTTGCTAATTCAACATTACGTCTATTGTATATGAGTTGAAATGGGATAATTTTGTTCTTTTGTGATATTCCCGAATCTACATTTATTCCAAATGGTGCTTTTGTTTGGAGTGTTCTAATCCAATGGCCTTCTCGGATTTTGCGAAACGAAGTCATTACTTCCTCACTATCGAAGGTCGGAATCTGTTCTATTGGCATGATTTCAAAATGATGTTCAACTGAATGATCAGGAAGTTGGAAATGTTGAGCAATTGGCGTATCTGCTGAGGTGTTAATATCAGAAACGTGGCGTCTAGCACGCACTCTAAATGCATTTTTTGTTTCACCAACATACTGTTTCTGGCAAAGGGCACAATTGATCAAATAGACTACATTCTCAGAATCACAATGCATATTAGTTCGGATATGATATTCATTTTTAGTTTGAAAGCTCAGGAATGTTTGTTGGTTTACAATATAGTTGTTTACTTTGCATCTATTTTTGTCGCATTTAGAAACTGATCCATCGCACATGATTGGTTTATTGTGTTTAATTTGTACAGGCTCAAACTCGGGTCCGCTATGAGGTTTTAGATTTTCAAGCTCATTGATGGTGTCTGCTTTAATTTTTCGAAGAAAACGGGCTGAATAGCCTCGTGCTTTCAAAGCATCAAACAGAGTAGAGCATGCATTATTCAGATTTTGCCTGTTGCTAGAGTTTCGAAAAAATCTTATGATTTGCGATTTGATCAAACCTTTAAATGTGTGTGGAGGATGAAATGATTTTTTGTGAAGCAGCTGATGTGAGTCTGTTGGCTTAAAGAATACTTTATATTCTAATTTTCCAGAGGAATCAAATTGAGGACCCTTATAGATCGTGACATCTAAAAAGTCAACAGATGTTCCACTAATAGTAGCTTTTAGCTTGATATTTGAATCTTGGTTATTTAAAATGCGAAAAAATTCCCAAAAGTCTTCTTCTGAATGTTGCCAAACTATGAAGATGTCATCTAGATATCTGAGGTAAAGAAGAGGCTTTTTGGTTGATTTGTTCAGTGCCTCCTCTTCCCACTCCGCAACATAAATCGTGGCAAAATTTGGGCTGAATCGTTTACCCATTGCGCAACCACAGATTTGAAGGTAATTTTCACCATTAAATTGGAAATCGTTTCCTTTAAGACTTAGCTCTAATAATTTTAGAATTTCCGTGTCTGGTCGATCTGGATCAGGAAATTTGACAAAAGAATTCTTAATAGCATTGACTCCAGCATCAATATCTATATTGGTATACATAGCATCTATGTCTAATGTGACTAAATATGCATCTTTGGGAACTGACAATTTGGATAGCTTTGAAAGAAAGTGTTCTGTGTTCTTGAGAAAGCTCTTGTGTCTATTAGCAATGGGCTTTAAATAGTAATCAATATATTCTGAAATGCCATAAGACTCACTGCCACAGTCTGAAATGATGGGTCGTCCAGGCGGTGTCAATGGATCTAACCAGGTGCTGATAGGTTTATGGATTTTAGGCAAGATATAAAATGTCCGATTTTGTGGATTATTCTCACCTAGCAGATACTTTAGCTGTTTCTTATCGATGTACTTATCTGTATGCAATGAATTAAGTATTTCAATGAAATTTTGTCGGTTCTGAGGCCAAATTAAATTATCAAGTTTTCTGTAATGCCTGGTGTTAGTTAACTGCCTTTCGGCCTCGCGGATGTAGTTTTCTCTAGACATAATCACAGTTGCTGAACCTTTATCGGCTGGTTTTATAATAATATTTTGATTTCTACGTAATTTGTTGATAGCCTGTCGTTCGAGAAATGAAAGGTTTTGCTTATTGTTTGTAACTGGCAATGATCTGGCTATACCAGCAACCGTTTTTATGGTTGCTTTAACATTGTCATCAACTAGCCTATCTGGAGGGTCCCAACCGGATTTTCCAGTGAATGGTTTTGACTCTCCATTTAAATTTCGAAAATGATGGGCTATTTTTACTGAATGACCAAAATTAGCTACTTCAATAAGACCTGTGTCTAAAAGCAAATCTAATCCTGTTTTTGGTTTTGGAGTTGGTATAAAAGTAAGACCACGATCGAGAATTGATTTTTCAGATGGTGAGAGATCATAGTCAGCTGCTAAATTGACAAGGTTTGTTCCTAATCCTATGTTAGGGGAGCTATTGCCTTGACCCACATTTAGTTTAAACTAAGTACCGTCAACCAATGGTTATAAATACAATTAGCTGTTTCTTTCGTCCAATGGATTCTATCCTTCTCAACATGAAAATTCGCATCAGAAATTGTGGGGATGACCTTATCAACGTGGCAGTTGGACCTTGCTGATTCGTTGATACGCTTGAGACAGTACCTTTGCCTGTCTGACAAGCTATCAGAGAAGTTAATCTCAGCAAAGTGCAACTCCGCATTAGGGAAGGTGTTTTTAAATTCACGAGCCATGAACCGTAAATGGCTTGAGGCTTTGGTTGGATTCTCATTTTTGGAGTTGATGCCAATATTCAATATGATCTTCTCCGGGCTAGGGCCATCCTGGTGTCGCATAGCCATTGTTCTGAAATGTGATAATGCGGCACCAGGATAGCACTCAACCTGGATGTCAGGATGGACATCTAAATCAATTCGGGCTAGATTAGAGGACCCTATCATCAGAATCTTTTTGGTGATTCTGGGGATCCTCCACAGGCCCTTGCTATGCGATTGATGACGGTACTTAGCAAACTTCCTGTCAGACAGGTTACTATTATTCTCCATAGGAGGGAGAGGAGGTGGAGACAGAAGAAGAGGAGCAGAAGAAGGTGCGTGAGGAGAAGAGAGATGAAGCGTAGGAGGAAGAGGAGGAGGAGGGATGGAGAGAGGAGATGCAAGAGGAGAAGATTGAGTATGAGGAGCAAGAGGCGGGATAGAGAGAGGAGATGCATAAAGAGAAGAAGTTTGAGGAGGAAGAGGAGGAGGCGGGATTGAGAGAGGAGATGCATGAAGAGAAGAAGTTTGAGGAGGAAGAGGAGGAGGCGGGATTGAGAGAGGAGATGCATGAAGAGAAGAAGTTTGAGGAGGAAGAGGAGCAGGCGGGATTGAGAGAGGAGAAGGAGGAAGAGGAGAAGATCGAGTCAGAGGGTGGCGAGGAGAAGATAGTGGAAGAGATGGGGAAGAGTTGCTAGGTGGTAGATTGGGGGAACAATGAGTAACAACCCGACAACGGCGCACAGGAGGAGAATTTGTCTTTGGGAGAGCCGGCCATGACTCTGTTACATCATCAACACCAGGTGCTGGTGTTGGTGATGTATACAGATTCGTCCGCTTGGAAGTGGTAGGCGAGGGTGTGAAGGTGGTTGGTGACCGTTGTCGTTTGTTAGTCATTGTTGAATGATAACCTGAACCTGTACTCGGTGTGGCCGCTGGTGTTGGTAGAGACATCACTCTATTTTGCTTATCACTAGCTATTTCTGCCAAAAATTTCCAAAAATTTGTGATTGTCATTGTGGCCAATTTATTTCCAAAATTTTGCCTACCCCATTTCAATGCTATGCCTTTGGCTCTGTCTAGATCAAGAATTACATTAGATTCGGCCACTTTTACATCTGCCTTTAATTTGTCCAATTTGCTTCGATAATGTTTGATTAAATTTTCTAAGCAGCTATGAGCCCAAATTTGGTTTATCATGCTGGTCGATTTCAAAAATTCGTCATCTCGTAAGGCAGGGCAGAAAAACGAGTTCATCTCCTCCATTTTCATGCTGAGAGATTTCGGGAGAGAGTCTGATGCCAAATGCTCTCGTAAAAGACCATAGTGATGCAAGCATTGCAACACATGGAAGTACATCTTAACCAGTCTCTGAAAGGCCTGAACAGACTGGTTAGGAGCACTTTTGGTTGAAGAAAAGTTGGACGCTGGGTTGCCAGATTTGCGTCCTTTACCTACTGGGCCGTTGAAATTCTTGGCCATTTTTAGAACGTAATCAAATTTCTATAGATTTATGTCAAATTTAGTCAGAAAAGTTCAAAAAAGTTAAATTCCAAATATTAACTAGAGCGATATGTGTTGAAACAATTTAGAGACTGAAAAATAAGAACAATTAATACAAGATTATTATATATATATAAAATTAAAGCTTACACTGTCAGTTGCTGGAGCGCTTTCGACGTAATGGTCTTCGTCATGCAGCGAAAAAACTGGTCTAATGGCAACTGATAATTCTTACATATTTATAGGAGAAGTACTGCAATGGTGACTACTGATCAACTATTAATTCAGTCTCTCCACAAAAGATCAAACTAAACCCGAAGACCTGCTTTAGATCAATGTGCGCTTTGGGCGCTACTGAAGTCAAACAGCTAATACAAAAGGCGTGATTGCTTAATTCTATCGAGCTTATCTAACTGTAGCATGGGTTAGTACGCCGGTTCGTTTCAGGCGATTAAGGTGTGAGAATAACAATGAGGGCTATTTGGTCAGTCATTAGATCAAATGCTGCCGAGATATGTTTGATCATGGCGGCTGAGAGTAATTTACTTGCTGTTTGAGTACTGCAAGGGACAGGTTTCCTGAATAAAGATTATATAAACAAATTCTGACAAGTTATACAGATTTTTGATCTTGGGGAATCGGTTCACTCAGTCATTACAAAGCGTTGATTACTTCTTTGTAATAAGTTGGCGTTGCCGTGTGTTCGAAAATAGGAACAAATTCTGATAGTTAGGAGTTATACAGTTTTTTGATCTGGGCAAATCGGTTCACTCAGTCATTACAAAGCATTGATTACTTCTTTGTAATAAGTTGGCGTTGCCCTGTGTTCGAAAATAGGAATAAACAAGTAGTTTTGAGCCGGTCTTTCTGACATAGGATGATCCATTGTGGATTGACTGAATGTTGTTGATCTAGTGAGATTCATTCAAAAGAGAGGTGGTTGTAAATCACAGGTTGTTTGAGCTTTGTACGCTTATATGTCCAACAACCCATGTACTCATTCACCCGCACAGACACCAGCATATTAATCCATCAATCAGTCCATCCTGCCATCCACCTAAACAAATACTTGATTAAGGGGAGAACAGATTTGTAAACTGATAGACAGACACCCGGTGGATGACTAGACGACTGAACAAATGAATAGGAAAATGGGTGAAAGCTACAATTTCATTTCCGAATTTGGTTTAATTTATTCACTTAGTTATTGCAAAGTGCTAATTGCCTCTTTGCAATGATTTGGTGTGGCTGTTGAAAAAATAAGAATAAAATACGACAGGTGGTTGTGGAAGAGAGGTGGTTTGTACCTTTACAAACATATATGTCGAAACAATCCATGCGCCCACCCGGACACCAACCCAGTAATCCATCCATCAGTCCATCCACACAGACAATCAATTGATGTCTGAGAGGCACAGACCAGTAAACCAATAGAGAGGCCAAGGACAGGTGACAGGATGAGTGAACAGATAGGTGGACGAATGAATGAATGAATGAATATAAGCACATATGAATGCGCGGACGCCCGCACGCACGCACGCACGAACGAACGAACGAACGAACGAACGAACGAACGAACGAACGAACGAACGAACGAACGAACGAACGAACGAACGAACGAACGAACGAACGAACGAACGAACGAACGAACGAACGAACGAACGAACGCATGATTGCAGGTATGGACGACCGCGCAAACGAAACATCAGCTACCGGCAGACCAATTCCGACAGTGTATTTATAAATATTAACAGTTTAAAATTGTTTGATTTGGGACAAATATGGAGGCCTGGCACAAGCAAGTCCGTCTTTACATTGAAAAAAACGCATTGGCACAGGAATTAAATTACAAATTTCTTTACCTAAATTTGTCCTATCGAGACCAAGTTTAGATTTGCTTAGAGTGGTCCCCCCTTGAGATTAGTTGGGGTAAAATGAACTTATCAGTAGGTCGCTTTAACAGGTAAAGGCTGGGATTGATCCTACATTATAGAGAAATCACACACACACGAATGCACGCCCGCACGCACGCACGCACGCACGCACACATCTGAACGAATGCACGAATGCATGCAATAACACATGCACACAGTAATACATGCACGAATGCACGCAATAATGCATGCATGAACGCATGCACGAACGAACGCACGAATGCATGCACGCACACACCCACGCACTAATGTACTCACGAATTAATGCACCCACACACACACGCACACATACACCCACGCAAGTATAGATGCACACACGTGCGGATGTACGAGCACACACCCACACACATACACACATACGAACAAACGCCCGGACGAACGAACGAACGAACGAACGAACGAACGAACGCACGCACGCACGCACGCACGCACGCACGCACGCACGCACGCACGCACGCACGCACGCACGCACGCACGCACGCACGCACGCACGCACGCACGCACGCACGCACGCACGCACACTTTTGCAGACACAAAATTAAAAGATGTCCTACGGATATGATTTCATGTTGCCCCACCATTGATTTTGGTTGGGATTAGATTTATTTAAGAATAGGTAGGGAGGGATGAAACCTTGTCATTGTTATCAGGAACTATAAGGTCTAACTTTGATCTTACTAGCAAATCTTTCAGGTTTGGATTTCTATTGTAAGCTATTACTGGTCGTGCTTTGATCGGTTCCTTTAATTTAGATTGCAACTGTGAATATTCGTCTTTCATGGTTTTTGCTAATTCAACATTACGTCTATTGTATATGAGTTGAAATGGGATAATTTTGTTCTTTTGTGATATTCCCGAATCTACATTTATTCCAAATGGTGCTTTTGTTTGGAGTGTTCTAATCCAATGGCCTTCTCGGATTTTGCGAAACGAAGTCATTACTTCCTCACTATCGAAGGTCGGAATCTGTTCTATTGGCATGATTTCAAAATGATGTTCAACTGAATGATCAGGAAGTTGGAAATGTTGAGCAATTGGCGTATCTGCTGAGGTGTTAATATCAGAAACGTGGCGTCTAGCACGCACTCTAAATGCATTTTTTGTTTCACCAACATACTGTTTCTGGCAAAGGGCACAATTGATCAAATAGACTACATTCTCAGAATCACAATGCATATTAGTTCGGATATGATATTCATTTTTAGTTTGAAAGCTCAGGAATGTTTGTTGGTTTACAATATAGTTGTTTACTTTGCATCTATTTTTGTCGCATTTAGAAACTGATCCATCGCACATGATTGGTTTATTGTGTTTAATTTGGACAGGCTCAAACTCGGGTCCGCTATGAGGTTTTAGATTTTCAAGCTCATTGATGGTGTCTGCTTTAATTTTTCGAAGAAAACGGGCTGAATAGCCTCGTGCTTTCAAAGCATCAAACAGAGTAGAGCATGCATTATTCAGATTTTGCCTGTTGCTAGAGTTTCGAAAAAATCTTATGATTTGCGATTTGATCAAACCTTTAAATGTGTGTGGAGGATGAAATGATTTTTTGTGAAGCAGCTGATGTGAGTCTGTTGGCTTAAAGAATACTTTATATTCTAATTTTCCAGAGGAATCAAATTGAGGACCCTTATAGATCGTGACATCTAAAAAGTCAACAGATGTTCCACTAATAGTAGCTTTTAGCTTGATATTTGAATCTTGGTTATTTAAAATGCGAAAAAATTCCCAAAAGTATTCTTCTGAATGTTGCCAAACTATGAAGATGTCATCTAGATATCTGAGGTAAAGAAGAGGCTTTTTGTCTGTCTGTCTGTCTGTCTGTCTGTCTGTCTGTCTGTCTGTCTGTCTGTCTGTCTGTCTGTCTGTCTGTCTGTCTGTCTGTCTGTCTGTCTGTCTGTCTGTCTGTCTGTCTGTCTGTCTGTCTGTCTGTCTGTCTGTCTGTCTGTCTGTCTGTCTGTCTGTCTGTCTGTCTGTCTGTCTGTCTGTCTGTCTGTCTGTCTGTCTGTCTGTCTGTCTGTCTGTCTGTCTGTCTGTCTGTCTGTCTGTCTGTCTGTCTGTCTGTCTGTCTGTCTGTCTGTCTGTCTGTCTGTCTGTCTGTCTGTCTGTCTGTCTGTCTGTCTGTCTGTCTGTCTGTCTGTCTGTCTGTCTGTCTGTCTGTCTGTCTCTCAGTCGGTCGGTCGGACGGTCGGTCCGTCGGTCGGTCGGTCGATAAGTTGGTCTATCTGTCGGTTTGTCGCTCGGTCAGTTGGTCCTTTTAATAAGGTTAAAATTAGTTTACGTTCCCTGTGATTGACGTCGCACTGACACTAGGATATAGCTCAGTCAGTCATCTGGAATGTAATTTTTACCTTTTTCAGTTTTCGACCCGAGTGGGTTTCAAACCCAGGCAATTCTCTACGACCATCCCATCTAGCGTTTGTGAGCCGGATACTCTGCAATTGGTCCACCAGTCAGTGGACAAAAGTAGTCTTTCATCGGACTAGCTTTCAACTATCTGTCTGGGGAATTGACCGGAACTGATGATGTTATACGTAATCATATTTAACTCTGTGAGATGTGCAAAGCTTTTCTCCACGAAAGTTACTTATGCTTTATTTGTTTTAAGGAATTAATTCACCTTTCCAGAGTACCCACCCACCATATGACGTCATAATGAACTGCGCAATGTGCACAATGACATCATAATGAATGACGTCATGAATGACGTTGATAAGTACGTCGCGAACGCATATTTGAAGACGGTCTATACGTTGTTGTACAAATTGTTTGCTTTTACTATTTAATAAATATTCTGTTGAATATTTTGAAACTAATTTGGCTGGACGCTGTTGCTGCCATAAGCAGCAACATCGCCCAGTCAAATTAGTTACAAAATGTTCAACAGCTTCCCTGTATAGTTTCCAGGAAATTGATGGCTAGGGCATTTGGGAATCGATCAATCCCAACACGGCGAGGTGTGGGTGGAGCTTAGCTAGTGATGGGCGAGGCATAGCTAAAAATGGAACGATCGTTATTGTTCTTCTCAGCAGGTCTTTGAGAACAATGGCGATCGTATGCAGAACAATGGCGATCGTATGCACACAAAGGAATTGGTTTTTGAACAACAATGGAGATCATCCACACACGATTTCGAGGTTTTAGAACAATGGCGATCGTACGCACTGGTATGTGAGAACATTGGCCATCATCCGCACACACTTGAGAATCTATATTTAGTATATGTGACTCATGTTAAAACCCCGTTCTATGTCCTGAAAATGTTAACCCCTAAAACTTGGGTGTTTTACATTTTAACTTAGCGGCGTGCGCGCCCCTCCATGGCCCTTCGTGATACTGTGGTATGTAAGGTAAAAATAGAGTTTAAGAGGTGGTCTGATAATAGGAGGTAAAATAGAGTTTAAGAGGTGGTCTGATAAGGGAGGTCGTAGGGTGAGGAGTAGGAGGCTGATGAGGCTAGTATTCTTGCTCAGTAGAAGTTGGTTTTGAGGTCGATGCTAGTGTACTTGTTTACAAGGTATGCACGATGTACGAATATTTTGTCTGTGTCATTATTAAAATTCATTACTCGAAATATTTTATCAGTAGATCCCTTGAATGACTGCGTCGTCATATGTTTTATTAGGTTTTTAACCCCGCCATGTACCAGTAAATGTCTACGGATAATTGCACCGTACGAATATTTTGAAAACTATTTGTCTTAATACGATCAAATCATTTCCTAAATTTTTAGCTGTAACATCCTGCAATTACTTTGTCTGGTGCGAAATTTCGTTGTCACGATGCTTTTAAGTCGCTAAACTTTATTAGTAAACTATGTACATGCTGAATAGTTTGAAAAAAGATTTGACTGGTGGCTTAGCCCACCTTACGCGTAAATTGTTTTTAAATACTTAATAGGCAATATAGCGTTTGCAATAACGTCAGTCGTTTTTAGATCTTGTGTCTGCTTGATGTTATTGTCACGTTTAAAATGTCTGCATTATGTCTCTGAGGGTGGCACACGTTTATGGAATTGTTTGTCATGCGGATAACTCTGTATGATAAATAGATTATTTGTCGTGTGTGGCATACAGTGTTACCATTCATCAGTGTCGCATTAGCCGTGAGATCTGTCCTTAAACGAGTTACAAACATGACACATGTTAAGGAATAATGAGAGAATGTTAAAGCACCACCCGTCTCGTTCTAAGCACAAGATATTACAATGTCCTTGCTGAGTTTAAAAAAAATCAATAATAACGCGTGCACCCGCTCAACAATTAAGAGCAACAATAAAAGCATAGTAGCATAATCATAGATGGTCGTTTACTACAAATATAAATATATCCTTTTGGCTACAGAGCAGTGATACGTTATAACCATGTTTTTACTATATAATTCACTCCTGCCCTAAGCGACGACCTCGTGTTACACCACTACATGGACGCTAGAGACTTTTTGCCTGCCTGTAGTTTTTCAATTTAACCCTCAAATTTCTTCAAGGCAATGTCCATTTTCTTCATATTCATATTTGTAGACCAGAGAAGATTATTTTTGAAAATTTATCATTGGAATGACTGGTTCTGCTGGCTATCCATTTGTCTAGACATTGCGCCAGCAAACAATCCCCCCTACCAACCACCACCGCCACCACCAGCAACACACACCACCATCACCATCACCACCTTCATCACCACCACCACTAGCACCACCACCACCAGAACCACCACCATCACCACCACCAACACACACCATCGTCACCACCTCCAGCATCAACACCACATCCCGCCCACAACCTTCACCACCACTGCCACTAGCACCACCACCACTACCGCCAGAACCGTCATACAACACCAACCACTAAGCACCATCACCACCACCCCCAGCATCAACACCACCAACCACCACCTTCACCACAACCGCCACTAGCACCACCACCAGTACCACTACCACCAGTACCGATATCCACCACCAACCACTAAGCACCACCACCACCACTACGACCTACACCCAACACCATGCATTAACACCACCACCAACACCCACCCACCCGCAAAACCATAGTGAATTTCTTCATATTCATACTTGCAGCCCTAGAGAAGGCTATTTTTGAAAATTTATCATCGGAATGACTGACTCTGACAGCTATCCATTTGTCTAGACATTGTGGTCAGAATGTGTGAGAGCGTGGTGTCTGAAAAATGGTATATCGGTTGGCGAGGGTATGTCAATGAGGGTTTAATAAATGTCTCGCTCATATGCACACATGCTAATATGCGATACTGCTAGTTATATCTTGTGCCCATGTGCGTGTGTACGTGCATGCCATAGTGTGCGCCCTTGTGCGCATGCGTGTGCCAGAAGACTATTTTTGAAAATTTATCATTGGAAAGACTGGCTCTGCTGGCTATCCATTTGTCTAGACATTGCGACAGCAAACACCAACAACCATCCACCAACCACTGCCACCACAACATCATCATCATCAACACCATCACCCACCACCTTCACCACGACCAGCGCCACTAACACCACCCCACCACTACCACCAACCACCACAGCATGCTGCGGATTGCGACCACTTGTTGTGGATTGTGGCAGCATATTGCGGATTGTGGATGCATATTGCAGATTTGCGGGCACATGTTGCACATTTGCGGGCACATATTGCGGATTTGTGGGCGCATGTTGCGGATTTGCAGGCGCATGTTGTGGATGGCAAAAAGTGCATGTACATGCTTGAACACGCATACACCAAAATGCATGCGTACATGTGCTGCCGCAAGCGGGCTGCATGTTGAGGATTTGCGGGCACATGTTGTGGATTTACAGGTGCATGTTGCAGATTTGCGGGCACATGTTGCGGATGGAAACAACTGCAAGTACATGCCTGAACATGCATACACACCAAAATGCATGCGTACGTGTGCTGCCGCATGCGGGCCATATGTTGCAGATTTGCAGGCGCATGTTGTGGATTTGTGGGCGCATGTTGCGGATTTGTGGGCACCTGTTGCTGATTTGCGGCCGCAGTACATATAATCCTATAAATGGCACAAATTCAATCCCTTTTCTCATTCCAGTTTAAACATCACAAAGTGGTTGGATGTGTAACTGCAGTTAGGCAGTCAGATTTCTTTAAAGAGCCTTGTAACTTGAATGCTTGCTAGATCTATCCTATAATCAATATGCCGAGACATAAATGTTTTGAATGTGATTCAACTTTTAATGGGTCAAATGACCTGAAGCGGCATAAAATCCGATTCCATAACGATGAAGATAGGGAAAATCTAGACAGTGAAGATGAAGAAATGACAGAGATGAATAGTGAAGATGATGAGCCAGTGGAGTCGGAGAATGAAGCCGGTGATGACTCAATGGAGTCTGAGAGTGATGATGAAGGTGAAGATGAAAAAGAAGCCATAGGCAATGAGGATCTATTTACCATATTCCAAAATATTAAGCAGGTCTTAGACGCTGAACAATCAGGTTTAGAAGATGGGGATGGTGAAGTGAACACAGAGCCAAATGGTGTAGGCAATGTGTCTATTTCCGTATATGCTGATGCTTTAGTTACAAAGTGTATAGACATAATGTTCCAGTGGAGAAGATTACAGAACTCTAGGCTCATTAAAATAATGTATCTGGAAACTAAAGATTTTATCACCGAGGGGTACGCAAATGATGAAGCAGTCTTCTCAGCTTTTCGAAAAAGAGAGTTTCTGATCAAGAAGTACATAAGGAAGTATCTAGATGATGATGATAATGATGATGATTCTGTCGGTGATGGATCTGATCCATAATGAATCAGTCAGTGATAAATGGATCTCCAGAACATTGACTATTTGTTTATGCTACAGTAACTATATGTTTTATCATATGTAATATTTTCTTCAATGTGAAAATATGGATACAAATAAAACATTGGTTCTTTATGTGCGTGTTGATTTGATGATTGTAGCTTCCCAGTCTGGTCCGCGCCCCACCCCCCCCCCCCCTCCCCACATCCGTCGATATACAAATCGGAGTGGGTGCTGTTGAACTTGGTGGTGATGGTGGTGGGGTTGGCGGTTGGTGGAAATAGGTGTTGTGGTGGATGGGGGTGGTGGGGTTAATACTGGGTGATGGGTGTTGGTGCTTCGTGGGTGGTGGTGCTGGTGGTTATAGAGGGATGGTGATGGTGGTGGTGTTAGTGGTGGTGATGGTGGTGGTGATGGTCGGTATTGGTAGTAGGTGGCTGCGCCACAATGTCTAGACAATGGTTAGCCAACTATACTATTTTTGTTGTCAGGGTCTCATTGACTAGGTACTCATAATGCATTCATACTGTGTGTACCCGGACATGGTAATTTTTGCTAGTTTTATTACCTTTAACTGGCTGACTGGCGAGGTGTTACAGACATTCCAGGGATCTACATCCTAGCTAAGTATTTTGGAAACGATTTGGGCAAAAGTTGATGCTAACAACGCAGTCAAATTATTTTCAAATTATTCATTAAATATCTTGGAAACGATTTGATAGAAAGTTGTTGCTAACGCCACGGTCAAATTATTTTTCTAAATATTCGTACAACAATAACACGCATTGCCGGCTGATGCCTTGTAAACAAGTATGCTAGTATACCTCATCCCTGGTGCCAGTCAGAGTTCGGCCAGTCAGAGTTCGGCCGCGCTATCATACCTCATCCCTCCTCCTCCTCCTCCTCCTCACTCGTCCGACCTCAATTATGCGACCACCTCTACAGTCATTCCAGGGATCTATGGATCCTACTAAATTTGGAAACGATTTCAGCAAAAGTTGATGCTAACACCGCAGTCAAATTATTTTCTAAATATTCACTAAATATTTTGGAAATATTCGTACATCAATAATGCGCATTGACGACTTGTAAACAAGTACGCCAGTATACCTCATCCCTCCTCCTCCTACGACCTCCGTTATCAGACCACCTCACTTATTATTTTACCTTACATACCACAGTACCACGGAGGGGGGATGGAGCGGGACACTAATTTGCCATAGGAAGCTACAATTCGCGCTAGTTTCAAAATATTCTGTTATTTTCTGATTTTTCA
The DNA here is from genome assembly GCA_034401795.1 of Chaetoderma sp. LZ-2023a. Lineage (NCBI taxonomy): Eukaryota > Metazoa > Mollusca > Caudofoveata > Chaetodermatida > Chaetodermatidae > Chaetoderma > Chaetoderma sp. LZ-2023a. The sequence continues at coordinate 70,457,165 of CM067360.1, read as the reverse complement.
AACCTAAATCATGGCGCATTGGTAGTTTAAATAGTTTTGATACTAATTTGACATAGGAAGCTACAATTCTCACTAGTATCCATTTTTATAACAATTTTTAAAATTTAATAATTAAATGACTGTCGCTTTAAAGACCACTCCTTAAATGCGATCAATGCATGATTATTATCTATATAATATTATACATACAACATCGCTTGGTTTACCTATATATTACCCACATAGCGATGTACTTTGCTCTGTTTTTTTGAAAATTAAATGACTGGTAGGAAGCCACTTAGTTTCATGTTTGAGGGTTTTAGATGAAGATTAACGCGTTTGCATACAAATTGAAGGATTAAAAGCGAATCATAGATGCATTATGCACAATAACGAGGTGGTCAGAGAAAACATATTTCCCTGGATACTTTTTTAACAAGCACAGGTTTTATGCTCGTTAACCATTTAACAAACTGATCCATCGCGTCTAGCCCGCATGTATGTGTCATTATATGGAGGCCAGTACGCGACAGTTTTTGATAGGTCGATAGTCATCTCACGTGATATTCCTTATATTTTTTTGTAGTAGAGCGATGTAATATAAATATAAATGTTAATGTACATTAGGCAAAAATGGCCAGCAGTACAAACTTTGACGGATCAGACACTGGGTATGTGCGATGTCGTTGGTGTTCCATCGACATCCGCGACACCATATGCCGACGGTCGAAACACGAGAGGGTCTGTAGGTATATGATCAAGAAAACAGAACCTAAAGAGATGGTGTACACCTGCAAGGAGTGCTATTGTCTATTACCAATCAAACAGTATTCGCATAGTGATAATCGGTGATATGCCAGACCTATCTCAAAACACGGCCCTTTTCAGGGCCCACAAATCATTCGAAAGAGAACTCTTTATCTGTTAAAAAAATAAAATAATATAATAAGGTTTTTACACACAACAACAACCTTCACACATGCATACACAAACACACATTCTGATCCGCCAAAAGTGGTCGATGGACGCTACTGTTCTAAATGGCCATCTGTACGCTATTGTTCGTGGTCGATTAATGCATTGACCTTGACTGGGAACGCATTTTGTTCATATTTTTGAACATTTAATAATTAAATGACCGCCACTTTAAAGACATAAATACGATAGATAAAACTATCTATATAATAGTATTCAACATCTAAAACTAGGAAAAATTACTGTGTACGTGTCTGATTTTTGAAAATTAAATGACTGTGAACGCATTTTGTTCATATTTGTATGATTCTTTCGAAAATTAACTGACTGGGGAACACATTTTGTTCATATTTTGACAATTTAATAATTAAATGACTTCTACTTTAAAGTATCACCTTAAATACGTAAGATAAAATTATATATATACACCTGTGCAAAAGTTAAGCACCAGCAAAAACAATAGAACGTAGAAACATGATGGTACAACTAGGCTGCCATACTTTTTGTCCCCGCGTTAGCTGACATAATTCCAAGTACGAAATGCACATGAATGCATGACTTCACGCCGCTTGATGTCCGTGCGTGGCGGGAAACAGCTTATGTAAAAGTCCAGTTTGAGGTGTAGAACATTACATACAGATTTAGGCGACAAGATTAGGAATTTTGTGTTCATGACCGTGGTTTATTTGTACAGAGAGAATTAGCTCTTGATTGTGAACCGCTATGGCAAGACGAAGGTTAAGTGATCGTGTGAAATGGCAAATCATAGGCATGCATACCACTGGTATGTCATGCAGAGAGATTGGCAGACAGCTGAACATTAACCATACTGTAATCAGTCGTTTGATTGCAAAACATGGGCAAACTAACGAGGTGAAGGACAGGCCTAGATCTGGAAGACCGAAGAAGACTACTGCCCGTGATGATCGAGCCCTAGTACGCCTTGTTAGGAGATCTCCATTCACCAACAACAGAGTGCTCAGCCAGCAATGGGAAACGCGCAATAGAGTGTCAATGTCTTCCGTCAAAAGGAGACTGTATGCTGCTGGCATGAAAGCTAGGAGACCTGTCAGACGTCCTCTCCTCACTGCACACCACAAAGAGGAGCGTCTGAGGTGGTGCAACGAAAGAAGACACTGGAACATGAGATCCTGGAGACGGGTACACTGGTCCGATGAAAGTCGGTTCCTGCTTCATGCCACAGATGGTCGAACTCGTGTATGGAGGTCCAGACGCACGGCGTACGACCAACGTAACATCATGGAAGAAGTTCCATTTGGTGGAGGTTCCGTTATGATATGGGGGTGCATCTCATTTGATTGTAAGCTGGATCTGTTGACTGTACCTGGAACACTAAATGGACAAAGATATCAAGATTCCATACTGGATAGAGTTGTGGTCCCTCATTTTGTAAATCATGCACCTGGAACCCACCCTATATTCATGGATGACAACGCCCGACCACATCGTGCTAGAGCTGTGCATGAATACCTCCGCCAGAATGCCATCGAAACCCTACCATGGCTAGCAAGGAGCCCTGACATGAACCCTATTGAGCATATCTGGGACATTCTGGGAAACATGGTGAGAAGGAGGGATCCTCCTGTGCAAAACCTACAGGAATTAACAGACGCACTCCATCTTGAATGGCAACGAATACCACAATGGCGTATCAGTCGGTTGGTGACCAGCATGAGACGTCGTGTCCAGGCCGTCATCCAGGCACAAGGTGGATATACCCGGTATTAATAATGACAGTCTCAAACTCGTGCACAGATGTTAAACTTCGTTTTCAGACACCATTAATGACAATCTAGCCACGTGTGTCAACTGTAGGGCAATAGTTGTCAGTTGTGTCAACGTAACCATATTCAGGCCTCGTTTTCAATTTCAAACAAAAACATACAGTGTTTCCCCACCATCATAATCAGCATTCCTCTAGTTGCATTATTACCTCTTGCACTAAGATGGATGGGTACATAAATGTTTATGCTATTGCTTTCTTCATAGCACATGAATATACCCTCGCATGTGCGTAAAAATAGGGTGGTGCTTAACTTTTGCACAGGTGTATATATATAATATTATACATACAACGTAGACCACTATTTCCCGTGTAACGCAGCGTTAAGATTTTTTTTTGGAAAATTAAATGAGTGGGAGTTTGTTCATATTTTTCACAAATTTAATAATTAAATGACTGACGCTTTAAAGACATAAATACGATAGATAAAACTATCTATATAATATTATTATACAACATCGATCATCAACGATGACCATTTCCATACCAATTTTGAAAATTTAATAATTAAATGACTGCCATTTTTTTAATGACTTAAACCACGGAGGGGAGTTGATGGTGACTAAACCAACAGCGGCTTACAATCAATTATTTTCAAAATATTCTTACAGAGATATCGCGCAAGACGACGCCTCGACGAATATGCTAGCATACGTCAGCCATCCTCCTCATCCCTCGCGACATCTCTACGAGCGACCATCTTTATGCATTTTCTTAAAGGACCGCCAGGCGAATAAATACGCGCTCATGCGTAGAGAACAGTGTCAGGCACGCGAGGGTATGCGCAGTACGTGTGCGTGCTGGTGCGGCTGGTGCGTGCGTGTGTGTGGGTATGTACGTGATAAAAGTAGGACACCCTTAAGACGTGGATTATGGATCAGAACCAGATTCCATCGATACAGACACATTCAACCTCGTATTCCACCATGGGTGACGCCTTTCATCGTGGTCATGTGTGGTACCTTAATATATCAACGCCATTATTAGTTCACAAGGTAGCAGGCATAGACAAAATCTAACATCAGCTGCCCTTAAAATGAATGAAGCGGCCATGTTTAATGTTAACATGAGCAATGCACGAACACGTCACAAATATGCAAAAGCTCTAATGCGCCAAAACGTGATATTCTAATAATTGACCCAAGGGAATTAGTACATATTGTAGATATCTGATTGTCTTGTGGGAAGTCATGACCCACTGGATATCTTATATTTACGAGTAAGTCCTAAATGAAATTCATATTTGAAAATACCAGGTGAGCTAATAGACCGAGTCACTATATGTACTATGATTTAATTATGTATTATCAGCCCTGGATGACCAGTTACAGTTTCGGCGAAACTGAACCGAAACTGATAAGGATTGATGGATGATATTTAGCATCCAAGTTTAAATAGTAGAATTAAATGGAATAGGACCTCCGGTTCTGAGTTGATGTGTATCTGGAAATAGTTGAGGTAAAAGGTGTTGCTGCGGAAACAGCACACACTTTTATATTATTCAGCAGTCGTTTTGATTAGTAGTTTAGGAAATAATCAAGGGATAAAGATCGATGGAATCGTACGTGACAAACTGACTATAGTTGATGACGATAGGCATTCGGATTCTCATACGAGAATAGAACAACACCAGCTGGCAATGAGATCATACAGCTCATGCGCCTATTAACGATCGTATCCTACAGGCTTATTCACGATAGGCAATGGACAGGACAGAGGCATTGTAGCGTCCTGTAGGAATTAATAACGCAATCGAAATTTGTATATCAACCATGTGTCAATCATACAATGGCATGCTATAACAATACATTCCGTAATGTTGTTAGTTAGCTGACAGATCGCATCAAATCAGAACCAGCCAACACCGCTTTGCTTATATGTGCAGCAGTAGCTCCATAGAAGAGAAGCCCAGAGTTTGATTGGTAAGAATGACGTCATGATCAATGAGCGTCGATCAAACTCTGTGGCAGAGAATTAGGAAGAACACATTTCAAAGTGAGAATCGAAATATAGATGATCATGGATTGGTCAGGACGACCAACAGTAATTGATAGAAGCTTCTAGGAGGGAATAAGCAGACGTTGATTGGCGGACTGATTATCCAGACCAGTCAAGCTGTGCTTATAACCTACCTAGAAGAATCATGAAAACGAGGAATAAATATTACGATATATATATAACTATTTATCGTAATATGTATAGACCTTCAGAGTTGCTGAAGTGTATAAATAAGGCACTTTGCCGTTTATACAATCAATCAATCCAACATCAGGGTTCCTTAGTCATCATCGATGCTGCGTTAGCTGAAAGAGATTATACTAGACCAGTATATTGTTGAAATTATCAAAGTCTTTTATCAATAGATTATCAAAGTATCTTATTCATAAATTATCAAAGTCTTTTATGTACAGTTAGAGTAGAGTAGTAATAAATATTTCATCTTGCAAAAAGCAAGACAAGAGTTTGGTTGTGCTTTAGTAGAACTCCAGAGTGAAGAGCAACACTTCACCGAAGCCGGGAATCTTCCATCAGTCAGATAGGCTTTATCGTCATCTATAAATATCGTTGCGTATCATCTAGCAACGAGGCGAGCCGACGATAATCGTTCTACTGCTTCCTTGGTAAGAGGTTGTCGCAGCTACCTACATCATCATAATCTTGCCATTGAGGTAGTACGAAACAACATCGAGTAGAGACCACCCGGAGATCCAAAATCTTCAATATGTCCGCTCGGTTAAGAACTAGAAAACGATACAATAATGCGATTTTGTTATTTATTCAAAAACGTACGCATTCACAACTACAAAGTGAAATCTCCTCGTGAGTAACCTAGGCGATAATTTAATAGTAATTTTGAATATTTATAATAAAAAAACCCCACATAGAACGAGACGGGACGTACTAACATGTTCTTTCTTTATTAACACATGGTATGTGTGTATCTCGATAAAAGATTGATCTCAAGGCTATTCGCAACGAATGGATAAATTAAAACCATACGCGACAAATAATCTTTTTATCATACAGAGTGATACGCTTGACAAACAATTCCATAAACACGTGACGCGCTCAGAGAAATACTGACAAAATTTTAAACGCAATAAATCTAAATCGTTACAAAAAGTATTTAAAAAACAATTTGCGAGTAAGGTGGGTTAAGTCACCAGTCAAATTGTTTTTTCAAAATATTCAGCATATACATAGTTTACTAATAAAGTTTAGTGGCTTAAAAGCATCGTGACAACGAAATTTCGCACCAGACAAAGTAATTGCAGGATGTTACAGCTAACTATTTAAGAAATGATTTGATTGTATTAAGACAAATCGTTTTCAAAATATTCGTACGGTATAATTATCCGTAGACATTTACTGGTACATAGCGGGGTTAAAAACCTAATAAAACATATGACGACGCAGTCATTCAAGGGATCTACTGATAAAATATTTCGAGTAATGAATTTTAATAATGACACAGACAAATTATTTTCAAAATATTCGTACATCCGTGCATACCTTGGAAACAAGTACGCTAGCATCGACCTCAAAACCAACTTCTACTACTGAGCAAGAATACTAGCCTCATCAGCCTCCTACTCCTCACCCTACGACCTCACTTATCAGACCACCTCTTAAACTCTATTTTACCTCCTATTATTAGACTACCTCTTAAACTCTATTATTTTACCTTACATGCCAGAGTACCATGGAGGGGCCATGGAGGGGGGCGCGCGCCGCTAAGTTAGAATGTAAAATACCCAACTTTTAGGGGTTAAAATTTTCAGGACATACAACGGTGTTTTAACATGAGCCACATATATTAAATATAGATTCTCAAGTGTGTGCGGATGATCGCTATTGTTCTCACATACCAGTGCTTACGATCGCCATTGTTCTAAAACCTCGAAATCGTGTGGGGACGATCGCCATTGTTCTCAAAAACCAATTCCTTTGTGTGCATACGATCGCCATTGTTCTGCAGACGATCGCCATTGTTCTCAAAGACCTCCTGCTGAGAAGAACAATAACGATCGTCCCCACCCATTACTACTATAGTCGCTGTTGCTGTCATATGTAGTGAAATTAGTTTTAAAATGTTCAAGAGCTAACCTATGTTGTTACCTTGAAGTTGGGATCAATGTTCAAAGTGCTAAAATCGATTCAAATACTGTAGCTGGCTGGTTACCAGGCCTAATGACCCGTGAAATGGGTGTGGATAAGGTCGGGGTGGGGGTGGGGGCGTGGCCTAATTGTATTTATATGGTCGTACTGGTAACGCTGTCTATATCGTCGCCCTAGGTTAGGTTGCCGCTATTGACGCTAGCTGACTTGTTGTCTGCTGTTATAGAAGGGGCGGAGCCTATGGTCTGGGGGCGTAGCCTAATTATGTCTATATTTCCGCACTGGTAAGGATAGTCGCCCTGGGTAGGTCGGCACTATTGACGACAGCTGGCGCATTTCCAGGCTAATTACCAGTGAAAGGAGCGTGTCCTAACGTCTGGAGGCGTGGCCTAATTGCGTTTATAGAAGCTCCCTGTTAAGGCCGTACATATCCTCGTTATGGTTTACGTCGCCTAGCTGGCTCGTTGTCAGGTCTATTGACCAGTGAAATGGGCATGGCATACATTCTGACATCAGGTCCACTAACATAAGCTCGCGCCACTCGAGTATGACTTTACAACCCCTAGGCGTAGAGATAGATAACAGTTTTAAAAGATGAAGATTCTCTTGGATCTTCTGCTGCTGCAGCTGCTATCGCAAAGACCGCTTCTAGAACGTCAGCCATTACAATTTTTGTCTCGCCTGTGAAGCAGAAACCAGACATATGTGCCACTTTTCCCACTGAGATGACGGCGGCGACGGCTACGGCGTCAACAATGTTAAGCTTTTGCGTTTAGCAAATCTTATCAGTTTATATTTCAGGAGTGGTTAAGCCTATTTGAGATAAACTTGGATACATTGTTACTTATAATGTTTAGGAAGCAGCATTTTGATACTGACGTCACACGGTCAAAGATCAAGTTCACTGTAACCTTGATACAAAACTATGTTTTTTCAATGTTAAGTGTTTGCATTTACCAAACCTTCTCGACTTATATTCCAGGATTGGTTAATCCTATTGGAAATAGACTTAGATACATAGTTACCTTAATGTTAGGAAGCAGCATGTTGACAATGAAGTCACAAAGTCAAAGGTCACGGTCATTCTGACCTCTACAAAACTTTGTTATTTTTCAATGTTAAGTTTTTAGGCTTTGCAAATCTTATCATAGAGCTGGTCTCATGATGTGAAATAGATAACGGGGTATTATTTCAGGAGAATTTTCCAATAAATAAACAAACACATTTCTTTTTAACATCTAAACTATCTCACATGTATTCTTGTATACACATTGTAGATATGGGACTGTCTTGTGGGGAGGTCATGACCCCGCTGGACATCTTATATGTACGAGGAGTAAGCCCGAGCACGATTCATGTTTGAATACCAGGTGAGCTACTAAGAGACTATGTCACGGGGTATATTTAGATGCACTGATCACCGTCCATAGCGTCTTTGTAAGGGGAATGTATACATTATCAGCGCTGGATAATTGGCAGAGTGGTTGGCGCCAGGCTGGAATCTGTGTTCTCACGAAAGCTTGAGAAGATAAGCCGAAAAGTAATCAGTCAGGCTAAGAGGAATGGTAACTTGTTTACCGATAAATTTAGCATCCTACAAGCGATCGACTGTCGACTGGTAGGCAATGGTAGGCGTTAGGTACACAAATCGGAACTTGCTATCGAACAAGCATCCGTCATTCTGACATGGGAGATACACAAATCGAAACTTGCTATCAAACAAGCATCCGTCATTCTAGCGTTAGGTACACAAATCGGAACTTGCTATCAAACAAGCATCCGTCATTCTGTCATGGGAAGCAGCTGGAATTCTAAAATAAAGTTAGGGGAACGACAGATCCCATTACTCAAGAACCAGCCAAACCGCAAGTGCGGTTGTCGCAGCAACCACACATACAGGCCTTACCGAAGTCGAAGTGATCACAATTAGCTAGAGTCGGAAGACGCAAGAAATCTTCAACATGTTGTCACGAACGCTGACCAAGACGACGACTCCCGGCTTTCTCGCGCCAGCTGCTTTTTATCTTAGTGGCTAGCCGATCGACCACAGGACCGGCCACTCTGTCATTAGTGAAACGATATGATGGTCAGTTATCCCCTTGACCATTGCCAATTCCAACAATGACTTAACACATATAAACATAACATCAGCACATTTAAATTAAAATTGATATCATGTCATATTGGAATTGGCAAACGTCATGGAAATGAAACTATTATTGACATTGTACGGAATTCAAGTAAGATATATAAGATATCGCGAATGCCGTAGAATAGTTTGAAACAAACTTGACCGAAACCCGTTGCTGTCCTAGGCAGCAACAGCTCCCGGTTAAAACAATTCCAAAACATCCGATAGAATTGTCTATGTGTCATAAAGACGTTGTTATGTCTGGTCTGTAAGGGAGATTAATGCGTACAGCTACTGTCCGGGAAGGTAGTTGTCGTTGATTACTCCAACAGCGCAGCTGGTGAGAAAATTCGCACCCATTCACATCAATTAATTTAAACTTGAGACGTAATCAAATTGAAACTAACTATCAAGTTTACAGGCCTGAATCAACAACTCAACATAGAAATCTCCACACGACTGTGAGAAAGGGAATGGTCAAGGGCACTTGGCACTACGCGTCCAGTAATCAAAGTGTGTAAAATGTGTCATTACAAACAGTTATGATAACAGACAGATAAGCCCCTAGATCAAATGGTAGACTACGAGCCTACACCGTAACCGTAATAAATTCAGAATGAAATGCGATATAGGTACATACAGTAACATTTATGAAAAGGAATTGTTATAATTGCCAGATTTACTGATGAGTATGTGGATATTTATAAACAGTGAATGTGCAGACAAATGCAACATGTTATTGTCAATTGCCGAAGATATTTTATAGTATATAACATCCATATGTCAGCTCCGACAAAACCCTATATAAAATGGTTAGCATAAGAAACTTAAATACATATGAAATATGTGAGTGCGTGCGTACGTCAGCGCGGGTATGCGTGTATGTGCGCGCGTGTGCGTGCGTGCGTGCGTGCGTGCGTACGTGCGTGTGTGTGCGTGCGTGCGTGCAGGTGTGCATTTGGGTGTCTGGTATATTCGAGATTGATGAAATGGCAACATAATAGTGATAATTAACTAAGTATCAAACAAGTTCATTATTGATAATATAAATAGTATTACAATCATAATTATCGTTACTACAAACATATTTCAAAGGTAATATAGAAATACAAATGTTAAACTTGCTAAATCGTATTCAGGTGGGAAGAAGATCATGTCAACATCTTTCATTAAAAAAGATATTGCGTTGTCCGCTTCTATTCTTCATCTCAGGTTCGTAATTAACACCATTCTACCATACTACTTCTCTTTCATAGCTGTTCCTACTCAGCATGGGAACAACATATTAAAAGTTATTGGAACATTTCTATTCCCTATCAGTGTTGGAGACAATCATTTAATGCGAATTCACTCATTGCTCTAAGATCAAGTTTAAACTCACAAGGTTGATTAGTGTTTTAGAGATCGACTGATGTGATTAAAGTGGAAGATTGCATAACTGTGTCTAGTCTAAAATCACTGATTACTAACAGATGTCAATGATATGCCGCGTGGTCACCTCAGCACATCAACGATGCTTGACGAATCAATCACGTAAATCATGTTACTGAAACACGTTACTATCGGACAAGAAACATGCTACAGCAAGGCGGCATTTCATATGGGTTCTCATACTGGATACATATTAATAATATAAAAACGAACAGCAATGCAGGGGTTACGTTGTCGCTAAATCGCGGAAACAATTAATGGTATCAATGCCATCCAGTCAAACTGTTCTCAAAATGGCCAGCATTTTCTCTAAACGGCATAGACAATTGTTTATCAATATGCAGGATGAAATCGGTAACTTTCACCAAAAGGACGACGACGACGACACTGCAGTCCGACACTGTACGAATTGTATGTCTCTACTATTTACTAAACATATTGTTGAATATTTTGAAACTAATTCAGGCAACAACAGCACCCAGTCATATTAGTTTCAAAATATTCAACAGTTTACCTGTATAGTTTTCTGGAAATTGATAGTCAGGGAGTTCAGAGATCGATCTAGAGACAGGCGGGGCATAGCTAAAATGGAAAGGTTCGTTGTTAACGTGAGATGAATCTAGTATTCAGACTTCATAGAAACCCTAAGGTCTTTCTTCTCTTTTCGATACCGTTTAGACTTGACCTTAAAAACCTTCAGATGGTGTACACGTGAGTAACCTCCCATGCGAATTTCCTGAAGACCCATTCAGTATCACGAAACAAAGTGATGGATCAACTGCCCGACTGACAGACAGACCCACGTGAGAATGTAAAGGGTCAAGCGATTATACTTTTGTGAAATTCTTCACTGCACAATTAGCTGTACCACCACCACTGCTGCTGCCGCTGCCGCCGCCGCCGCCAGCACCACCACCGCCATCAGCAGCAGCATCGACGCCGCCGTCGCCGCCACCACAGCCAAAGCCGCCACCACCGCCACTACCACCACCGCCATCAGCAGCACCACCGCCGCTGCCGCCCCCACCAACACGATCAGTACCACCACCACCACCACCATATCACGACGACCACCAGCACCACCACCAGCACCACCACCACCACCACCACCACCACCACCGCCACCACCACCACCACCACCACCACCACCACCACCACCACCACCACCATCACCACCACCACCACAGCCACCGTCACCACCACCACCACCACAGCCACCGTCACCACCACCACCACCACCACGACCACCACCACCACCACAATCACCACCTCCACCACCGTCTCCAGCAACACTGCCGATGCCGATGCCACCGCCACCGCTGTCACCACCATCACCACCACCACCACCACTACCACCACTACCACCACTACCACCACTACCACCACCACCACCACTACCACTACCTCTGCCGCCGCCTGCGCCGCCACCACCATCACCACCACCTACTACAACACAACAACAACAACAACAACAACAGCAACAACAACAACAACAACAACAACAACGACGACGATGACGACAACAACAATGGCAATAACAACAACAACGATGGCATCAACCACCCCGGAAGTCATCCCTACCTATCCAGAAACATTAACAGTGTAATAGTAACACATTCTAAGTATATACCGCCATAATCAATTACGTAACATGAATTGGAATCCCATTTGTCCAACACCACGTCAGGTGGACAGAATGCATTAGAGCAAACTACGTAGCGCTTGCGTGCTTCGAACCTGGGATCACCCATACGTTAATTCAGTCGCTATGGAAATAATAATTAAATTAACACACATCTAAGAACACGGCTGCTCAGTGAGATTAACAAGGTCTATGGGCAGGTGCGTGGTCATTGTGGAATCACGTGTGAGCTTATAGGTATAAAATATTAGCCTGATTTTAATAAAGGTTTACTTAAGAACACAAGATCCGTACACTTACCAACACCCTTAGTTAGTGACGTACATCAAACAATAATTGACGCCCCGCCAACACGTACGGATGTACGTACGCATGTGCGCACGTACCCGTGTACACCAGCCCGCCCGGAGAGATGGCCGAGCAAAGTAAGTGCTGAAGCAAATGATTTAGGGCCGGGTGCCATTTTGACTCACCCATTATTACTGTTTGTCGTATGGTTGGTTACCATAAATTGGGATTCTGAGAATTCAGGATTCAAAGCATATAAATCGATTCCAACATTGCACAAAACATGGGCAGAGCTTAGCTCGCGATAGGCAGGGCATAGTTAAAACCGATCCATCCATTGTGCTTAGGCTAATGATGGGTTATAGGGATATGAAATTTAGAGGATGATTATCATTTCATATTGGTTCATATCATTCCCGCCATTCCCTCCCTCCCTCCCTCCCTCCCTCCCTCCCTTCCTTCCTTCCTTCACTCCCTCCCTCCCTCCCTCCCTCCCTCCCTCCCCTCCTTCCTTCCTCCCTCCCTCCCTCCCTCCCTCCCCTCCTCCCTCCTCCCTCCTCCCTCCCTTCCTCTCTCCTTCCTTCCTTCCTTCCTTCCCACCTTCCTTCCCTCCCTCCCTCACTCCCTCCCTCATTCCCACCCCCATTCCCACCCGTCCTTCATTCATTCCTTCCTTCCCTCCCCTCCCTCCATTCCTTCCTCCATTCCTTCCTTCCTTCTCCCTCCTTCCTCCCTCCCTCCCTCCCTCCCGCCCTCCATCCCTCCCTCCCTCCATTCTTCCTTCCTCCTTCCTTCCTTCCTTCCTTCCTCAATCCATCCATCCTTCCTCCCTCCCTCATTCCCGCCCTTCCGTCCATCCGTCTGTCCTTCCTTCATTCTGTCCTTCCTTCCTCCCTTCCCCCTCCCTCCATCCTCCCTCCCTCCCTCCGTCCCTCCATCCTTCCTTCCTTCCTTCCTTCCTTCCTTCCTTCCTTCCTTCCTTCCTTCCTTCCTTCCTTCCTTCCTTCCTTCCTTCCTTCCTCCCTCCCTCCCTCCCTCCCTCCCTCCCTCCCTCCCTCCTTCCCTCCTTCCTCGATCCTCGCACCCTCTGTCCCACCCTCACTCCCTTCCACCATCCCTTCCTTCCTTCCTCCCTCCCTCCCTCCTTCATCGATCCTCGCCCCCCCCCGTCCCACCCTCATTCCCTCCCGCCATCCCTCCCTCCCCCCATTCTTCCTTTCTTCCTTCCTTACTTCATCCATCCTTTCTTCATTTGTCTTCCTTCTGTCACTCCTTCCTTCATTAACTGAATGGATTGATGGATGGATGGATTGATGGATGGTTGGGTGGGTGGGTGGGTCGATGGATGGGTGGGTCGATGGATGGGTGGGTCGATGGATGGGTGGGTGGATGGGTTGGTGGGTGGGTGGATGGATGGATGGAAGGAACTCGAAATTCATATTGCTCATTAAATCTTTCAAATACACTTGAATCCTACCAGTTTAAATTCTATAGACAATTATTTAATTGTTGGAAATTAAAAAATGTTCTTTCCTAAATTCGACTTCAAAAGACTTGAAAACAAAGTCCAACAACACCTTTTGAAATAGAGTTCACTGTTCAAATGATTAATGACCGTTGTGTGATCCCTTTGATCAATCAACAGACCGATAATAGGGAATAGCTTTTAAACATCTGTGGCAGTCCAACTCTTTAATGTGAATACAATTTAAAATTTTCAAAGTACAATTGAACACTAATCTAAGCCACATCCATAAGGCCATCAATTCTAATAAATAGACAGATTTTTGGTGGACAGGCAGATTTGTTCTGTGGCCTGAAGCTGACAAACCGTGTCGAAACCGGTCGCCCACTTCACGACGGTGCATAAGATTATTGGTAATATACACAATTATCCTTTGATAGTTTATATGAATTATTTAAATATTAACATGCTTAATCATAACCTTCTTTTTTTCAGCGGTAGATTTTTGATACGCTTGTAGAATTTGTTAGGCTTACCAACACCATTAGTTAGTGACGTACATCAAACAATAATTGACGCCCGCCAACACGTACGGTTGTACGTACGCATGTGCGCACGTACCCGTGTACACCAGCCCGCCCGGAGAGATGGCCGAGCAAATTAAGTGCTGAAGCAAATGATTTAGGGGCGGGTGCCATTTTGACTCACCCATTACTACTGTTTGTCGTATGGTTGGTTACCATAAATTGGGATTCTGAGAATTCAGGATTCAAAGCATATAAATCGATTCCAACATTGCACAAAACATGGGCAGAGCTTAGCTCGCGATAGGCAGGGCATAGTTAAAACCGATCCATCCATTGTGCTTAGGCTAATGATGGGTTATAGGGATATGAAATTTAGAGGATGATTATCATTTCATATTGGTCTGCCCATATAAAACAATATTATTGGGGAAAACCCAGCGATCGTCTTTAAACTGACAGAACTATTCAGTCTGGAAATATTTCATGCATTTTATATACCGGGCATTTACCGAGACAAACTGTTGACATACGCACCTCCCCTTTGTTGGTACAAAGCAGAGATATTCCCTAAAATGTCATGGGCATATCTGGCCATATTATTGGCTCAGTGCAATGTTAGGTTAGGGTACAGGCGGATGAGTGGTGGTTAAATTACATTCAACCTATTGTTTCAATTTATAGTCTATATAGCTTTGTCATCGCAATCATTTTTACGGCTTTGAATCTTCACACGCTGAATATAACAATTGTGAAAATAATGGCGATGATTGACGCCGACGACGATGACGACGCCGACGACGACAAAGACGATGAGGACAATGAGGACGACGACGGCGAGAGCAGAGACGACAATGACGACGACGATAATGAGCAAATTATTTATTAATTCTTAAAACGAACAATTCACACACTTTCAGGACAGCCCATTGACAGTGTCGTGACGGCCCGCGGGACGTCCGCCAATAAGCGACATATTTGATTATGACGTGACGTTGTCAGATACGTGAGCAACAGATCAAATCCCCCTGCCGGGAAATAGATTAACCAAATGTTGTTGCTGCTTAGGTTAAAGTATTTAGCAAATTTTAAAAATTCCCACTTGTATATAATGGTCAGTCAGATGCTGACTAATTTGGCTAGGTGAATGGATGAATCCAGTCTGTCACTCAAGTATATGACGTCCTAACGAATTACGGCACATGTAGACTGACGTCAATATGAAAATACGTACTGAATGGCATAGCTAAGCCCATCGTGAAACTAAAAGGCGGTCATGTGTACGAATGGGTGGCTTTACAGCTTAATGACAATTCTGTTTAATATTCTGAAACTAATATGGCTGGGCGTTGTCGCTGCCATAGCACCAACACCCTCGAGCGCATACAATCGTGCATGTCGTGTTTGAGCCAAAATAGGTTCAGCAGGATTTTGCGATACAGCTATATTTTCGCTATTTAATAAATATGGTGTTGAAGATTTTGAAATTAATTTCCCTGTTAGCTAATGGTGTCATTCATAATTAAGTTGTACGTACTCACACATGCACGTACTCACGCATGCATACGCGACGTACGTACGCATGCACGCACAGACGGACATGCCGAGCGTTATATCAGTATCCTCTCCCCCCCCCCCTTGTGTGTTGGGTGGTGGGGATGGGGATACTAACTAATAACGGACTATGTAAAATAAATTAATATGACGCAATATGCTATGAAGGGGGTAAGAGTTGCGGAGAAGATTGAATGCAGTCATCCAAAAGCCCCGTGATATCTTTGCATTGGCAATCTCAAGCTTTATTGTCGCGCGTTTAAAGGAGCTTCAAGTGACAGGTTGTAAATTAGAATCAAACACCCGTAGTCAAAGTCAATATTTAATTTCGATGGGATTACAGTATTACTCATAAATAAGGTAGCGCCTTTCCAAAGCAAGCGCAGAAACGTGATAGCCAATACAATTTCAAAAACGATATCAGAAATGATCTGCTTAATATTTTGAACATAATTGGACTGGAAGACATTGCTGCCTGAGGTCGCAATATCTTCCAATCCAAGTAGGTTAAAAAATATTCAACAGCACACTTTCTTTTGTTTTGGAAACGGGCTAGGTTATTTCTGAGCTTTACTCTAGGCGCTGATACATGCGCTTCGCCTTGTTCGATACATAACAATCAACCATTATTGGCACGAGATCTATGTACATGTTTAGATATAGCACTACATATAAAACACAAATCTGTACAGTAAGTCATTATTCAAGATTACTCCAAGTTTATCGCGTATAGACACGAGCTTATATGAGCGTGTTGGTTTGTAAACGAACATTAATCATATCTATAAGCCATATTATCAGTATTCAGTTCAGCACGTGTTTACGCGAAGTAATAACAATAGTCGTATTGTATACTTAACCTATAATTTCCTAAATAACCCGTGACAATTTCACAGGATATGTAGGGAGATAGCTCAAGTGCGCCGTTATATGTTATAACACGCATAAATTCAGCTGAAGTAAGGAACAAGCTAGGCCTAGCCGTTTCGCCAGGAGTTATTGAAGTAGGCCTATACGTGGACCTATGTGTCATTGCGGTGAATAGTAAGTCATTAGCCATAGTGATGTAATTATATTAATTAAAGTCTTTCCAGTTATATAAATATATAATACACATCTAATATCGGGCGTCCACGTGAGCTATCGGCTTAGCAAACAGGCATGGGACTGGTGTGAGGCCGTTTGCTAAGGCGATGTTTCTCATGTGCTGTGAATTTGGCTGAGTTTTTGGCCGCAAATGACCGTGAGCAAAATATCTATCGCGTTTGATAATTTTAGTCATTCGTGCCGAAAAACTCATCGTGTGTGCTGAATAAAGGTAACAGCTTAGCTGAAATAATCGTTTAATCCAATCGCTTGTGGGGAAAATGGCAACGCAAGCGAACTTCTTAATGACGTTTTGACAGAAGGCGAATTAGTAATTAGACTAGATCACTTTCCAGAAAATGTTAACTATGGAAGCAAACCGAGTTAACGGCTGGCATACGAGCTTACTAGAGGTATTAACGCGCGATAAATCCTAATCTGCTGTAGGCCTATGCCGGCTTCAATTTTGAGGTATTCCCCATAACTGTGTATTTTAGTGCCAGTTGCAAATGGAAATATGATTATTCATGACAAAATAATCCTAATATGTCATAGTGTTATTTTATTCGAGTGTAAACATATTACCCTTTAACTATGAGCAAACCTGTCTCTTATGGCCATCTGCGTAAGGTATCATAAGACAGGTGTTCCTATAGACAGTTGGTTGTCAGATAAACTGGATCAAAGAAACACTATTTTATGGCTGCAAAAACGACCTTCTTTGGAAAGGTATTGTGTGAAGAGGTCATATGTCATTAGTGATCGGCCAACTGAATAATTTAGAGTTAACATATTTCCAACAATGTGTTGGCATAAGGCCTGTCGATCGTGGTATACAAGCTCAGAAAGTCTTGAGAGACTAAGAGAGGTAAATATAATCGAACAACAACTCCACGACAGTTCGTCAGCATCGACAGTTTATGTCGAAGCACAACCATTGCCGCTGCGAAGTAATGGACCTTTCCAGAGTAATGGCGTCATATGACGTCATAATCAGCTAAGCGGTGCATAGGATGACGTCATAATCATTACGTCATAAATGATTCTATATCTTTACCCCCTTAATAGTCCGGCACGTTGAAAATAAATGATGACAACACATTAGCAATTCATTCATTCGTATATCAAGAGAAGGATACATTTCTGTCCATGGTCTATGTTGCACTACGCATACTGGTTGGTATATATTCTCACATTGTAAGCCTGCCTGATGGATTTAATATATTTGAAGATAAGGTGAGGATCGTGTTCCCGGCAGTTTGTACATGTTTCTAAGCTTGCTGCTAGGTGGTCAACGACTCTTAGAAGACGACACATCTAGTAATGATAGCGACATTCGCGAGATTCTCTGAGAGACTAGAATACTCAGCATTGCATATGATATAACATGCATAGCTAGTGTAGATATATCCTACTCCGGAAGGAATCCACCAGGCGACACGTTCAAAGGAATTAGTAAACCTGTTCTATCAGGCGGGTCATGTAAGGAGTTACCGGGAAATTATAAATCTTGCATTGGTTAATAAACCACTCGAAATAATCGATAACCATGATACTATCATTCCTCCAAACCTGGTTAAGGGAGGTTTTGTTCATTCTTCGACAGACAATGTGGGCATTAATAAGAACACGATTGATTGAACTTTTCATGCCACTCCAGTTGCAGCGTGGTGGTGAAGCCACCAAATGGTACTTGACTCATTGGTATCAACCATTCTAAAACAGAAACATTGCATATGTGCCGATTATGCCATGGCGACACTGTGTTAAGGGGTTAGCTCATCGTGTTCGCTTAAATGGCACCCACGCTTTCAGCTTAGAAAACGGCCTCTCGTGCTGATTGCTGTGCGAATAGCCCCCGTGTGCGCCGCATTACTATAGCAGACAGTTGTCTTTGTGGGCAAGATATTTTTTTTAATATAACTATCAGCTTAGCAAACAGGCAAGAAAGGTCGATTGCCAAGCTGATAGGCCATGTGCAGTATCACTGCACACGGTGAGATACTACTTTGTGCCCTTAACACCGTGCCGCTGTGATGTCACAACTAATTTGCCCTCTATCAAAATTTTATTTGCAACTCGCTTGAATTGCCATCTTTAAAGTCAATCGAGGGCGCCGTGAGGTGTCATTGGATAAATCGTGTATTTCAGCAAAGCTATTAGATTTGTCCAGCGCACACGATGGCACGGATGAATGAATTTACCAAACACGATATATATTTTCCTCATGGTCATTCGCAGTAGAGTGTAAAAGACAATAATAAATCAAATAAAATCAAGCATATAAGACCTTACGTACATAAAGAATTGAAAATTCTTTATCTACGTAAAGACGTTTCCCACTATATAGCGAAAATCATAAATACGCCAGATGGCTGGCCCTAACCTCCGGCCAGCCATCACCAAACTTGAAAAGACGAATGGGAGATAAGAGCGACGCTGAACCTCCTCTTCCTACATTGGCAGCCGCCACGGCAGCATCAACCACTGACATTGGATCCCGAGCCCGCTGTCACAGACCTAACCTCCCATCGGCGCCGATGGGCCAACAATCGAGGCTCTAATGGATTGGGTTAAAGGGCAAAAGTTAGGTCAAAGGTCAAGCTGAGCCAAATGATAAAACTCCCGTGTGGACCATCTGTCTAGAAGAACCATGGCAAGTTATCGGCCAATGGCTTCTCACTCTCTCACTCTCTTTCTGGCTGATATCCTGGAGTGCCTTTCTATCGATGCGTCATCTCCTAACTGTGTTGTTATTCCAGCCAAATGGTGTGCGCGTGAAGTGTGCTTTGACCAAGCACCGGGGGTGAGGGGGGTCCCTGATGGCTCATATTCAGTTCTAGCCATTGTACTTCTAACACCTTAGTGCATACCCTTTGTGAATTTTGTGTCGAAACTGGGTACCGTCTAGGTGATGTCTTCTGAGTAGTATTTGAACTCATCCATGGCTATGATCAGTGCTCCAAAATAACGTCACTATTGACTGAGTTATTGGGGCACCGGAGATAAATTTAAAAAACCCATTTGGATCTGAGATTACGTTATCAGCTCTGACTGATGAGAGCAGATAATTGTGATGCTTAGATCTGAGATTGCTTTATCAGCTCTGATTGATCAGTGCTGATAACTGTGAGGGAAAACTATGACTGAAAGCTAACAAAGCAGCGTTATAAGCTTATGTAAAATTACAATGTTCAGAATAATTCTGACCATCTGTTCGTCCATCTGTCTGCCCTTCAAGTAGTCGTCTGTCTGGTGATTGTCTGTCTTTCTGTCTGCTCAAACAAACACGTAGTCACTGCTAGTGTAGCATCGACATGATAGGATTACCCATAGTTTCTCCCAGGTGCCCTGCCAATGCTCACCTGGAAGAATGCTAAATTGCCAATCATCTATTCCATGGCAGACTGTCGCGTGTTCACATGTGACACAGAGGATCTGATGTCGAGAGGGTGTATTTCGTCTCGATAGCAGATAACCTCGCCCAACCCTCTCCACATCGCAGAAGTGGCAAACAGAGTAAACATCTTCACGGGGATGAAGGCAGTCGTAGATGTTTTCCACAGATGGTCTAGAGATTATATTGGGGCTCATCTAGGAAATGTGCCAATTTGGCGTCCCATATCATGGCTGTCTGAGTATCATAGGGAGGACTAGCATCTTGGGCCTAAATATGGAGGGCTAAGCTAAACAGTGAACACATTGGGGTAAATTTGCGTCAAATCGGCCTCGAAGCTGATCTACATCCTATCCGGGCATGTTCTAACTGCTTTATTTTGCCATCAGCTAGAATATGCAGTTCTATCACAATATGGGTTATCTGGGGACTGATGAGTCCAGCACGCTCGAATAGCTTCACTGAGGTCTTTGTCTTCGAAGAATGAGGCACACCTTCTATCCGCAGGATGCCCTCTTAAATACTAATCACTTCTTCTGGCCTATCAAATGGGCGAGGTAGCAAAAGCCTTCCACCAGTAACCCCTATCCTATCACCCACCCCAAAATAGGAATGTGCCATCCTGCTCTATATATGGGAAGGATGAGTGACAGCTTAAAGCTTTTGGACCTTGTCATCATTTTCTCAACAGTAGAGAGCGGCGTGATCTCCGATCAATGACTGCTATATATAGGGATCCAAGGTTGCCATTTACGATCAAGTCGACCACAATACCATAGTTCATTTTTCTCGAAGACTATCTGTAGTTGCTTTGCCAGTGTTGACAGCACAGCATCATGTGGCATTGAGGAGCACGTTCCACAGCCGGTCCTATGATGTGAAAGCGGAGGTCAGAATTCAAAGTGTCAGCATCTTCCACCTGGTCATCTGACTGCTCTATCAAGGGCTCGAGGATGAACTTCTTTGAGCAGTCATAGCAGAACATAATCTTGCTACCATCCCTGTGTCGACCAAGACACACTTTTGAGACATCTTTCAGATTGGTTAGTAGCTCAATTCCATCAACGCTGATCGGGTGAAGGGAGAACGTCTTCGAGTCTGCCGCATAGTGTAGTCCAAATGACTTAACATTGTTTTCTCTCACCTTGGCAGCATCAACAACGAACGCGTCCACCAGGTCAGCAAGACCTGTTGACTGAGCAAATATTGGCTCCCTGTTATATATTAGGTTTAGCCGGAGCAAATAGTCATGATAATTGTCCGACTGCTATGTCAGGCTGGAGAAAACATTATCAGGTCATCTCTATTAGGTAGACGGGTGGTACAGTATCGTGTATAATGAATTCTCTTCAAGATAGCTCAGCATTGCACCACCTACATACATGCTGATGGGTTACACACACGCCTCCAGAGAGCTCCTATCACAGCTCACTTGTGGAAGTGGGGCTAAATGTGATAGAATATCCACCAGGAGAAAACAGAAACTTGTGTAAAGCAATCAGCCCACATCTGTTCACGCCTGTAAACAAACTGTTTGACGGCTCCCGATTACTCTATGTAATTCTGATGCTTGGAGCTTACGCTGCTGCTAGTTATGGACATTGTAACGTCTATTGGAATTAGAGAAAAGCTACCACAATGATATACGATCATCGGGCAACATGATATCATACCAGACATATCCGCCCTTAAGTGACTGTTCGGATTGACTGTGAGGGGTCACGTGATCCTGCCTTTGACCATGCCCCCCCCCATCAATGTTCTCATGCACCTATAAACCTGTCAATCATTGGCACACATAAAAAAAACTACATCACCAAAATGTAGCGAAGGGATATGCGGCTGGTCTGATTGGCTGACAGCTTGATGATCTTATCAATAATTTAATTAGGGCATGCTTCTAGGAAAATACTCGAATGTTAGTAACACCCCCACATCCCACCCCACCCACCCCCACCCCCATCCCCACCCCACGACCAGTCAGATTCGATTTTTGGCCAATTAACAATTCTGTAGGTCTCTAAGTTGATAGAACTTGTCCCCAATCCCATTGCACATATATGTTACAATAAAATACGTTAAAGAACCACACTATCTGTCTCGCCCATAAATTTGTAGATTTAGGGACTTCATTAGGGCAGGCCATATAGACATCTAAATAGTAACATCGATGTTAGTATTTAGATGTCCATGGGCAGGCCCGATGGATATAATCCAGTACAGGAATGCATGGGGAGAGATGAGAATGATGGTATTATAGAATACATGTGTACGCGTGCGCGTGTGTGTGTGCGCGCGCGCGCGTGAATGAATGAATGTGCGTGCGTGCGTGCGTGCGTTCGTACGTGCGTATGTGTGTGCGTGAACGCGTATAACGTACGTGCAGGCCGGAGGGCGGGTGGGCGGGCCTGAGAGATCGTTCGTCCTCCCATGTGAGGGGAGGGAGGGGTGTGTGTGTGAGGAGTCATCCCCAGGAAAAAGGTAACATGATCTTATCTGAGAAGCCATATCCCGTATTCTGAATGATACAAGAGTATATTTACTTTGTTTTGCATTATAGATATCTTCATATTAACCCTCTAACTATCGCATCAACCAATAACGGCTTCTACAGTGGCCATGAGAAATGTCCCTTTGCAGACCAAGAGAACACTATTTTTGGAAATTTACTACAGGAATGCCTGGCTCGATAACGTTCCAGTGGTAAACTTTCAAAAATAGTCTGCTCTTGGTCTGCAAATGGACATTTTCTATAAGAAAATACATTTTTATGACGTCTAATCCAAGCACTCGATCACTATGGGGGCCCCCGCACATGTATGGTCATGTAGGCTATAGCCATAGAAATCTTACTATATTAAAGGTGCATATTCACACCAGAATGCTTAAAAATTAAATTATCTAAATTGTATACTTTTAGAGGCTTAAACTTGGGTCTAGATATAAAGAAACGAAATAAATCTTAGCATATGATGATTTGATTCCATATAAATTAATATAATTTATTCGTGCCTCTAATTCAATTTCACAACTAAAAAAACATTTATTACGTTTCAATGCACCTAGCCATATAATTTAAGCCTCTAAAACCATTCAATTAAAAAAAAAATTTATTTTCAAGCATTTAGTGTGAATATGCACCTTTAAGATTTCTATGGCTATAATAGCCTGTAGTCTATCTGATAGAAAACACACTGAAATAGTTACATTCTAAAGGATGTACAAAATATTATGTTCAAATTTGTCCAATACCGGCGTCGTTGATATGTTTTTCAGTCGGCCGTGGTGAGGTCAAAAGTGTCTATCTTGAAAACAATGTTGCTGAATGCTGTTGCTGTTGCAGTTTAGATAGTATCCACAAAATTGGCATACGTCCTCGGAAGCCCAAGGATAAACATTAACCTAAGTTCGGAGCAAATCGCTCAATCAGAACCAGGGTTATTGAAAAATGTTTTAAAAACATCTATTTTTAAAACGATGTTGTTGAAAGCTGTTGCTGTTGCCTTATAGAACATGGCGTCAACATTGACATACGTGTTCGGGATCCCACGGACATACAACCGACCAAATTTTGAGAAAATTACTTCAGTAGAACCAGAGTTATTGAAGGATGCATTAAATATGTTTATTTTGAAAACAATGTTGCTAAAAGCTGTTGTTGTTACATTTGAGCTTTTGACCCCAAAATTTACTTGTGTGTTTGAGACCCCACAGGCAAGATATCCACCAGAGTTTGGAGAAGATCCCTCATGTAGAACCAGAGTTATTAAAAGTGTCTTAACAACAACTACGCCGCCGATGACGACGACCACGACGACGACGACCTTGACCACGACGACGACTACGACGACCATTCCATACTCGCATACACACCCTTAATTGCGTCCTTTGCATCGGTAAAAATAGGATCAAGTAGGATTTGGAGATTGGGCCGAGGCCCTTCAACAGAACACCTGCCCCTAGCGGATATAGCTATTACTTGTTTGCCTTTGAAGGATTTACAATTGAAACATATCCTGTTGAATATTTTGAAACTAATTTGACTGGAATATGCCGCTGTCTACAGCTAAATTAGTTGCAAAATATTCAAAAGCTTACCGGTACAGTTAAACTGAATTCATTTGAGATTGTGCGCATTCAGGTTTCAGCGCTAAAAATTAATTTCGACATGCATGGGCGGGCCTTAGCTGGAAATGGGCGTTGCGTAGCTAGAAATGTATCCCTCCACGCGAGTATATTGGTTAATAATTATGGCAGAGCGTGCGCAGACATGTTACGAATCGCTTAATAGTTAATGGCCTCATTTCAGCGGGTATCTCATAATGTCTGTGCAATTAGACGCATTACGCACGGATGATGTCACTGACTTGGCGATAGAAGACGTCAATTCTAAATAATTGTAGGCTTATCGGTAGAATTGTATAATGTAGCCCTTATAAACACGGTATCGGATACTTGTACGATGTCATTTCGGTCTAGTGGTATGTTAGAAGGGTGGAAGGCTGAAGTTGGCTGGCGAGTATTAGACAAAACCTGCTAGGGCACAGTACAGTTCTGCTTATAAATAGGTAATTATGTTTGAAAAACAAAAGCGGAAACACGTTAGTTAGTACGATTTTGAACACTATGTAGGAAATGCTATGTTGAATATTTTGAACATAATTGGATTGGAAGGCATTGCTGCCTGCAGTAATATCTTCCAATCCAATTATGTTCAAAATATTCAACAGTATGTGTTATTTCTGAGATGTGCTGTATACAAACTTGTATCGCATAGTATACGTCTGAATTTGACGGCCATTATTACCAGAGTATTAAATTGCGATGGACAGCGTTGAGTTGAAATTAGTACACGAGTCTTGTATTTCAATCGGCATACGTGCGATTATTGTACTGAATTTAATAGGAATGTGGCAAACTGCTGTTTGTTGATCTGTTTTAGACAAGGCCCTGTATTCCAGAAATGAGAGAGATACTCTTAAGTGATGCTTACTTTCTTCCGGTAAGTCGGAACTAGCTAGTTCGATGCATCCGTCTGATTAGTTAAAGGTGCATATTCACACCAAAAGGCCTGACAATAAAATCGCTAAAATTGCATATTTTAAAGGATTAAATTGTGTACCTACATGCAATGAAACGATTAACATATGATGATGATGATGATGATGATGATGATTACGTATAAATTAATAATTTTTTTACGTCGTGAAATTGAATTTGACACACGAGTCCCTATTTCAACTTCAAATCAAAAAAAAATTATATTTATTCAGAGGGAATGAAATCATCAGATTTTAAGATTTTTTTTCGTTTCATAGAGCTACACTATTGAGGGACAGAGATCAAGCCCTTGAAGGTACACAATTTTAATGCTGTTGACAGCATATTTATTGAAGAAGAAGTACAATGGCATTGAAAGTGGCTTTCATATACAACATTGGGCACTAAAGAATGAAATAGAATGTGTTATTAGAAGATATTTTTCTAATTAATTGAATACAATCACTGCCTACACAATTTCCGGGGGGCAGTAGTAGGAGTAGGAGTAAGAGTAGGAGTAGTAGGAGTAGCAGCAGTAGTAGTAGCAGCAGCAGCAGTAGTAGCGCCGCAGCCGCCATAGCCGTCACTGCTGCTAAAGCTGCTGCTACTACTACTACTACTACTACTACTACTACTACTACTACTACTACTACTACTACTACTACTACTACTACTACTACTACTACTACTACTGCTGCTGCTGCTGCTGCTGCTACGTAAAATGGCATGCGTATATGTGATTTGCCACATGCCAGACGCATTCAGTGTGTTAATTTTCCGCTGTGGGATGCTTGCCGCCTGCGTGTCGCTTGCCGCCAGCGTGACGCGAGTGTGACGCCCACACTATGTCTGTCCTGCCCTTTAAAGGGTACTTACTGCAGTAGATCAAATAGCTCTGATAGGATGGGTTGTAAATGTGAACTAGATTGATCAGTCGATAACGCGTCATCGCAAATCCCCACGTTTGACACACCCAACAACCCACCCCCGTTTTTATACCCCGCCAAAAGATTTGGCGGCGTATTATGTAATGGCGCCGTTCGTCCGTCCGTCGGGCGGGCGGGAGGGTGGGTGGCAGTGGTTTCCGAATGATAACCCCATTACCGTTTGTCGGATCACATTGAAACTTCATAGGGTGGTTGGATTAGGTCGTGGAAAGAAACCTATCGAAATCGACAATGATCCGAAATCCAAGATGGTCGCCAGCCACCGGCGGCCATCTTGAAAATTGGTTTCCGTGTGATAACTGCGTTACCGTTTATCGGATCACTTTGAAACTTCATACAGTGGTTGGACTACGTCTGCGAAAGAAACCTATAGAAATCGATGAAGATCAGAAATCCAAGATGGCCGCCAGCCACAGGCGGCCATCTTGAAAATTGGTTTCCGGATGATAACTCCGTTACCGTTTATCGGATTACTTTGGAACTTCATCGAGTGGTTGGACTACCCCAGAGAAGAGACCTATCGAGATTGACAATGATTCGAAATCCAAGATGACCGGAAGCCACCGGTGGCCATCTTGAAAATTGGTTTCCAGATGGTAACTCCGTTACCGTTTATCGGATCGCTTTGAACCTTCATAGAGTGGTTGGACTAGGTCTGAGGAAGAAACCTATCGAGATTGACAATAATAGTAGTGTCGGAATTAAAATGATACCACCTCCCTCAACTGACCGCCGTTCGGGGATCAGTGGCCATGGAAGGCTGGGGCGAATATAAAACACCTGTGTGGACCCCACTGTCCGGGAGAACCTCCTCAGGATACTGGCCAGTGGCTGGCCTTTCTCTCTCTCTCTCTCTCTCTCTCTCTCTCTCTCTCTCTCTATTCTGACCGGTATCCTGAGGAGGATCTGTGGGACACTTTTCTACCTATCCTACCTATCCTATCCTACCTATCCTACCCCACCATCTCCTGTTTCTATTCCAGCTGGCTGGCGTGTGTGCCTGTGGTGCTTTGACCCCACACTGGGGAGTGTCACGGTGGGTCTTTATCTAACCTGGTCATATTACCCCGGCCCTAGTGTCTTACCTAGTTTCGAAATTTCAGGTTAGTTCTAGCGAGGTCTTTTGAGCGGATTTGAACCCTAGTCTGCAGCCTGGGAATCCTATGCAATTCAATACTCTATTGATTGACCCACCGCTACACGACTAAAATCTCGCCTCTAAGTAATCTTATCTCTGAGCGTGAGTTGTAAAATTGCTATTACTGTGCTTATCTGTCCCTCTAGATCTTGACGTCACTTCGAGATAACGCAGTAACGGCAATGAGAACACATAACTTATCAGCTATACTTACTAATGCATACATGGCCGAGGTAGTTAATGCGGGAGATCCTTGTTTTGTGTTTATTAGCAAACTTAAAATCACAGGTTCAAATCTCACTATTCCCATTTGTGGAAAACTCGGCCATTTCTGGCCCGATTTTAAAATGGTAAACAGTTTTGAAATTCTCGGTTCATTCCGGTCCTAACCCAAGAACCCCGAGAATGAAGTGATTTCTCGGTACAATATAAACATAAACTCTCTCACAATACTGACACATGGATCTGATGCGTGCACATGTGTGCTACGCATTCTCATAGGGCTTTATTCACATGCACGTACTATCCTATCCAGGGGGCATGCATGCGCACCGCCCATTTAGAGACAGGCACCCACAGGGATATACACCCCACAGGTACTGATCTCCAACACCACACGTAATAGGGTCTGAATGCCCATTTAGAGACGGGCATCCACAGAGATATATACCACCTACAGGTACTGATCGCCACACAGAATAGGGTCTGAACACCCAGACAGGCATCCACATGGTTATACAGCACCCACGGTACTGATCGCCACACATAATAGGGTCTGAACACCCATTTAGAGACAGGCATCCAGAGGGCTATACACCACCCATAATAGGGTCTGAACGCCCAGACAGGCATCCACCCACACATAATAGGGTCTGAACGCCCATTTAGAGACAGGCATCCACCCACAGGTACTGATCGCCAGCACCACACATAATAGGTCTGAACGCCCAGACAGGCATCCACAGGTACTGATCGCCACACATAATTGGGTCTGAACGCCCATTTAGAGACAGGCATCCACAGGGATATACACCATGAGTACTGTTGCACAGTTCCCGCTATTGCAAAGCAATTCGGCCTTAGAGGCTACTCTAAGGCCAAGAAAGCCGATCTGCTCCATATGATCGACCAGATCCGTGCCGAGGAGGGGCAGAAGTGACTCTCCCGAGCAATGAATAAGGGAAAGTTTCAAGCGCTTACCGAGGATCCTTGGAATCCCTACAGGAAAGTGCAGCGGATACGTGGGTTTAGTCATTTTGGACGAGGAGGAGACTGCTAGCTTGCGAGCGAAGGCTGTAGCGAGGTGGATGGAGGCCCATTCACTGGGGCGCTTAACTCTCCAATGCAGCGGGTCCCTGCACCCTATGCAGGCATCCACAGGGATGTACACCATGAGTACTGTTGCACAGCTTCGCGCTATTGCAAAGCAATTCGGCCTTAGAGGCTACTCTAAGGTCAAGAAAGCCGACCACCTCCAGATGATCGGACAGGTCCGTCCCGAGGAGTGGCAGAAGCGACTCTCCCGAGCAATGAATACAGGAAGGTTTCCAGTGCTTACCAAAGAGGATCCTTGGAATCCCCACGAGAAAGCACAGTAGATACGTGAGCGTCATCAGTTGGACGAGGAGGTGACTGCTAGCTTGCGAGCCAAGACTGTAGCGGGGCAGATGGAGGCCCATCCACTGGAGCACTTAACTCTTAAATTCGGCCTTAGAGGCTACTCTACGGTCAAGAAAGCCGACCACCTCCAGATGATCGGACAGGTCCGTCCCGAGGAGTGGCAGAAGCGACTCTCCCGAGCAATGAATACAGGAAGGTTTCCAGTGCTTACCAAAGAGGATCCTTGGAATCCCCACGAGAAAGCACAGTAGATACGTGAGCGTCATCAGTTGGACGAGGAGGTGACTGCTAGCTTGCGAGCCAAGACTGTAGCGGGGCAGATGGAGGCCCATCAACTGGAGCGCTTAACTCTCAAACACAGGATCGTTAAGCAATGCTGAGGTCTGAGCCCAGCCCGGAGCATAAGGGGGCTACGGTCTGAACCATTATCCCGGAGCATGAGGCGAGAAGGCGAACACATTCTCGACCAGCGTCTCGGCGAAAGGGAGACAGAGGATAGAGGATACCGGTCAGTACGCTGGACATTCTTCAGAGGTCTAGAAGGAGAACTCACAGGCCAAATCATGCAAAAGATCCAGCAGACTGTCCAGAATGCCTTCTACCTCCGCTACACCCATACCTATCGCATCAGTCACATCGAAGACGGTATGGTGATGCTCTTCCACAAGAATGCTCCAGGGAGCCCGTGGCTGAACACGATAGGAGCAGCTTAGGACTGGGTGGCAGCAAGAGAGCCAGCCCGCCTTGACACAGGCAATATCGATCGACCCAACACCAAGTGGGCTTTCGTTCGATCAATCAACGTTGAGGTCAGGGCTGTCATCGACCACCAACCTCTGCTTGGGAAGGCCGTCTCCCAGACTGGCTACGACAGAAGAAGAGTATGACTGCCCTCGACACCTACAGGGACAACATGTGTCTCTGGATATGTCTAGCAGTCCACTGAGGAGCGAGAGCTGATAGAAGTACAGCTCCTGCACGAGAGCTTGCCACACAGTTCTACGGCAAGACAGTACTTGATGTTCGGAAGACCTGGCTGGATCAGCTGGACAAGGTAGAGTTCTTCGCCAAGATTGGGATTCGCATGTATGAACCAACCGAAGAGGGCACCTGGCATATGATCAGGCAAGCGGCTCACTACCATGACACCATGACCATCGGAGTGTGGGACCACCATGCCTTCTACATTAAGAACATCTCCAAGTTGGCATATACACTAGTCTGCAGTCACTGTCAGCAGACGTTTACACAGGCATGCAATCTTCAACGCCATGCTGATCACTGTACAGGCGGCAGAACAAAAATCGTGTGTCCTGGTGAGAAGATTGAGGTGCAACAGTCTGCATATGAGACAGCCTTCTATCCACCCCAACCATCCAGTTCAGCAGCTACTCGTTGGATCAAGTATGAGTCGAGAAACAGAGGCGTACAGATACACCATATAGAGTGTGGGCACGGTGGCGAGAGTTGGATCAATGGCGCTCCCATAGATGGTTATGATCCGACCACCAACACCGTTTATCAGTTCCACGGCTGTCACTGGCATGGGTGTCCACAACACCAGCGAGGTTAGGATGCCGAACAAAGATACCGCAAGACAGTCCTGAGGGAGGAGAAGCTGAGAGCCTCTGGATGCATGCGTTAGGTACAGTGGGAGTGCTGTATAAAACGCTGCCCAAGCGTCCCTAAACGAGTTCGGACTGTCCCATACCAACACTTCATAGTTTACGACTTGGAAGCATTCCTAGATGGTATCAAGACTCATCCTACGGGGAATCTGACGATCGAGAGTACCCACATACCTATCTCTGTGTCAGTTGGCTGCTCCTTAGAGGGCGCCACGAGTGAGGCCACTCACCTCTGCAATCCTGACTCCAAAGAACTGATCAGAGAGTTCTTGCTGGAGATCCAACGGTGAGCATCTCTAATCCGGACAAGGGTTAGTGCACAGTACATACTGACAGACCTGGACAAGCTCCAAAAGCAGCAGCAGCGACAGGATCAACGAGTGGTGCGACCAAGTGGCTGTACTGGGGTTCAACTCTGGGCGGTATGACCTGAACCTCATCAAGAAGTACGTAGTCGATGAGCTGACTGACAGTACAGGTACAGTGAAAGTCGCCAAGAAGGCTAGTTAGATCATGTTCCTCATAACACCTGAGCTACGGTTTCTCGATGTGCTGAATTACCTCAGCCCAGGTGTCTCGTACGAGGTATGGGTCAAAGCTTACGGGTGTACACAGCAGAAGAACTGGTTCCCGCATGAATGGTTTGACACACATGAGAAGCTCAACTATCCAGGGCTTTCTGACTACTCAGCATGGACATCTAAGCTCAAGAGTGGCTAACTCTTGACGCGATCAGAGTGGGAACAGTGTAACCAGACATTCAGCGAGCATGGAATGCGGACATTCGCCGACTGGCTGTGATACTACAACATCCTGGACGTCAGTCCATTCATCGAAACCCTAGAGCGGATGTGGGAGTTCTACACAGAACGAGAAATAGACATCCTCAAAGATGCGGTGTCTCTCCCAGGTGTATCACTGCAGTACCTCCTACGTGGAACCGTTCAGCACATGCCAGATGGTAGCCCCTATTCACCAGGCAAGGAAGCCTACAAGATGCTGAAGGCTGCTGTTATTGGAGGTCCCAGCATCATGTTCACCAGATACCATGAGGCCGGTGTGACTCGCATCCGCCAGAGTGAGCATGTCTGCCAACATCTATTCGGCTAGGACGCAAATGCTCTGTACCTGTCAACGATGGCCAAAGAGATGTCATATGGTAAGGAGACAGTGTGCCATTGGTCCGGTGCTAGTGGGGTAGCTAGCTTTAAGGAGGTTCTCCTAGCAGACAGCTGGTTTGGGTTTGCTGAGGTGGATATAGAGGTCCCCAAGACTCTGTGGGCAAAGTTCGAGGAAATGCTTCGTCTCTTCTATAACCGTGAGATCCCGGTAGAGGCAATCTCTTTGGAGATGCTGGCATATCTAGGGCGAACAGGGAGGAAGCGGCTCACCACCCAGAAGCTGGTCAGTTCCCTCTCTGTCAAGAAGTGGCTGCTGTATACCCCGACACTCAAGTGGTATATAACCCATGGCCTGAAGATCACTGCTGTATACCGCACCATAGCCTATGAGGCCAAGCACCCATTCGAATGGTTCATGGAGAATGTTACGGGGGCCCGCCGCTCGGGAGATGTAGATAAGAACAAAGCACTCTTGGCAGATCTCTTCAAACTCCTCGGCAACAGTGCCTATAGGACGCTCATCGAGGCCCTAGACCGTTGTAGCAACACCAGTTTCACGAAGGATGAACGCGTCATAGACAAGGCCCTGCGTAGTGCATGGTTCGAAGATCTCGAGGAGATTGGTGAGTCATACGAGCTCCAGAGTCGCAAGCCGAGAATCACAATTCGAAGGCCCTTCCAGGTGGGGATAGCCATTTATGAGCTCGCGTAGCTGCGAATGCTGGAATTCTACTATGACTTCCTCGATCGCTATGTAGCTTGTGACTGCTTTGAGTACCTGCAGATGGACACTGACCTTGCTGGTTTCAAACCTCGACGACGTCATTCGCCATGAGATGCGAGCAGAGTAACAGGCTCGTAAGGAGGATTGGCGAGCTTGGGACAAATGGTCAGAACGGACTCCGGGACTGTTCAAGCTCGAGTTCGAAGGCTCTCGTGGCATCGCTCTCTGCTCCAAATGCTACTACATGGGAAGCACAGCTGCAAGTAAGTGCTCGGCTAAGGGAATATCAAAGTGGCAGAATGCGGTCTCTTGACAGAGGTTCTACAGTTCCCTACATGGTGGGGTGGACACAGCTAAAAACCAAGGCCTACGCATGCGCTACCAGGGCATGGTGACGTATGCGCAGGAAAAACTCAGACTCTGCTTACTATGATAAGTGCCATGTGCTGCCAGATGGGGTCCATGTCGAGCCTATCGAGTATCATGTTAGCACCCTAGAGGGTGGTAGCTGTGTGTCTTCAGGGACTAGCTGAAGCTCTTCTATGACAAATCGTCGCCTAGGCACTCCGTGCTGGTGTGCCAGGTGGTACAGTGTAGGCCGCCCCTCCACCTCCACATACCTGTCATGCCTGTGAACATCTATCAACCAGTTAGGATCTGTTGCCCGCCGTCGACCAGCTTCCAGCTCACCAGGATCATACAGGTACCGAACCAGAGCATCAGGTTGTAGGCACTCCTCTCCCTTGTTCGCTCCTCTAGAGCTGTGCCCAGCAGAGTGCCTGATAGCCTCTACCGGCTTCTTCCAGATCAGCCTAGTACCCGCGGCATTGGATCTCTCCACCACAGCAGGCAGCCCTCTCACCCATACTCTAGAACGTTCACTCAGCGCGGCCATTTTCTGGGCATATCAGTGTGGGAACAGTCTCTCGGCCAGTGTCTGATTCCACCGCTCAACGATAGCCTGGGCACCGTGATGCCTACCTTGTCTCGCCTAACTGCCACACCGTGCTTCCGCATGAGGGCTGCAGTCTCCCCTTTGAACTCCTTACCCTCATCCACATGCAACAATTCCGGCCACTGGAGGGGATTTTCCGAAGCCTCGTAGACACCCTGGAATGCCTGGGCCACCTGGCCAGCTGACTTGTCGGTGAGCGGTACTGCCACCTTTTACCTGCTGGCGACATCGACGATGGTGAGGGCATACTTGTAGGTCTTACGACCAACCGAGTCATGTGGAAGGAATAGAACATCTGCCTGGTGAACTCTGTTCGGGACAGTTTCCTCGAAATGGGCATGCCTGATGTGCTGTGGACGAGGTCTGTATATCTGCCACATCGCCTGGCAGCTGAGCCACTGGCTAACTGTCTCCAATGTGAAGTTGTGGCCCTTGCGATGTGCAGCCTCGAGTGGTTGAAGGGGCTCATGGTAATATCCACCAGGCTGAGAGTAGAGTTCCTCAATAAAGACGCTTGATAAACTCCTAGATTTCATCACTGACGTTCACTCCCGTCCTGGCCTGGGTGAACTAGAAACAGATGAACAGACAGCCATCATTCATTCGACCATCACTGAATACCTCCTCAAACACCTCTGTACACTGGCATCTAATCTCTGCTGGATCATCACTGAACAGTAGTTTATCGACCAACCATCGGAAGTTAAGGGACTTGACCTGGTCATACAGAGACACCATCCTTATATAGTATGGCTTAAATGTTCGGCGGCCCAGATGGCCGCGAGTGCTATAGCAATGTACGGTAGCCTGTGACTCTGAAGAATGTACCTACTCCTGAGGCGATGCTTGTATGGTTTCAGAAATCTTCTCCACCCCAAGGAGAGCATTGTTGGCGATCTTGCGGACCATCTCACCAGCCTTCGTTGTAAACAGAGTGATCAGAGCCCCAACTGCTGCCAGCGGACCGATAGAACCTTTTACGTAAGTGCAACAGATTCCTTTTGCTCTGTGCACTAGCTTGTGGGATTCAGGCACGGTCTATGCTACATCATCATACTCACCCGTGGTCTCCACTACATTGTA
This sequence comes from Chaetoderma sp. LZ-2023a, assembly GCA_034401795.1. NCBI lineage: Eukaryota > Metazoa > Mollusca > Caudofoveata > Chaetodermatida > Chaetodermatidae > Chaetoderma > Chaetoderma sp. LZ-2023a. Next base: position 70,422,514 of record CM067360.1, on the reverse strand, counting down.
GTCATCTGCATCATAGTCATCCTCCTCATCATAGTCCTCCTCATAGTCCTCGTCATCTATATCCTCGACTGGATCAGCCTCTGGTTCATACATTGCTGTGGGGATCCGTCGCTGGGGCAGCTATAGAGTAGCTTTAAACTGTAGTCTATAGCATGGCCTCTGCAATCTTGAATGCGGCCGTGTTTGCCTTAGCGAGCTGGGGACTCAGCTTCGCCGACAAGAAGGCGACAGATGTCGAGCATGAGCATCATAACCAGGCGATTGAGAAGCTGTCTAAGGAGAAGTTTGAGTACAGCAAAGCACTCGAGCATATGCGCCAGAGGGAGGCACGCCAATGACAAGATATCTGTGCCAATGCTCAACTATGAAGCATTGACAGGTCAGAAGACAGCAGAGCTTATAGTAGTGGTGGCAGCTGCAGCGGTGATGACAGGAGTCATGCTCCACGCACACTCAAGCTGGATACCTGATGTGTTCGACACGCATACCTTAGTATAGCCAAAGTAAAGTACCGTCACACCTAATGAGCGATTCCCAGCTATGAGAGTTCCGATGTTGAAGCTGAGCTGGTTGTCCTGATTAGGTGGGATGCCCCTGCCCCCGAGGTGGTGACGGCCCTCGAATGCAGACTCGAGGTCGTCGCTTCCACTGGTTAGGCGCAGAAGTGCATATGACTTAGTTTTCTGTCTGTAGAGTTGGCAATCAGCCAGCTCACATACCTCACCAAGAACAAGCTTGAAGTCGTCTGACTTATCCACCTGCTGGATGGCTCCTCCCTTCTGAACCAGGACCGCAACAGCGACACAGCCTGATGCACCATGATGCAATGTCAGCTCTACCCATTGGTTATCTGTGGCTTGGACCTGCTCCACATGCATGATCCGCTGTTTGGAACCCGTTTGCTTCAGCTCCTGGTCATTCTCGTCATGCCAGACATGAAGTCTTGTAGCATTCATCGTCGCATCTGCGAGCTGCTCAGTGTACACCCAGAGGAACAGCTTATCCTGCATGGCAGCCGGATTCACGTGAGTGTTCTGGAGGAGGGTTAGGAGAGGAACTGCCACAGGCTTCTCGACAACTGCCCATAGTTCGAATTCCGTGAATCCCTCATGGCACCCCAGTACCCATTCCCCTTCACATAGAAGGTTGGGCCATGGGCCAGCGGACCTAGGACTCGGTACTCATTGTTCACATAGGTGATGTCCATGGTGCTGTTGCTCTGCAAGATCTCCCACCTGTTCAGAACCTGCGGGAGCTCTACCGTCTGTTCTATTGTGCTCTGAAGCTTGAACTCGATTGTCATACTCTTGATCTCGTGGATCTGTGCCGAGATTGCAATGTCAATGTACTTCCCAGCAGCGGACAACATGTATACTGGGTCGAATGACTGTCAGGCAGTCCTTCTGAGGATCAGTGCGGTGCGATGTTAAATGGCCCCATCTGGATGTTGCACATACTGCAGTATGTTTAAAGTCTGGGTATACAGAGGGGTTAAACGGGTGCCATGTTTGGTAAAGTTCTCCAGCAGAATGTCTATAGGCAGCATGACAAGTCGGCAGGACAGCCACGGCATGCACTGTCCCACCGTGACTGGGTCCGAGGACTGCTTCATGACATCAACATTATCCACGAGCGAGCCAAGGTCACACATCCATCTGATGCGGAGATACTGGCCGCCATAGAGGAAGGAGCGCCAGCTCGTAATACAAAAGAACTCCTGACTCTGGTACTCTACCGGAAGTTTGACAGCACCCAGGGCAGGACACTCGACCTACCTCCTGTGGCCCAAACCAACAGTCCTGTTATTCTAGCTCTCAAAAGGGCGAGGATCGACCCCAAAGATCTACTAACGGTCGAGAAGTGGGCTGACGTATTTAGCCTCCATAGCCAGGAAGAGTGAGATATCCTGGAAATCCCCCAGTCTGGAGCAAATAACTACTTCATGGAGGAGGTCAGTGCCGCTGTAGTGGAGAGCCATGACACTGGTCATGCAAAAGGTACTCAGGAGGGGTTCACTGTTGGCCGCAAGGAGGCTGTTGAGCACATCTTCAACGAAGAAGGGCACAGGAGATTGGCCAGTGATCTGGCAGCATTTCTGAAATTCCCAAATAACTACCAGGACTACCTCATCAAATCCACTCGCAAGTCAGATGCTAGTCACGCATGGAAAAAGTGGATCTTCTGTGAGAAGTTCCAGAAGAAGAGATCCCTAAACTCTGACCCTCAGTGGGTAGAGTTTAAGCGACAGGCTTCTGACGAAATTGACGACGTTCCTCAAGCTTCTGACGAAGTTCCTCAAGCTTCTGACGAAGGTCCTCAAGCATCTGGCGAAGTATCAGAGACCGCGGACGAAGTTCCTCAGCCTTCTGATGAATGAAAAAAGTTGCGACAGCTGCGACAGTCTGTCAGTGATGACGCATAGAGCAGGCTAGTTTCCTGGCTGGATTCAGCTTGTAGGTGAAGGTCTGCACCTTTTCCAGCGATGGCTCACCTGTCTCCTTGTTGCTGAAGATGAAGCGGTACAGCTCAGCTGCCCTCTGTACACCTGCGATAAAGTCCCCTTTGATCTCCTTGAGGGTTAGGCTGTCGTATATGGTCTCGAGCATGGCACATCCACACTTGGAGCTGAAGTATAGCAACCGGGAATTGTGGCAGATGTCTGGTGAGATCTAGCAGGTGTACTTCTGAAAGAGGATGAAGACAGTTATCTTTGTGTGTCGGATGTGCCTGGTGATGTTGCTGAGGTAGGTGACTGTCTTCTGGTCCATTGCAGGGTCATCGATAGCTAGAACAAGTAGTTCTGTCAGTCAGGCTGCCAGCAGCTTCTCCATCGGTGCTTGCAGGTTCTGTGTCTTTGTGATTGGGTCATTGTACCATTGGTCATTACTGTCAACCACCTCAGCAGCAGAGTCAGACACCAGAAGGATGTATTGAGAGTGTAGATGTTCGGCCAGGAGAGCCCGCAACAAGATGTTTTTCCCGTGTCCTGACGAGGCAATGATCAGCACCACCTGGCCAGCATCGGCTGGCCTACTGGTACAGACATGCGTGCGGAGGATGGTTAGCACTTGGTCGGCGGTAGCCTCATCTATATCTGGGAGACTAAACGGCAGTACTTCCTGCACCAGCTCTTTCGCCTGCAGAGCGGGGAATCCTGCACCTCCAGCGGATACGAAGTATGCGATGGAGGTGTTAAGCATGAAATCCCAGCAGCAGCTGAAAAAATAGCATAGAGGGCCTGTCTCAGCACCCACAGTGTGTAGTACATCCAGTATATGTATGATACATGCACGGGAAGCCATGACTATCCAGTGGTCTTAAACAGCAAATCAAATAACCCTGACTTCTTCACCTCTGGTAGCTAGAGGCTGTCGATAGCACCTGCACCTGTTTGGCCGTCGAAAGTGATATGGCTCAGGCCGATGGTGCCTACCCTGAGATTCTCTCCATCCTGTTGGAATGAGCTCCGTGGTTTCAGGAGATCCTTACCCAGGTCTTGTGCATAGGACTCAGACATAACCTTGATGACACCAGCCTCATCGATGCATACCGAGCATCGTCGCCCTCTCCTTGATGCCCATCCCCTTGTATACAGTCTTGGCCTTGTTAATGGCCGATTGTCCTACCGTATCAGTGTTCCCAATCAGATCGCGGGCTGGGATGGTACTTCGGATCTCCCGCGTGTCTGCCTTCTCATCGAACTCTAGGAAGGAGATTGGGGCAACAGTGTCCACTGAACCGAGGCGCCTAGCTCTTTGCTTTCTAGGTGGCACAGGGCGCTGAGACTGCCATGATATTGGATACCAAGTGGGCCCACTTCTGGGATGACCCCCAGTACAATCCTTGGGTCGACCCCTTGCGGAGAAACATTTACGACCGCTTTCACCCACGTGAAGAGATCAAGTCTGTCTGCCACTTCTACGAGGTGGAGAGGGTAAGCCGTGGTTGTCTGCTGGATACCCCTGCTCAGCACCAGATTGTCTGTGTAACATGTGAACATGCCGGAGTCTGCCGTGGTTCACATGCTAAACACTTTAGTCTCCTCCCAGGTGAGCGTTGTCAACGTAGATGGAAGCCCATATGGGTGATCCCATCATGTCGATGCGACTCTGGCAGAGACTACATGTTTGTAGAGAGAGAGAGAGAGAGAGAGAGAGAGAGAGAGAGAGGCCGGCCCTGTGGTTGATGGCGATCAGTGCTGTATATCACTGTGGAGGCTTGTCTTTAAATCGGCGTTCAGCCCCTGGTAGTAGTAGTGTCGGGATGATCCTACCTCCCTGGCAGCATTTCGGCGATCCGTGGTGGCCCCCGTCTCAACAACCTATGCCGCAGGGATCGAGAAATCGATGGAAATCCAGTTGAGGGAGGTGTGGTCTCATTTGCCTAAATGGAAATCCAGTTGAGGGAGGTGGTATCATTTTACTACCGACACTACTACTAAGGGTTACGTTGACACAAGAGAGATTACCTGTTTCGGAGTACAGCAGATGTTAACACGGCATAACAATAATTTAATTCTGTTCACGTTATCAGGGGCGCCGGAAGCATGGGGGCAGAGGAGCAGCCCAGCGAGGGCTGCTGCCCCGTTGCCCTTTGGGCACGGGGGTGGCAGCGGGGGCAGCTGTGCCCTTTACCAGTTTCTTTGCGAAAAATGAGTAAACTTTACCTTAGAACTTTAAACGAAATTTCTAGGATATTCAGAGCAGACTGAGCAGTTGTATTAAAGTTTGGTTGTTTTGACATAAACACACAAGTCCATTAAGTAATATGGGAGTGCTTCTGGCCCGGATCGAATCATCAATGCAAACGCTATTTAGTAGCAGTTATATGTAACATATTGACTTTTTTTATCTGTAAACGTTGCATGTATCTTTGCAAATAAAGGTAAGATACATAGTCATATGCTATTTGAATTTTTTATTGATACTGGTCCACGCTCCGTTAATGTCTTGCTTAGTCGATAAAATATAGCGTATACATTTACAATGATGGGCGGCTGGGTGCAGCAATGTGGAAACACTAAGGGATATTAATTAGAATTAACAGCAACTCTCAAACTCAAATTTTGAATTGACGGGTGAAGCAGATGCAAAGGTAGAAATAATTTGTATACACATGGCCGAAGTGCAATGTCGGTGGGTGTATTTGAGGAATGTGTCTAGGATTTGTTATCTTCCCCCCCCACCCCACCCACAACCCCACCACACCCCACCCCTACCCCACACGTACACTTAGAACGGGAGGGACGTGTGTCTGGGGCCTCCATCGAAAGAATGTAAAAATTAGATGCGCTTAGATGCCATTCCTATAACTCCTACATAGATGTCTAAGTAATATCATCCTCTGGGATTGTTTAATACTGTGCTATTTGTATGGGTATGAGCTCCACCCCACCCCACCCACCCCAACACCCCACCGCCACCGTACCAACTCGTACGGTCGTGATACACGTACATGTCTAGCTATGTCCAGCTCTTTGAGTTCTAAACATAAAAGATGATACCACCATCCACACATAAACAAAATCAGACATTTGAAAGCCTTCTTTGAATAGCCCGGGCCAAATGTACATCTGACACCCACATTCCAATATGGCTAAGTAAGAGGCTGCGAAATCATAATTTTAATTACTTATTCCATATACACTAGCTGTTGAATAGTTTGTTAAAGAGGCCTTAGCTCCAACTTATATAAAAAATGTGTCTTGTCCAGTATTTTTACTTTAAACTAAGCAAATATGGCTGTAATTACTACCAGCAAAGAATTAGGGTAATTAGTGTATCCTAACCCCCTCAAATTTTATGTTTTTTATAACTCTAACGCACGTTTCTATTAGAAATGTAAACAAACACATTGAAGCTTTCGAATCATCTCCTGAAGATTTCGGGTTATCTACCCTTGTTGATGCTGACGGATGCTCTCCCTTCTTTGATACACCTTGTACGGATGGCTGCTGCGACAGCGGGTCGTACCGATGAAGATAGAGCACGACACTAGCTCGCCTCGTAGGTAACTGGACCCAACGATATTTATTTTAGTGCCTGGGCCTGATCTGACTGCGCTCTTCAGAATGCTTGGTTCGACACGGTGGTCTTCCGTGTTCTCCAGAGTAACAACAATTATATGCCAAACTTTTGCCTTGTTATATACCACAAGGTGATTGTTTTATTCGCTAATTTAACTATACAATAACCTTACAAAGTTGGTAACTTTTACTGTTACCTAAGTACGTTATATACTAAGATTTTATATTCAATTCGATGTTTCCTAACGAACCAGCATTACTCTCAGCTCTCTGATCTGATATGCTATTCAACTAGCTCTTGCCTACTTAAAACCATTCAGCAAGAGCGTTTCACAAGGTGCGAGGCGGACCGAACTCCTGATTAAAGTTAAAGTCCCCCTTATATACAATCTCGGTTTCTATTCTCCCTCCATCTTGGTTTCGCACCGCCGTAGGTTGCTCTGATTCTCATTGGATTATGACATCACTTTGACTAATCAAAACTCCGACCCTCCCTCCTGGGGAGGGTGCCCTTTTACCTAGCACCTGCGGTTTGGGCTGGATTATCTGACAGATGCCCTGCCAAGAATGACGAATGCTTGTTTGATAACAAGGGTTTGGGCTGGATTACCATGCCTCTTCTGACGGATGCCCTGCCAAGAATGACGAACGCTTGTTTGATAGCAAGGCTTACTGGTGGATTAGCACGCCTCTACAATTAATATGTTTTTGATAATATCTTTCGATTGCGTACCTAATGCCTACAGGACGCTACAATGTCCATGTCATGTTCATTACCTATTAGCCGACAACCTGTGGAATGCTAGAGTTAATTGGCACACGAGTTATCATTCCTCATAGCCGGATTATTTTCGGCTTATCTTGTCCCATGCTTCCGTGAGAACACAGACCACTATGTAACTAACTAAGTCCGTTTGTCATATCTAATCCCTTGATTGATTCCAACCTGGTGCTAACCATCATGATTCATACTCGATTCAGTTTCGAAGCTGTACCGCGCACTAGCTGACGTACCTACTGCCAGTCATCCAGTGTTGATAATATATAATTTCCTAATATTACATAGACCCTATTTATTAAAGAGAACTGATGTTTGTGTGTGGAACGATAATAATCGTACACAGCAACGTTTATCTCAATACTTAAACAGCCAGATGAAATGCACTTAGCGAGAGTAACCCATTCAAATTGAAGGACGAAACCAGTGAATCGATTAACCCTCAATAATTAGTAAAAACTTGATAATGATATGAGTGAAAGTTGTTGCTGTCTTGGTGCTAAGTCGTTTATGAGCAATAATCTCTTTGCAGTAACATAAATGACTGTAGCAACAAACATCAATGAGTTTGACCATGGCAGTATGCAAGTTGTACGAATATTGAATCGTTGTAGACGGGAAGAGAATGTTAACCCTAAGTTAACCCTCGATGGCGTAACTTGTTGCGCGTTGCTTTTACCGCTGTGAATGGCAATAGCATCCAGCAAGGAGGATGGAAGATATATAGATGATGATTAGTGCTAGTAACGTATCTAAACATAGCCGCTGATCGGTGCATCTTAATATACATGGTGGCATAGTCTATTAGCTCACCTGGTATTCACACATGAATTTCACTCGGGACTTACTCGTACATACAAGATGTCCGTACAGTGGGGTCATGACTTCCCACAAAGACACTCCCATATCTACAACATAGTCTATTCTATTCCAATTTCACTTATTGTTTCAGCTACATTTTCGTGTCAGTTTTGCATCGACTTGATGCACACACTAGATCGCGCTATTATTTTCCTGCTCATTGTGTTATCTGTTCCTTAGCTCGCCTGGTATTCAAATATAGTAATTCACTGAGGTCTTAGACTGCAAATATAAGATGTCCCCGGGGTCATGACCCCCCAGAAGACAATCCGATATCTACAATATGTTCTCGAACAATTTAGACAATGGCGTACAGGGGCACATTAGTTCTGTGTGTGCCTGTACGTTATTGTTCTCGAGCATTTTAGACAATGTCGTACAGGGGCACACATGTGTGTGTGTATCAATGGCGTACAGCGGTACACTTAATTTATGGAATGATATAGGTCTGTTTAGACAATGGCCTGAAGAGGATCAGTAAATAGAGCGAATGTTTATGACAATGGCGTACACTTTATTCGGACGAATGGGGTGTCGTGTTGTGTGTGGTGTAGGTTCGTGTACGTTTGTGGTCTACGTACGTGCGTTGGTTGTAATAATTTATTGATTAAAACTTTAATTTAAATTACTAAATTTTAACCCCTAAAAGTTCGCTATTTTACGGTTTTAAACGAGCGGCGCCCCTCCCCCTCTCCCACCCCCCCCCCCCACCCCCACCGTGTGTTAGCTACCGTGGTATCGTAGGTAAAATATTAGAGTTAGTGTAGCTGGTCCTTTAAGGGAGTCGCGTAAGCGAGGGAGGAGGAGGGATGAGGGATGCTAGTGCACTCGTTTCGCTACTGCAAGGCGTCAGCCGTCAATGCGCGATATCTCTATACATAGTAAATATTTTGAAAATAATTTGACTGTAAGTTGATGGTGGTTTAGTCACCATCATCTTTCGATCAAATCGTTTCCAAAATATTTAGCAGGATCTGGAGATATAAGCCCTGGAATGTCTGCAATGTTTCATCAGTCAGACAGTTACTTTGTTTGCCCCGATAGGTAATGGTTTGGTTTTTAACTGTCTCCCCACTATGAGCCACTAAACGATAATGTCGATGGATAATAAATCTGTACCAGATGAATATTTTGAAAACTATTTGCCCAAAAGTTGATGGTCGCATAGTCACCATCAACTTCGATCAAATCGTTTAAAAAATATTTAGCTAATACGGAGATATAACCCCTGGAATGTCTGTAACACCTCGCCAGTCAGCCAGTTACTTTGTCTGGCGAAAAATCTATTGATTTTATCTCGCCGCTTCAAGCCACTAAACGTTAATTTATTAGAGAACTATGTACATGCTCAATATTTTGAAAACGATTTGAACGTAAGTTGTTGGTGGCTTAACTGACAACAATTTACGCGCAAATTATTTTTAAAATACTTAATAGGAGCGGTGATATAGCATCTGCAATAACTACAGACAGTTAGATTTTGTGTCTGCTCGATGTCATTGTCTCGTGTACAACAAAATGTCAACATTACGCGTCTGAAGGCTATGTATCATGCGTTTAAGGACTCCGAATAGTAGTGAGTTCAAGCGTTTGATGTCCTTTCACTCTGTATAGTAAAAGTTTAATTTTACCATTCATCAGCGGCGCATAAGCTGTGAGATCGGTCTTTAATCGAGTTACAAACATGACACGTGTTAAGGAATAATGAAAAAACGAGAAAGTACTTGTTTGTACCACCCGTCTCATTCTCAGCGGGTTTGGGTTTTTTTTAGAAATATTCAGTAATTCAAAATTACTATTAAATTATTGTCTGGTTCACTCACAAGGAGATAGTGCTTTTCGCTTTGTGGTTACGAATGTGTGCTTCTCTTGACGGTTTTTTTGCACAATTTTGAATGGAATAAATACTACAATTTACACCTTTGCATTATTGTTCGCATTATTGTTCACACTTGTGCACAATTCGTTTCCCAGTTCTTAACCGAGTGGTCATATGTACTGGTTCCATCATCAATGAATATCTTGTTTTGGATTTTGCGTAGTTTTTTGTATTTGCTTTTTTCAGAAACTGGATTTGATAAAGCAACAATAATACGCAGGATTCAATTACGGATGAGAACACGTCAAACGCTTTCCCGCATTCAGATGTTAAATCCCACATTTTGACATAGTCAATAATTCACGCGAATACGATTAATTAGTGTATTAATTTGTTGATCGTTGCGGGGTCGCCGCGCGCTCCTAGTGTGGCATTGTTTGTTGGTCATCATGCCGGTAGACCGAGCTAGTTGGGGTTTTTGCATGAGAGAAATATCTGTCTTACTTACAAGTTTATAGTAATGTTTAAGAGATAGTTTTAAGAAGTCGCTTTCATAAAGTATCAGTTGTTATAAAGACAGTAGCCTGATACTGTGTTTGATGTCTTAAAGTACTTAAATCTGGCAAGATAATGCGAACTGAACAGGATTCCTACATTTTCGTGAGTACTATTAACTGTCAAGGCGTATTCAGTAGTTCATTAACATCTATTGACCACTGGTCACCAACACACGACGACATAAACAATACAGTCATTTCTTCTGTCCGCTACTCAACGCCGTCTTGACCAGTGCAGCGCAGTGAGCGGCGCTCAGTGAACATAATGTTGACAGAGCTCGTACCCGATAGCCAAGTTGAACGCCTTAAACGAAAATCGTCTGCCTCGTCCGAGGGCTCAAGCGCTATGCAACCACAACCACCAGTAATCTCACCACAAGGATACCATATGTATGACGTGTAGAGAGAACGTAGCCAAGCTTTAGGCGATGCTAACTATGTTTTGATTGCATCAACGCCTGATAAATATAGGTCCATACCAGTAAAATGTACCTCGGGTGTGATAACAACATCGACGGTTGTGACGTCACGGGTAATGACTCCTACCACATCGGCCAGACCAATTGACATAGTCCCGTTTGTGACGAATACACGCATGACACCAATAACTCACACAACACAGTTTCATACACATCCACCAGGTATAAAAAACAAATCCAACAACAACAACAACAACAACAACAACAACAACACCGACACCGACACCGACAACGACGACAACTACGACATTAGGAGCGCCTCGGACACACACCTCTACTACGACCAACGGAACAATAACGGCTCCAGCGCCAATATGCTACGATCATCACCAGCACAACCACCACCACCACCACCACCACAACAACAACGGCAGCGACAATGCAATCGACAAGAACAAAGATGTTGACAACGACAAAGAAAAGATGTCAAAACAAAATATTTCAAATACGCAACGGCAGCGGCTAATCACAAAATAATCTCGATAATAATAATAATAATAATAATAATAATAATAATAATAATAATAATAATAATAATAACTACTGCCATAGTATAAATATATATGATAATAATGTCTATCCCCAATTGCTGTGTAAATGGCCTGGGTGAATAAAGAAAACTGAAGCTGAACACTGAAACTGGTAGCATACATGAACATACCAAATGCTCAAGTTATTCAACAGTTTAGTGTCTCGCCAGTAATGCAGGTTCCAGATGAGCGGTCGGGTGATCCATCACAACACATGATGAATAGCGTACTTAGACACTTAGAACTGCTAACGTACAAAGTAGATCTCAGCGCATCTCAGCGTAGGATGTCCGACACACTTTCCCGGCTAGCAAGCATAGAAACACATGCGCTAAATATCAATAGCTGCGTTGATAAAATGGAGCATCGTGTCAAGGATTTAGAATCTCGGTCTGGTGTGTCGGAAGAGACTACGTGGTCAACAAGATGCCATGACTGCCCTAAGAACTGAAACACGTCAACTGTGTAATGATAATGCTTTCTTGCCAAACATATGTAACGAGCTACACGATCGCGTAATAGATCACGAAAACAGATCTATGAAATATAATTTATTATTCCGAGGCATACGTGAAGTCGATGGGGAGGACGTATGTGGCGTGTTACATCAATTTATCACAAATGAACTTAAGATTGAAGACCAGATTCAATTCCAAACCGTCCACCGTATAGGAAAGAAAACGTCGAATGACGACCGTCCGCGACCAATCATTGGTAGATTCGTACTATATAATGGCCATGAACGCGGGCATAAAGCTGGAATTGAACAGTTACGTGGGTCGAATTTTAATATTGTGCAACAGTATCCTTTCGAGATGAGAGAAGAACGAAAAAGGCTCGTCCCAGTAACGATGCAGGCTAGGAGGAATAATTAGACCTCAAATCTAGTCTTCAATAGGCTCTACATTGATGGGCAGTTGTATCACCCGAGCTAGGACAACCGCGGGGAGTACGAATGCTAATCCGGGCTGCTCACGAATAAAGCTAGGGTTCCATTTGCGCGGATGCGGACGCGGACGCTGCGTGCGCGTGCGTTTCGATAGGCGGTAAATCGCGTGTTGTGATTCCATATAAGCGTCACAAAGCGCGTTTTATTAGTTCATTTCCCTGGCGACACCAAAGGGCCAACATGCCTGCAACGGTGCCCAAGCTCTGCCAGTCTCTTCTTCAGAACGAAGAGATGCTACTAATTATTTTAGAAGGATACAAACAAAACACATTCGAAAGAAACAGAGACTACGGAGTCACTGGTCGTGGGTGCACTTTTTTTTAAATAAATGTATTTATTGACAAGTATAAGACGATACATTCTTATGATAATTAAATAAATATTAGCGACATTTATTTGCAATTATTATATTCTTAAAGAAAATAGTAGAAAAATAATTATACATTAAGCATGATCTTTTTTCTCTGTTTATCCAAAATCCTGTGCGTCAAACGTTTCACTATAGCGTCATTTTTGTCTCTGTTTCTTAGCGCCCATAACATGTGCTTCATTTGTACATCTCTCGAACGATGATATAAGAAATATACGCAATAATGTCCGCAAGTAGTCGTCATGGATGGTTGAACACGTTCATTGTTGAAATAATAAACACACGCATGGCGGTCATTTTGCACATTTGATATCATTCTTCAATCTGAAGGGCGTCTTTCATAAGGATCAAAGTATTCAGCGTTTCCATTTCTAGTGTAATAAACCGCATGTTAAGAAATTCTGGACAAACCTCATTGCGCTTTCGGACGTGTCGTTTTAATTCTTAACGCTTTCAACCTTCAATTGCCAGAATCTCAAATTAATGGAACTGTGCGGGTTAGCTGTTACATAAGTTGAATAGGTACATTTGTGACCATAGTCAGGCTATGAAAAGGAATAAGATGAATATTAATGATACTCCAATGTACGTTTAAAGCTAAATTGTCGATTTGGTGGTAACTACACAGTTAGCCAGTTGAATATTTTGAAACTACTTTCGCTGGGTGGAGCAGCAGCTCACAAATTATTTTCATTTTAAAATATAAATTCATCAAAGACATACAATTCATACAGTTCATTTACTATCGTCATGATGGAGTTATACCTCATACTAGTTGTGACGCCACCTCATTAGTGAGGTAATTCTTTATGTCGTCAGATACTTGAGAGGGTATGAAAAGGAATTTAAGATGACTGTTAATGATACCCAATGTATGCTTAAAGCTAAATTGTTGATGACTTGTTGGTAACTATACAACTAGCCAGTTGAATATTTTGAAACTAATTTGACTGGGTGGTGTAACGGCTCACAAATTATTTTCATTTAAAAATATAAATTCATCAAAGACATACAATTCATGCAATTCATTTACTTTCGTCATGATGGAGTTATACGCCATACTGATTGTGACGTCACCTCATTAGTGAGATAATTGGTTATTACGTCAGATTGAGTGATAGATCGGTTCCATCCATGCAAGTCACTCACCATAGAATAAAAGATGGCGTTTTTCTCTTAAGACATACACGCTCATGACGTCAGATACTTGAGTGACAGATTCTTTTACAAGCTCATTGATCAGTTAAGTGATTTCGAAAATACAATTACTATAATCAGGCTATGAAAAGGAATTGAAGGTGAATATTAATGATACCCGTTAGGTTCAGGTATGAGTGAAATCCCCTCCGACTACGAGTTAACAAGTTTTTGAGACGACGAATCCGAACTCGCTGCCCGTTCTATGATAGCGTGTGTCGCTAGTCGGTGTAACGATGATAAGGATAAGATGCAGGATACAGGTATTGATTATGAGGAGTATGCGATGGGTTTTAAGCGGTGGTATAATTAACTACGTGAGGATTTTGATCATGACTCAAATTAGTTCGTGGTTATTAACGGATTATGCAATATACATTGGCCAATGGCTGCGAGTATTTTTATTACAAAACCTCATTAGAAACTTCATTAGAAACCTTATTAGTTGACAATTTCTAATATTTGTGATATTTGTGCTACACTTGTGGTCACTATCGTCAATATGGACGTCGTTCTCAGACATGTGAGAACGTTGGTACGCAACTGCCATGTTCGTGCAGGTTCACGCTAGTGTTCATAAGTGCACGCTCGACGCTATTGTTCGTGCAGACAGCCTCTGTACACTATTGTTCATGCAGGTGACTGCTATTGTTCATAAGTGTCGGCTGGACGCTATTGTTCATAAGTGGGCGTGTGTGCACGCTATTGTTCTAAATGCGCATCTGGACGCTATTGTTTGTGTATGTGGTCGCTGGACGCTATTGTTTCCAATGCGATATAAATGACGTTGTCTCGCATGTCGCATCTATCGCTTTCAAATTCATAATGTCGACTGATCAATGTACGAAGTATTTAAAGCAATCATCATATTGGTGTGATCTCGTAAATTTGTGTAAAGCGCGAACGATTAGATTTGGCGAAAAGTGGTGTATCGATATGCGACAGTTTCATCCTGACGGTTATCCTACTAAACGTGGTGTATATAGAAGCATAAAAGCGTTTAGACAACTGGTGCATATCATTCCCGATCTTGAAGAGAAAGTATGTCGTGCGCGCAAAAAGGAGGGCGTACAAATTACATATTCGCTGGAGTTTTCTGTTCGCATATCTATCAGCGACGATTTTCCCTGCATCGACATACGTTACTTTTTCTGTTCTGACGTAGCTGCGAGCTACGCGTAACGGATTGTACCTGTCAGACGCTGAGTGGGTACTTTTGAAACTGAACGCTGACTCGCTGTTATCCGCATTGCCTACTTTTAACGGTAAAACAGAACAGTACTCCGCTGAGGCGTTTTCCGCTTCCGCATTACCTCCGAGCTTTTACGGTATACAGTAATCTGAACATGTCTGACATTCTACATACTACGGCAATTAGCGATACTGATAATCCAGTATTGCCGATGGACGTTTCGCCGGATACTATAGACGCTATATACCTAGACGACATGTGTATCGATGATGAACTAAATCTCGACGCCATTGATACCGATGATGAACTAAATCACGATGATATGAAATTATGCCAGCATTGTAAGAGTATGTAATGCCTAATGAGCACGAGAACAGCCAAAGATTATTCGCGTATATGCTGTCTACAAAGATACAAAAGCTAGCGGTACAAAATTGTTACGGTTGCAGCGTGAATCATCCGAGTCAGCGTCAACATTCGTGTTTAGGTATTGATTTTAACTTTAATCCGATTGACAATCTCGAACTGTATATTGAAGACGCATTACAAGAAATGTGCGAAGGTGAATATCGTTACGAACTTAACAAACATTACGATTTATATTATCATAGTTCCGATCTGTACCGTTTGTGTATGACGTCATGGTTACGGTACATCGGCGATATAATATACGATAAACAACTGTTAATGCCATAATATTGACGCCTTTAATTAATATATCGGGCTTAACCCTTTAATGGCGAAACCGACCAGTTCCAGTTTCCAGTTTCCTGTATTCACTCAGGTTATTTAACAAACCTATAATTTACATATTGATATATAATATACATATATATAGCATATGAGGGAAAGACTATTTATACTATTGTAGGTGGTAGGCCATTATTATTATTATTATTATTATTATTATTATTATTATTTTTATAGTGGTAGGGGTATCGGTAGTAGTAGTAGTAGTAGTAGTAGTAGTAGTAGTAGTAGTAGTAGTAGTAGTAGTAGTAGTAGTAGTAGTAGTAGTCGTTGTCGTTGTCTGTTGTTGGCGCCATTGTTGTTGTTGTTGTTGTGGGGTAGTGGTTATAATTGTCGTCGATGTATACTTTTTTTGTTGTTATCATCGTTGTTGTTGTTGTTGTTGAGCATAATGTTGTTGTTGTTGTTGTTGGTGGTGGTGTTGGTGTTGGTGTTGCTTTGATAACCTTAAAAATCTACATAGTTTGCTGAGGACTGGCCTGTTGCATATTCCAAATAAACCCTGTGTCTTTTCTGTACCGTTGTCTCATGCATAGTATTCTGGGGAAAATCGCTCTCTTTCATTCTGATATTTGCTACGGTAAAAAAGGAAGTGAATTTCATCTTCTATGGCATTATTATATACATTGCATAATCTTTCATTCCGGTCAATTCCCCCCCCCCCCCACCATCTTTGTGACTCAATTGTTAGTTTGTGATTAAGTGTCCTGAAGTGACATAAGCTTATAGAAACGCCGCATGACAGTAATTTTAAGTAGCTTTCAAACTGAAATTTGAAATTTTATAACTTTGTAAAACGTTAACCTAGTTGATTCGTGTAGCTGTCTCGGCCGTTTCTCAATGTATTGTTGTTCCAAGGCTTTCTTTGTTTGACCGATTACCTTATTTATGTTTATGTTTTCTGAGTTGAATACATGTGGCTGACCTGTTGCCTCTATGCTAGTTTTGATTATGTTAATCCAATTAACTTGTATCTGCCGTTGGGTAATGACGTCTAGACATCAATAATAAAGAATTGACGAGAGTTTCCCGTATCCTGCATTTACTATCCCTCCCCAAAACCTAACCATGTTACATTTTATTTGTACATCTAAGGGCATTTTTCCCAATTCACCATAAACCATACCATTTGGGGTACTTTTCTTCAAGCCGAGTACACTTTTAAAGAATTTAATATGGCATGTTTCTATCTGAGTTGTATTCTCAAACCCCCTTAGTCGTCCTCCTTAGCGGTCTATCAACTATATATCTATGCTGTTGAATATTACGAAACTAACATGAATGCGAATGTGTAGCTTCCTATGTCATCGCGCAGTCTCAAGTTTCAAAATATTCATCAGACTTAAATAACCGTTGCTCCACGATTTAGATACCTGTGGAAGTCATTCAGTTGACAAATTTCCAAAATTAGTCTTCTCTCGGCCCGCAAATGGGACTTCCTCTAGCCCGCTAAGGAGGGCGACTATGGACGTTTTCGCCATTAAAGGGTTAAGCACGATATATTATTTTCGGGACCAAATTTTGTCGCTAAGAAGTTAAGTACTGATTTGTGCCGGTTATGTATGACGTCATGGTTTAGGCGCATTACAGATGTAATATATGTTAAACAACTGATAACGCCATAATATCATTGCCTTTAATTAATATATTGTCTTAATATTGTAGTATTAGTAAACATATCGCAGTTTGATGTTATGTACTAGAATCATATCGATGTAATAATATGGTTGTGGCGTTTACGATGTCAGTATTAATAAACAAATTTAATTTGTTTACTCGTTGTCAATCAGGCCATTGAATGGTGCACCCATCACCCCCACCCTCTATTGGCAATATGCGACGGTATGTTAATGCAGCACTTCGAAACACATCTGCACGCGTTGCACTCACCAAAAAAACACGCGACGAAATGCAGCTGAATAGAGCACTGCGGTGATCTCTCCATAACACATGACAAAATTCAGGCTGAAACACGCAGTATTTTACAACACGCGGCATCGGCATTTTGATCTTTAACAAATAATGACTGGTGAGTGCGCATTATTTATGGAGTAACGGTTCAAAGATTAGTGAGCATTATGTGCGCATTTCAGTCAGTCTTGTCTCGTAAATGCGATCATGCTTCATTACGTCATATCACATCATCGCGCTACTGTTAGGGTTACCACTGATATATAATGTGGTTTTTTAAAATTCACATATGAAATGACTTCCTTCATAATAATCTTCCATGATACTCTTCGCCTAACCATAAACGTTCTTAGAAATAAAAAAAAACCAGGATGAGTGAAAACATATTTTATATATAGAAAATGGTTTTGAAAATTCATATATGAAATGACTGCCTTCATAATAATAGATTATATACTGAAAAGCTCTTGAATATATAATGTATATTTTTACTGAAAAACGTCATAATTATTCTATGTTGAGAGTTTACATCCATTGAGGGAACTATTTTCGAGTATAAGAAAACTATTTTAAAAACCTTTCAACTGGAATGACTGGCTAAAACATATACCCAGCACGCACATGACATTGTTTCAACGTTCAATCCGTGTTGAAATCACGTAATGTATGCCATGTGCCTGTTGGGATATTCCATACGCTTAACCGCGTCTCGTTACAAATCATTACTTTTAATAACGAGCCACCCACCTCCCACCCGGGTCAAAAATACTGATCCGCGTGTATTATCATAGTACATACCTAGACACGCTCCATTAAGAATATTGGAACGGCTGGCACAGAGTGGCAACGCTTTGCCGCTCTCCGCAGTAAAATCCAGCTCATAAATAACTTTTTCAAAGCCGAATAAAAATGTGATGTTACAAATTTGAATATAATTGGACGCCAATGGTATTATGATCTTTGGTGAGTAATGACTTGTGAGCGCGCATTATTGATGGAGTAACGGTTCAGTGATTAGCCCCGACGTTAGATCGATCCCAACATGATTCAAGATTCAAGATTCTTTATTTCCATATAGGTAAATAATTAAACAATTCAATACAGGCATCCACCAAAGGCAAGGCCTATGATGCGGTGGATCCTTGACATATAACATAAATTTATAATATTATGTTTATACATATAACATTTATATAGATGTACATGGATATTTTTTATTACAAATGACATAGAGTACGATACAATACATTTAAACAAATTAGGTGTGGAGACATGACTTAGGACATAACATTTTACATAAATTGGGTGGGGAGGGGGGCGGTGGAGGGAGTGGCGTGACCATCTTGCAGAGTATTATTACTATTCAATGAAATTACGATTATTATTAACAACAATAACAACAAAAATATTATTAACACCATTACTATTATTTACATGTATTATTGTTATTATCATCATCATCATCATCATCATCATCAGTTTTATCATTATAATGATTGTTATTATCCTGTGTAATTATTGCTGTCACCACCATTATTATTATTTTTGTTATTATTTTTATTAGTAGTAGTAGTAGTAGTAGTAGTAGTAGTAGTAGTAGTAGTAGTAGTAGTAGTAGTAGTAGTAGTAGTAGTAGTAGTAGTAGTAGTAGTATTGTCGCATTACTATTATCATTATATTTAACAATAACAGTAACAATGACAAAACCATTACTATTATTTACATGTATTATTATTATTATTTTAATTATTATTTTAATTATTATTATCATTATCATTATTACTATCATGTATTATTATTATTATTATTATTATTATTATTATTATTATTATTATTATTATTATTATTTTTATCATCAGCACTCATACATCATGTACATGTACATATTTCTACATATTTGTTGTCCTGGTGGCCGGGTGCGCTACAGCGGAAGAACCTGTCTACAGAGACCACAATTATACAACATTAAAAAATAAATAATATGTCACTAAAAATTGGTTAGTTCGTACATTTAGGAATATAGGTAGTGGCTTGTAATACAACAGGGCAGCGACTTTTCAGGACCTGGGTTCTTATGTCTATCTGCTTTAAAGGACCATCACCTCCTGGATCCAGAAAGTGAGTGGCCGCTATAGACAGGTTCCGCTGTCTTGGAACATGGCTGCCATGGCGGTGGTTAAACCTTTAACCCTTAAGATTTCAATATCTTAATTTCAGTCAGGTGCACAGTGAACAGTGAAATCATTGAGTATTTTGCAACCGATTCAATTGTAGTCTGTTACATCAGTGGCAGTTAAAATTTGTCCCAAAATAGCCAACAGAACATTCATTACATTATAGGAAATTACTGCTTTTTTGTCATTAAGGGTTTCTGGTGTGTGTTTTAGTAATCTGGCTTCTAGTAGCTCTCAATAAGTTTGTTTTTATGTACTTTTTGAATGACTTTGTTGTAAGAATTTGCGCACGTGTGTCTGCATCTGTGTTATTCCATAATTGTATTGCTTGATGGGATGATATGCGTGTAGCTGCCTCTGTTCGGTGATATGCGACATGTAGGGTAGAACTTGTTCGTGTGTTGTGAGTATGTATGTCTGTATTGGGTGTAAAAATATTGGATAATGATGTGGGTAAGCTGCCATTGTGGTAATCTCCTAAAATCGTAAATAATTGGACCTTTCCAATGTCTTCAAGTTTTAGAACTTAGTTTGTTTTAAAGATATCTTGGCCCTTTGCTGCTTGTGAGAATAGTTTAACAGATTGCTTTTCTAGTGATTTAAATTTTTTTAATTTAATTTGATGTGTGTTGATCCAGATAGCATTGCAGTATGTGATGTGTGGAAGCATTAATGTGCCATATAGAGTTTTTAGAATATCAGGTGGAAGATATGATTTGAGTCTGCGCATGATACCAATATTCCTCGCCACCTTGGATATGATCGTCTCTATATGCTTCTCCCAGCTTAGTTGTTTATCCAAATTGACTCCTAGGAATTTAACATCTTCAGTTTCCTGTATTTCTTGATTATCTATGTAGAGTTTTGGGAGAGCAAGCTCTTCGTTTACTTGATTATATCTTGTAAATAAGAGAAAAATGGTTTTGCTGACATTCAGGGATAATTTATTCACTTGAAACCAATTTATAATTTTTTCCATTTCACTGTTTGTAATTTTGTATCGGGTGTCTATATCTTTATGGCGGGCAAAAACATTGGTATCATCTGCGAATAAAATTAGTGATAGTAGGTTACTGGCATTATGTAGATCATTCATGTATAATAAGAACAGCAGGGGTCCAAGAATTGAACCTTGAGGGACACCACAGACTAATTTTTTATTTCCTGGCATAGATCCATTAAATTGTACATATTGTGTCCTATCATTCAAGTAATTTTTAATCCAATCCAAGGCGATGCCTCTTATGCCATAATGTGATAGTTTTTCAAATAGTATTGCATAGTCAATGGTGTCAAATGTTTTGGAAAAATCCAAGAATATACCTAGCGTATGTTCTTTTTTTCTAGCGACTTAGAGATTTTCTCTATCATGTCCACAATGGCAAGCATGGTGGAGTGTTTTTCTCTAAAACCATACTGAGATTACTGAGATTACTGGATAATAAATCTGTACCAGATGAATATTTTGAAAACGATTTGACCGACTTATCAATGTTATTATACATACAACATTGATAAGTCGGTCAAATCGTTTTCAAAATATTCATCTGGTACAGATTTATTATCCATCGACATTATCGTTTAGTGGCTCATAGTGGGGAGACAGTTAAAAACCAAACCAATACCTATCGGGGCAAACAAAGTAACTGTCTGACTGATGAAACATTGCAGACATTCCAGGGCTTATATCTCCGGATCCTACTAAATATTTTGGAAACGGTTTGATCGAAAGATGATGGGGACTAAACCACCATCAACTTAGTCAAATTATTTTCTAAATATTCACTATGTACAGAGATATCGTGCATTGACAGCTGATGCCTTGCAGAAGCGAAATGAGTGAACTAGCATCCCTCAACCCTCCTCCTCCCTCACGCGACCTGGCTTACGCGACCCGCTTAAAGGACCAGCTATGCTAACTAATATTTTACCCATGATACCATGGTAACACAGGGCTGGAGGGGCTTGGACAGAATTACGGCTTGGGCCAATCGCTGGTGTATTACCATAAACAAAGAAAAATCATCAGCCATGCTATTCTCGCTGTCCACCAAAAGCAAGGTTGGCAATCTGACACTGGGCGGTACTCTACTCGAGTACGAGGACCAGCAGACATACCTGGGAGTCACCTATGACAGAAGATTAACATGGAAGGAGCACATCCAGAATGCAGAGGCAAAGGCCAGAAGAAAGCTAAACATCATGAGGAAGCTGGCAGGAACAAAGTGGGGTGCCAATGAAAGGATCCTCAAGACCATCTACCTAGGTGCCGTACGACCACACCTTGAGTATGGATCCAGCTCATGGATGACAGCAGCTAAATCTCATCAACAGAACCTCGACAGAGTACCAAACCAGGCACTGCGCATCATCACTGGTGGAATGAGATCAACACCAATAGAAAAAATGGAGCAGACAGAAGGCACCCCCCCCCCCACTTAGCAGAGGAAGGGAATGCAAAGCACTGATCCAAGCTGCAAAATTCAAATCGTTCAACAACCACACGATGAAGATCAGGAAAGCACAGCTGTCATCAGGAAGACTTAAAAGATCAAGTTTTGTGAAACAGACAAAAGCACTTCAAAGGAAACACCAAGAAATGTTGCCAGCACAAATAGGAGACCCAAACCACACCCTTGATCCTCCACCCTGGGAAAACAAACTAGAGAGGATAGCTATTCGCACCACAGTACCTCATCTCACAACCAAAGATGAACACAGTGATGTGAGCAAGAAGGCCCTGACCCTAGCCATGTTGGAAGAAATGTACCCTCAGGAGACATGGATAAGGATCTACACAGATGGATCAGCCTAAGATGCAATTAGGAGCAGAGGTGCTGGACTGCATATGCAGTATCCAAACGGACAACAAGAGTCAGCTGCAATACCGACAGGCAAACACTGCACAAACTACAGAGCTGAAGTCGAAGCACTGGTTCATGCAGCTAATACCATCAGCAGAACAGCAGCCCCTATTGCACAGATTGTCTTTGTATCTGATGCCCGCTCCGTCCTTGAGGCTATCACCAAAGGTAAGCTGCCACAACTTGAAGAAGCACTACAAACCATCAAATGCTTTCGGATAACATTGCAGTGGATCCCCTCACACTGTGGAGTCCAAGGAAATGAGGAAGCAGACAAGATGGCAAAGGTGGGTGCAGAAGAGAATCAGACAGAAAACATGGTTACCCATACAGAGATGAAGACTATCATCAAGTCACTCTATAGAACACCTCAATCAGAAGATGCCTACCATCATCTCTCGAGGCCAGAGCAAGTGACCATTTTTCGTCTCAGAACTGGACACAACAGACTAAACCAACACATGTACATGCGGTTCCACCTTACGACATCGCCCGCTTGTCCTTGTAGAGAAGCAGAACAGACCACAGAGCACATACTTCAATGTTGCAGTACGTATCAGCTGCTGAGAGAAGAGATCTGGCCTTTGTCAACTTCTTTTTTTGAAAAGCTGTATGAGCCTGTGGAAGAACTGCAGAAAACCACAGATTTCATCTTGAGAACGGCTCTCCAAGTGTGATACCAGCGATCGAAAAGAAGAAGAAGATCAATAAATTATTACGACCTACGCACACGAACATATACCACACACAACACGACAGCCCATTCGTTCGAATAAAGTGTGCCTCTGTACGCCATTGTCATAAACATTCGCTCAATTTACTGACCCCCTTCATGCCTTTGTTTAAACAGACTACATCATTCCATAAATTAAGTGTACCGCTGTATGCCATTGTTACACACACACACAATTTGTGCTCCTGTACTACATTGTCTAAAATGCTCGAGAACAATAATGTACAGCCACACACAGAACTAGTGAGCCCCTGTACGCCATTGTCTAAATTGTTCGAGAACAATAACTTACATCCCCACACAGAAAGTATGTGCCCCTGTACGCCATTGTCTAAAATGATGTAGAACAATAGCATACAGCCCCACACTATACTACTAACGTGAGCGTCTGAGACAACAACCCGCCCGCCCGCTCGCTCACATTGTGAATTTGGAGCAGGTGCAATTGACCAAAGAGTACATAAGTTCTTGGATTAACATTAACATCGCTCTAACATTTTTACGTAATCATAAGAAACTCAGAATGCAGGGAATCGAGTCATGATCCTGCACCTTTCAATGTTTTTTCTCGTGGTGGTTAGGTAGATGGCTATCCCCGAACACACTTCTATGAGAGGCCATAGGGGGGGCGTGGTATCACCCATTTCATATCTTCTTCCAGACAATGCCATCCAGCGTGCCCTTTTGTGGAACCTGCCCCCCCCCTCAACTTTGCTTCCGGCGACCCTGCACGTTATAAATTTCATGTAGGCCTACATTGCCCTTTCGCCGTTTAACCCACACAGTCATCTTCGTGAACATATCATTGTTCTCCTAGAAAGTGTCAGTATGCTGCCCAAGAGAGGATTATTTTTGAAAGATTACCAGGCTCGATTATCGAGCCAGTAATTCCAGTGGTAAATTTTCAAAACAGTATTTTCTTGTTCTGCATATGGACTTTTCATAAAACCACCACACGAGCCGTGTTTGGCGGACTGTAGCGTGTAAGGGTTTAATTGTAAAATGATAAATTATTTATTCGGGTTCAAAGACCTGCCATGATAACGTATAACTCAGATAATTCTATATTCGTATGATCAGTTTAATGTTGAGAAATTACTAGGAATACATAATAATACATTATGAAACGCCAATATTTTTATCTCGCCGGTCTAACATGACCCTATATACGAGGGTACACTAGCTAGACAAGCCAGGGGCCAATATATGCCATCAAAACTCATACCCAGCCGAGTCACGGCTAATAGCGGTATGTTCAGCCATTCATTTGCACATGAGCCTCCACGTGTTTAACATTTTTCAGCCATTCATTTGCGCATGAGCCTCCACGCGTTTAACATTGGTACACATGCTCATAAGTTGAAGTCATAACATAAATAATGTAAGCTAATACTAAATTAATATTCTAGGATTGGCCTATAATATGTCTATGTTATTTTTAAAGCGAGTAATTGAAACCATTAGGCAATAGGAATGTGTCTAATAATCTAATTTCCACAACCATACAGAAAGGCTGTTGAATATTTGGAAACTAACTTAACCGGAAGGCATGGCAGCACCATTTGCCAGTTAAAATAGTTTTAAGATATGTAATATATGTCCTACATTACAAGGAATGTCTCAAATGTGGTCCTGCAAGAGTGTGTGTCTTTTGGGGTCGATGACCGAGGTACGTAGCAGTAGACTTGCTTTATACAATCCAGACAAGTAATAGTAACGGTCAAACGTGCATCTAAATAGGATAATATATGTGGGTGGGATAATAAAAGGATGGATAGATGGATGGATGGTGATCGATAGACAGATAGAAAAAAAAGAAAGAAAAAGATGGATGGACGGATGGATGGATAGGCAGGCAGGCAGGCAGGCAGGCAGCCAGCCAGGCAGGCAGGCAGGCAGGCAGGCAGGCAGGCAGGCAGGCAGGCAGGCAGGCAGGCAGGCAGGCAGGCAGGCAGGCAGTAATGTGAGACACAAGTAGCTCCGTACACACGTATCACGTGAGAGAGAGAGAGCGAGAGAGAGTGAGAGAGAGAGGGAGGGAGGGAGGGGGGAGGGAGGGAGAAAGGGAGGGAGGGGGCTTGGCGACGAATATGCTCTAAGGAAGGAACACATGGTCATTTTACATTTGCGCCGAACCCATAAAAATGCAAAGGATATTCTATGTGTACAGATCACAGGGCATTATCTGGCTATATAAAACACAAACGCTCGCAATACCAACGACAGTAGTTCACGACGTAATCCTCAATATTTGTATTTTAATGATAACAGTTCGAATGTTATCTTAAAGTCATCATGAATCAATTGTATTCCTAGAAGACGAGATTTTAGGGTTTTAATCTATTGATTATTCTTAGAACAATTTGATTTATGTTGCTGCCATACGCTCGTGATAGACGATCCTACATGCCCGATTATACATGCATGATTCTACAAAGTCGGACGATGTCCGATCGCGTATCATAGCTTCCGAAATGTATAATCACACACGCAAAAATTCGAACAATGCTCAACCTTCGTCTGACATCGTAAATCCTGTCCGATGAAACAGCCAATCGCATTCCGGAATTTTTGTCACGAGATTTTGTTGGTATCACTGGTTGGTATGTCCGATGCAGTATGATCGTGTATGATGAACATGTATGACATACAAATGTATAATCGGACATGTAGGATCGTCTATCACAGGCTTTAATCAGACTGTCAAGCAAATGTGTCTACGGAAAATCTATAGTTGGTTCTTTTGAGAACAATATAATTGAAAGTTATTGATGCTCAAATCCTTAGATAATAACACTTGTATTTTCAGCAGATTATGTTAAGAACAATTTGATTGAAAGCTGCTACTGCTATAGGCAGCAGCCATTAGTAGAAGTGGTGTAAGCTGACTGCTTTTTTCACACCTTTCTTTTGTTATGCTAATTAGGTGTCAATGACGTCATAATTATTGCCTATTGAAAAGGTGTGAAAAAAGCGACCAGCTTATTGGATGTTAGATGTAGAGGATGTCCATAAGCCCCCCCCCCCCCTTCGTTAAATCACGTGCCTCCTGTCATCCAATAAGGTGAGCTTAAGGGTAATTAGCGTAATGATTGGCAAGGGTTAATGATGGTAATTAAGAGTGATTGACAGGGTACATGTCCGAACTAATCTTTTCATGGGAACTCTATCAACCACGAAGCCCGTCCCCTGGTTAAGTCCCGTGTCTCCAGTAATCCAATGAGGTGAGCTTAAGGGTAATTAGCGTAATGATTGACAAGTGTTAATGAGGGTAATTAAGGATGATTGGCAGGCTGCATGTCTGGACTCGTCTTTTCCTGGAAACTCGTTCAATCACGAAGCTTCCCCACACTCCCCACCCCACCCTCCCCCCCACCCCCACCCACGCGCGTTAAATTACGGGCCTCCTGGCATCCAATTAGGGGAGCTTAGGGTAATTAACGTAATGACGTGCGTTAATCGATAGGCGAAAGCGTATAAAAGCTGTTTAAAAATCTGAATTGTTAAGTCTTAACATTTTGATTTTGTTTAAACGGTTTGTTCAACGTTTCTTATAATTATGAATACAGGGTATGTTATGGGTTGTGACATGCCTGTCGTGCTCGGTAACAATGTGCATGTATGTGTCATGAAAACTAATGACGAATTTGTAGTAGACATACGCGAGTTGAGTGTTGGTAGTGTTTACCCCACCAGACGAGGCGTGTTTATATATATTAATACGTTTTGAAAGTTCGCTGCTATGATTCCTGCATTCGAAGAAACTGTGCTTAGAGCTAGGTGTGCCGACAGAGTAGAGCAGATTAATTACATATATGAATTAGAAGCTCAATTAAAGGTCACTATCAGCACTAAATATCCATATGTCAAGCTAACGTGGTACTTTACTTCGCCAGGTCAAGCTGAGCTAAAAACCATCGTTCAGGAGCGTAACATTCCCTAGCGACTCGTAAAGAATTCTGAAGGTGAACTTTCATAAAATTCTCTGAGCTATAACGAACTCTACGCTCGTGTAAGCGTTGTATGCCTGAAAAACGAAGATTGTTATTACATTTTAACACGACCTAGTGTTGTTGCACAATATTGAAAAAAATCTACAACTGAACGTCAATATCTAGATTAAAACCCGCAATGGTTGACGCGATGATCTCCAAAGATTCCAGAGATCAGTTAGTAAACATTAGATTAATGGCTGATTCATGTCGCTCAGATAATGGGCAGAGACAACTCGGACTATGCAGTAATTCGCCTTTACTCTCCGGCACTAGAGTCAACTTAAAGTTAATGGTTGATGAATACGTTTTGTTTGAAATAATCAGAAGTCTAAGCAGCGGTGTAAATGTTAACTCAAAGTTAATATCGGATGGATTATACATTACTGCTATGGTTGAAGAACTTAAACTAACTACAGATTTAGAGGGTGACACTGTAAAGACTAAGGATTACATATTCATGGGAACCTGCATGACTCGCTTACTAGGATTAATGTCTAAGCAACCGGACAACATTGTCGATTCTGAAATAGACAGGGCCATTCAGACCCTTATCAATCATGTATACCCAAACAGTGGCGTCTTGCCCTACGTGGGAGTTAGCCATTAGGCTATCATTAAAACTCTGCAAAAGTAGGCCAACATGAGAACATGGCATGCCTTCGCTGACTGGTGTGCCTGTAATGGCACTCCTGTGACTGTCATTCTGCCGGTGAAAGTGTATTACAGGGTGCGTGGGAATATGGGATGGATGCACATGCTGTATTCTGACAGCTGACCCAGCCTGTTTCTCGTGCTATTCGATCATAACTAAGCATCTGTATTATGCTTTCAGATTATGGCTTTTTAACTTTTACATTACCAATGGTAATATGAAAGTTAAAGGATTTCTGCCAACAATGAACTCCGGAGAAAACATTGCTATATACTAGTAGTATTCACTTCTCTGCACTTATATTTGACTAAATTTATCTAATTGGTTAAATATTAACAATTTTATACCGCAATAGTTGGCGATCCATTTACTCCTCACGAATAAATCCGAACCTTAATTACCTATGCGTCACGTAGAGGAAGCGAAATTTGCCATTACCAGCTGATTACAGCTGACAAGTTGACATTTGCTAATTTTCGTACCTTTTCCGCCCGTGTCTGCCTTGTCGTTTTACAGAAAGGCAATGTCTGACGAGGAGTTTGTTACTTATATCACACCGTAGGATCAGTTAGAACCCATAATAGACCCGCTATTGATGTGAAAAGCGATGATGAGACGGATTCAGAGGAGGATCTGACGACTACGATATTGTTCATTCGTTGTAGAACACAGCGGGCACGTCGAATGGTAAGGAAAATATAACTGTTACATCAATTTATCCGAACTTTACTTTTCTTTTTTAGAATGTTCCCGAGATTTAGATATTAGTATTGAAATGCAGTACACGAAGCGAAAAACGCTGCAAGTGTAAATTATTGAGAAAGCACCTGTTTTCGTGATAGTAAATAAACTATATAATGAGAGTATAAGAACGTCGTGCGTAATCCTAACAGTGTTTTTATGCAGTAATTGTGATCTATGAATTTGCTCAAAGATTGACAATAGAAGCTAAACTCCAAAAAAGATAGCCCTATCCTTACTTAAAATGCATTCGAAATATTTTTTTGCTGTCAATCACACTGACAATACAATTCCAAGAATGAAAATATTTCATATATAGGCCTATGGTTGTTTTATTTAGAAAGCATAAGGAGGCAGCTTAGAGTATCTAATTTAACTTTTCCGGGTGGGGTGGGGTGTGCATTCACCCACCCCACTTTTTGGAGGTTGCCACACCCTCCAAAAGAACCTCCCTGGACCAAGCCTGCCTCTCTGCCCACCCCCCCGCTCTAAACAAACATATTCCTGGTGACGCGTCTGTGTACTGAGCCTAGATAATGGGAATGGTAATACTGATGCTGGAAAACCCACCCCATCCACCACCCATTCCATCCAATTAAGAAAACCAAAGTAACAACCACAACACAGTGGCAGAATTACCATTATCTGCAGGTGCTGTCATAGTTAACCATTTAAGCCTCGAAGTTGTTGAAGAAAATTTCAATTTTCTCAAAGAAAATGTCAATTTGCAGACCAAGAAAAGACTGCTTTTGAAAATTTACCAATGGAATGACTGGCTCGGTTGTCGAGCTAGTTATTCCAGTGGTAAATGTTCAAGAATAGACTTCTTGGTCTGCAAATGGACATTTCTCAGGACCCCTGCAGAAGCCGTTTTTCGCTGATATGAGTGAAAGGGTTAATTGTTAACCCTTTAGGGTCAACACCAGCCTCTGCAATGATCTTGATGAATGTCCATTTGGAGGCCAATAGACGACTGTCTTTGAGAAATTAGCACTGGAATGACTGCCTCGGTAACAGCGCCATCCATTCCAGTGGTAAATTTTCAAAAAGTCGTCTCTTAACCTGAAAATTGGCATTCATTAAGCGGCTAGCCTCTGTCAAGGAAAAAGAATGTTCTTAGCTATTGAATGCCACAAAGGGAGGATAGTTCACATCAATGTACATTTGCCCTTTAAACTACAAATGGGGAAATTATGTCTGAGAGCCTGCAATATTAATGGCTATATTTATTTATCATCTGCAACTTATTTTTAGGTGTCAGGCAATGACTACAGGACATGGGTCTGTCTGATGTCAGGAGATACGCTTGGTGCGAGAAAAGACTTTAGAAGATGGACATCAGTGCATCACAGCGCACGAGGGATTTATAGGCAACTGTCTAAACCGTCATCTCCTAGAGGTCTCCCTATTTGAATTTGTCTACGATGAAGGGCCACTTGATGACAATGAACCAGCACATAAGTATGTATATTTCTGAAACATATAGATAATACCCTGACACCTGTCATGCTTTGACAGTAATCATTTATTTCGATTCTCAGAAGATGCAAAATCTCCATTATGCACTTATACAACCTGCAATAGAAGCCCATTAATCTGATATATACAACGTAAAGCCGTGTCACAGATGTATATCTACCAAATGTAGCCTTACTTACATATTATGATTATCTGTTGAGGGTTGATTCACACAAGAAGACATGACCTATGCACATTTGACCTGCTTTTGTAAACGTACTATATGGGTCATCAATTAATAAAAAAGGGATCACTAAACGCAGGTGGAGTGGGGTAACTTTTAATGATCAAGCTTGCCAGAAACATCCTATCCTATGCATTTATCTTCCTGATATACCATCTGCATTGATTGTGAATATCCATTTGCAAGCTTAGAGACAGATTTTGTCAATTATTGTTTAGCATTGAGCCTGTCATTTCAGTGGTAAAGTTTAAAAAATAATCCTTTGGTCGGAAAATGGACATTTCTATGAAGAAATAGAAATTTTCTTTACCAAATTTGACCATTAACCCGTACTCTGACGTCAATGTTTTACATTTTATGTGTCAATAGCAAAACAACTGATGTACATTTTTCAACAAATTTGATGGATGATGTTTAAGATAGCAACATCTTCCACTAAATCTGTTGAAAAATAAACACCAGTTCATCATTTAATTTAATTAAAAAATTAAAAATGTTCACAGGGTAAGGGTTAAAGGGTCAATGCATCTCATTTGCTATTGTCAATACATGTATGGGCCAAATGGTGTTGGTTAATTAACATGCTTATGTCAGATGATTGCATGGTCCTCCTATGACCCAGTCTTGCATGACAGGGTTAGTGAGTCATTAATTATTGTCAATACTAAGTGTTCAACACTTCCGAACTTATATAAAAGATTTTGACTGCTTCAATTGTTTGGGTGCCCATCTGGGATTTTTTATGAAAAATGTGAATTCGTTTAAAATGCTACTCATTAACTGCTGAGGCGAAAATCTATTCAGAATTTTGTTAGGTCAATGTTTTGGCAGCTATCTCTAGGATTTTCTTAAATCTTTCCGGAAACATTTAAAAACGGTACTCCTTAATCAATGGCCTTCTTTCAACAAAACTTGGGTAGAGTGATCCTATGAGGCTTCAACATATCAAACGAGAATCTTGATTATCATTGGTCTATTTCTTTGGCAATATGAGTTGATTGAAAGTTGTTAAGCTGTACAATCTACACTCAAGTTACATACATTTTCATACTTATTAGCCCTTTAACCATCGAATTTGTTCAAGAAAATTTCAATTTTCTCATTATAAATGTTGATTTTCATACCAAGAGAAGACTATCTTTGAAAATTTAACACTGGAATAACTGTCTTGGTTATCGAGATAGTCATTCCAGTGGCAAATCTTCAAAATAGCCTTCTCTTTGTCTGTAAATCGACATTTCTCAAGACCACTGCTGAAGCCGTTTTGGCCAATAGGAGTGTTAAAGTGTTAATAGCCTACAGCTTTTAAACAACTAAGTCTCAGAAACCGACAATCTATTTCCAAGTAGAAGACTACGTTGGATATTTTATTTTTCAGTACCTAAATGGACAGTACATCGCCTACAGGAGATTTGCATGGTGGGTCTGGCGCATACTTTGTCACAAAGTGAGAAAAGTTTTACCTGCATGTGCCATATTGCAAAGAGTTATAATGTCCATTTACAGACCAACTAAAGACTATTTTTGAAAATTTATCAATGGAATGACTGGTGAGATTACCGAATTAGTCATTCCAGTGGTCCATTTCCAAAAATTAATAATCTTGGTCAGCAATGTACACTGTATAACTCAGTTCATTCTTACACCACAATATGTATTGCTCTCAATAGCATGAATAAATATACTAAACGATGTTGCAATATTTCCATTAGTGTTTCTGTAGTCCTCTTGATAAATGCCCATTTTCAAACCAAGAAGACTATTTTTGAAAATTTACCACTGAAATGACTGGTTAGATTACCGAACCAGTCAGTTCAATGGTAAATTTTTTTTAAAAGTCTTATTGGTTTGCAAATATACATATTACATTTTTCATGGTGCGTTAAACATTGTCAAATCTGCTAATTCATGCTATCTAGTTCAGCTTTACTTTATTATAGGCTTAGTATCATGGGCTTATATTTTATATTTGATTATACATTGCATCTTGTCGTTATCCATAACTTGTACAATTTATCACTCTAAAATATGAAGAAACATATGAAATGAATAAACATATGACAAATAATTACATGCATAAATGCTGCATATTTCCTTGATATAAGCTTCTGGTGTCTTAATTCCTTTCAATTTGAAACTGATTATAACCCATGAAATAGAAAGTAGGAATTGCGTTTTATGTGCATATTCGACATCATTGTTACATTGTTTCTTCATTCATCATGTGTCCGACATCATTATTTCACATCACTCTGGATTTATAATGTCAATTTGTGATGAAGTCATTGAAATATACCACATCAACTTTTCTTAGCCACCTATATTATCCAAAAAGTAGATCAGACTGACCTAGTAATTATAAGGATGGTAGCTTTTGCACAGAGGTACTCACTCACCAAGCATGAAGTCAATAGCTCTAAGTATGACAAAACGTGCCACAACAGTAATATCTCTGCATTCGGCTAAATACTTGAGAAAATAAAATAAATCGGAGGTACAATGAATCCATTTTGCTTAAATCAATGATTCTTCATAATAGGATAAAACTTCTTGACGGCATACGTACCCGACTCATTGGCATTGACCTCATTTCTGATACCTGGTGGTCTCTGCAAAAGGTGAACGAACCCACGTGAACGTAAAGAGAGAATGAATGACTGACTGGTTTATGAGCAGCCAATCCGAGCTCTCTTTGTAATCCCCTGAAGTCCAAAGCGCCACCTAATCATTTGCTGTGTCCACACATGTTGCAATAATAGTTCGACATTTTATGATCTCAATCATGATGTGTGTTAGTATTGACAATAACAATAATAATGATGGTGACAATGAAGGTGATGATGGTGAGAGTAAAGTTCTGTCAAGTGGGTGGCAATGATGATGATAAGAACGATGGCAGTGACAACGATTGTGATGGCCATATCTTACTAGGATAATGACTGACAATGATGGTGATGACAGTACAAATGACAACATTGACATGATGCGAGTAACAATTATGGTGCTTACAATGTTGATTGTAACTGATAATGATGACAGTAAAAATGATGGCAGTAAAAATTCTGATGGAGATAATGGTGAGAGTATCAATAATAGAGGGATACAGTTCTAGCTATGACCTGTCCATTTTTAGCTCATGTTGCAATCGATCGAACCCTGAATTCCCAGAATACCATTATCAAGGTAACCTGATGAATATTTAGAAGCTAAGTTGATTGAGTGCTGTTGCTGCCATAGTCAAATTAGTTTCAAAATTTTCAATCGAATCATCAGAATGATTATTAAGTAGTACGTTCATCAAAGACACAATTTGTACACTTGACAAACTATTCCAGCTTCATGGCAATTATGGATGTGACATCAGCCTACATGTGATGATAGATGTAATTGATTATGACGGCATATACTTGAGCGACAGATCATAGTCATCCGCAATGATGGTGATAATGATGGCACTAACAATGGTGATGGTGACAATCATGGTGATCATGATGACTGATAATTTTATGGTGACCATGATTGCAGTAACATTGATAATGCAGGTCATTAGCAAAGATGGCAGACAATTATAGCAATACTGATGGTGATTACGATGGTTACAGATTTATACTGACCATGATGACAGCAACAATGATGATGCAGACCCTAAAATTAGACAAATTTGGGTAGCCTAAAAAATAGGTTACCTAATTTTCAGGCCAGGTAATCTAGTCCTCTGGGCCACTAAAGAGGCCCATCTTTTCCTGGACTGGAGTAGATTATCGCTTCAACAACATCGCTACATATATCACAATCTTAGGCCAATCATGCAGGCAACCTGTTGAATATTTTTTAAATAGTTTGACTTGAAGTCATTGCTGTGTAAGGCAGCAATGACTTCCAGTCAAATTATTTTCAGCTTTTTCAACAGAATATAATTTTAGATATTATGCATCAGAAAAATTCTTATATCGGGTATGTAGGCCTACATGTTAATGTAGATTGTAGTTTTATTATCAGTGATACAGCATGGTAACAAATATAAAGAAACAAGATGGCACTATCCACAGAGGCAATAACAAGCCAATGTCTTATGACTCATGGATGATGATAATCATAATTTATTTTAGATGGCACGGTTTCTTTGTACGTTTTAGCCACGAAAATCCTCGAGATAGCATCTTGTCTTGAACGTGCATATGGCTCCAGTATATCTATATTTCAGTAATCGAAGTAAGACAAATGTGTAGTGACTTCTCAGGCCATGTTCGGACTAAGTTTCGAGTTTTCCGTTTGTAAACAACAGAAATTACCTCCCCTAATATGCTGTAATCCACACTACATACCGATTCGTCCATTAGAAAACAAAATAAGAAAATGCCTGAACCTTTCAATTTGTTTAAACATCCACATGCGGCAAAGTATGCCACTAACCGTTCGTATTTAAACAAAACTGATTAACTGATTAACTGACTAGTTATTTATAAATTCAGAAACAACACCGACCATTTCACGTACGAAATCTGCCTCTACAATGACATCACTGCCAGAAATTATCGCGAATTAATTGCAAAATATGCATAATTAAAACGGTACATTGTATCACAAAATAACCATGAAATATTTAATATTAGGAACCTTTTTATCAATGATGTATTTTTTCTCTATAAATAGTTTAAATAAATATAAGGAGCCACTAAAACACGGGATAGCAGCTTGTTGGCAGAAATCCTTTAAAAAAGTCAAAATCTCAAAGCACAATACTGATGTTCAATTCTCACTCAGAATGCAGGAAAACACTTTACCCAACCTTTCAGCTTGCACGACACCCCTGTCCCCAAATGATTTTGGAGCATTAGATTACACTCTTCACCATGTGTCTATGGATGTAGAAAAAGAAATGGCAACCGGATTCGAACCTTTGCCAGATACGCTGAGTCCTAATGATTTACCTGATTGTGAAGATGCAGGTTTTACATCGGCCGACTCGCCCAGCGATGTCGAAACTTATGCTCAACCTGAGCAGTATACACCCGATACGTTCCATCAAGATATAAATGAATGTACGTTCCGCAGTCTACCAGAGACAGTGCAAACTTATTGAATTTAGCGACCTGTAGACTAGCGATTCGGGACTGCTATGGTTGCCAACATGACAGACCATCTCAATGCGAACACCAGTGCAAGGGTATTGATTATTTCTTAAGACCTATCGACAATGTAGAATTACATTACATAAATGCGTTAGAATGTGTGCCTAAAATCGATTTCTTTCAGACATTGTCTACAGATCCGAATTTATATTGAAATGAATACAAGTTATACGAGGTCTGTAAGACTGAATGGCTAAACAATGTACTATGCACTGTTTATAAGCTGCGCGAATAATATATGTAATTATATAGTTACTGAAACTTCTTTTTTTTTTAAACTGTGAAATGACTCATATCGTTTTAATTGAAAAAAACTGAAATAATCATCGCCTATAACCCTCCAAAGCCTGAGTCAACTTAGGTTGGAATTTTTTCCCCAATATTGTGAGGCTGCTCGAGGCCTGTTAAAAATATAATAGGTTGTTGTTATTAATCTAACATGATTGAAAATTGATTCGCTGAACTTTGTATACCTCTGATGATCATTTCATGTGGTTGGAGTTGTTTTAAAGCTTGACTAGTTAATTTTAAACTGTTGGAGTAATAACTAACCGAATGTCCTTACGGGATACATCGACCCCTGCACCTTGTCACGCCTAAAACACCGAGGTTCAGAAGTTTAATGATCAATCCATTAGACTAACAGAGGCGTCTTCCACAATTAACCTTACACTATAGCTGGACCATTTTAGAATTAAGCTCCCATGATTGAATGAGTTTCCAGGAAAAGACGTGTCCAGACATGTAGCCCGTCAATCATACTTACGCTATACATTAACCCTTGTCAATCATTATGCTAATTACCCTCACCTCATTGGATAGCAGGAGACACAGGATTTCACGAGGGGCGGGGCTTCATGATTGAACGAGTTCCCAGGAAAAGACGAGTCCAGATATCCTCTACTTCTAACATCCAATCAGAATGGCGGTAAGCTGGATACTTACAATAATTATGACGTCTTGACACCTAATTAGCATAACAAAAGAAAAAAGGTGTGAAAAAAGCGGCCAGCTTAACCCACCTCTACTGCCATTCTCAGTCAATTTGTTAGACTAACACGGTGCACGTTGTAGATATGGGATTGTCTTGTGGGAAGTCATGACCCCGCTGGACATCTTGTATGTACAAGTAAATCCTGTGTGAAATTCATATGTGAATACCAGGTGAGCTAATAGACTATGTCACCATGTATATTAAGATGCACCGATCAGCGGCTAAGTTTAGATACGTTACTAGCACTGATCATCATCCATATATCTTCCCTTCTCCTGGCTGGATGCTATTGCCATTCACAGCGGTAAAAGCAATGCGCAACAAGTTACACCATCGAGGGTTAACGTAGGGTTAACATTCTCTTCCCGTCTACAACGATTCAATATTCGTACAACTTGCATACTGCCATAATCAAACTCATTGATGTTTGTTGCTGCAGTCATTTATGTTACTGCAAAGAGATTATTGCTCATAAACGACTTAGCACCAAGACAGCAACAACTTTCACTCAGGTCATTATCAAGTTTTACTACCACAACTAATTATTGAGGGTTAATCGATTCACTGGTTTCGTCCTTCAATTTGAATGGGTTAATCTCGCTAAGTGCATTCCATCCGGCTATTTAAGTATTGAGATAAACGTTGCTGTGTACGATTATTATCGTTCCACACACAAACATCAGTTCTCTTTAATAAATAGGGTCTATGTAATGTTAGGAAATTATATATTATCAGCACTGCGCGGTACAACTTTGAAACTGAATCGAGTATGAATCATGGTGGTTAGCACCAGGTTGGAATCGACCAAGGGATTAGATATGACAAACGGACTTAGTTAGTTACATAGCGGTCTGTGTTCTCACAGAAGCATGGGAACTCGTGTGCCAATTAACTCTAGCATTCCACAGGTTGTCGGCCAATAGGTAATGCACATGACATGGACATTGTAGCGTCCTGTAGGCGGTAGGTACGCAATCGAAAGTTACGATCAAAAACGTATTAATTGTAGAGGCGTAAGATACACAAATCGAAACTTGCTATCAAACAAGCATCCGTCATTCTGACATGGGAGATACACAAATCGGAACCTGCTATCAAACAAGCATCCGTCATTTTGTCATGGGAAGCAGATG
Organism: Chaetoderma sp. LZ-2023a; assembly: GCA_034401795.1. NCBI lineage: Eukaryota > Metazoa > Mollusca > Caudofoveata > Chaetodermatida > Chaetodermatidae > Chaetoderma > Chaetoderma sp. LZ-2023a. The sequence continues at coordinate 70,384,976 of CM067360.1, read as the reverse complement.
GAATTCTAAAATAAAGTTAGGGGAACGACAGATCCCATTACTCAAGAACCAGCCAAACCGCAAGTGCTAGGAAGAAAGCACCCGCCCGGGGAGGGAGGGTCGGGGTTTTGATTGATCAAAATGATGTCATAATCCAATCAGAATCAGAGCAGCCTCCGGCGGTGCGAAACCAAGATGGAGGGAGTATAGGAACTGAAGTAGTATAAAAGGGGGACTTTAACTTTTAATCGAGAGTCCGGTCCGCCTCGCACCTCGTACAAAATCGTTGCTGAATGTATTTTTAGTAGGCAAGAGTTAATTGATAGCATAGCAGATCAGAGCAACTGAGAGTAATGCTAGTCAGTTAGGAAAACGTTAAAGTGAATTCTTAAATCGTTGTAAGTAGGAAAACTGAATCAAATAAATAAGTTTATTGTAGCTTCTGTTGTGACAGTATAAGTCACTTTAGCTCAAAGTATATTATTGTATAGTTAGAATTAAGAGAATAAAGCCATCACCTTGATACTTTACCTCAAGGCACGAGTTCGTGTTTTCTATAGCGGTTACTCTGGCATCTACGGAAGACCACCGTAGCTTACCGTTATCTTCGATTAGAATAGTCAGATCAGGCCCGGATACAGACAGAAATATCGTTACCTTCATCTACAAACGAGGCGAGCTTGTATCCATCACTTTCGTCGTCGGTAAGACCGGTTGTCGCAGCAACCACACATACAGGCCTTACCGAAGTCGAAGTGATCACAATTAAATAGAATCAGAAGACATCAGAAATCTTCAACGTGTACCATAGGAAATGCACAATTAGTTTAGAACTACTTCTCTTTCTACACGATCTGCTGGTAGCTCTGCTCACCTTGGAAACCAGCAGTACAATGACTATCATTAGCTTAATGAGAATGGCTTTATATTGAGTATTGCTCTACTGCGAGAATCTAGTATTGCGCGATTACGTGATTAAATCGAAAATCGCGATTTAAATCGTGAATTTATATGATTAAAAAATTAAATAATCGAATAATCGTGAATATTTTCCATTGCATCAAATAGTTCAAAACCTAACTTTCAATTACTTTTTAATGCGATCGGTCATGAAAAATGGCATTTTGCTTAGAGAATGTATGTGCATTTGCAGGACAAGAGAAGACTATTTTTGAAAATGTATTCCTGGAATGCCTGGTTCGAGACTTTTCTAAAAACCATTGCAATTTTCGTCATTGATATTCTTTTGTTGCTATGTCTTGTTAATCTGTATCCAAGCTGATTAATCGAGTAATCACGATTATTTTTTAATAATCGATCGCGATCACTGAACGCAATAATCTCACAAGCCTACGAGAACCCCAAATAATATTTTAATATATTAGATTTTTATCAATCTAAAACGGCGGCTTCCAAGACTATTGCTACTCAGTTTTTATAAACACCTTATCATAATGCTTCGGGAAAGCCTTAGGCATAGTTGCCAGTTTAAACAAAGTGGTGACTGTACCGTAAAGACATTATATTTATTGCGCCTGTTTTAGCGTTGTCACTCACGGGACCTTAATAATCATTACATAGGCCCTTATTGTCAGGTACTGTATGTAGGCATACGCCTAATAAAATCAGTGTGTGCTTGTGTTTTTATCAGTGAATAACAATCTTAACAAAAACAATTGAAAAAGCTATTTATACGTGGTATTGGTCCAGCGCTGGGCCAGTATACCCTGGGTTATCCCATCGTGCTATTGCGCGATCCTCGCCCTGCCACTACGTTCCCGTCATGCGAGTGGATGTATGTTAGTACGATGGGCGTATCCGGGATTTACGTTTATTATTGATGCAGAATGAGCGGGTAGCATTCTTTATATAATAGCATCACTACATATAATATATTTCTTTTTTTGTTCTAGATAACTGACAGTGTTACAAACGTTCTAAAATCGAGGCAAGCGCTGTGGGAGAGCAGTCCAACGGAGAACCTTTAATTGCCGCCCCAACAGAAACGTATCCTGTTACAACTGTGAGCAAAGCGGCAGCAAGCTAGACGGATAAACTGGCTGTGTAGGCCTACCTGCCGTATTTTTAAATCAGAAATGGGTGAAGAGCACAGCCGTAGCAAAAACAACGATATGGACAAAGTATTTTCTAACTCGAAGGGTGACATTACCAGTGCACGTGGTGTGTTTGGATGGACGATAATCGACGGCATGAACATACCATTTATTTGGAGAAATAAGGAAAAGCATCTCTGTGTCAAAATTGTTGACGAAAAGTTACTGCGTCGTTTTCCTAAGAGTTTTTCACATGAGTTGGGGGATTACAAGTTACCCAGTTATCGGATGACATTTCACGAGCAACGGCTACTAAATGAAATTAATATACAGCACTGCGATTATGAATACGGTCGGAAATTATTTAATGAAACGGACATCATTGTGAAGCTTGATGAATTCGAAAAATTCTATCAAGTTATTAGGCAGACATTTCCAGAGGAAGTGTTAAACTCTCGTGAGCTCGGAATCCCCCTGCCACCAGCGAATGAAATTCGAAAGCAAAAATATGGATGGTTTCAGATAGGAACTGCTATTTGTCCGTATGTGCAGCGTAGACATGTCAAGTACGCATTGCTTCAGGTCGTTAAACGCACCTTAGGCTTAATGAAGGATGCGCCTGTTCCGACTATTACAACAAGTGAACGGGAACTGGGTGATATTAATCGGATATGTTTAAATGCGGGACTTGGTATTAATTTTAATGTATCATTAAAATTAGTCCCAATCGATCTTGTTAGAAAGTATCATCGAATTATTGTGCTTGAGCTTCCCGTACACGAGCCCGTGCAGCATGCTATTATTGAAGACACGTTTGAAGATCTGGAGAGGGTGCTAGGTGAGAGGAGGAGAACTAACCATCACCATCGTCATGGACAACAACAGAAGCAACGCGAAGACGAACGTCAACATCCAAAGGAACACGGGTATGAAAATCATCAGCAGGACCTACAGCAACAGCAAAACCAGGCAGAACAACAACAACAACGATCCAATGATGAACCACAAAAAACGGAACAACAACAAGAACATGACGATGAACAGCAACACCAAAGTCAACAGGATTATCATCATCATCACGATGACGATCAACGGCAACCCCAGGCAGATAATGAACGGCAGCGATCCAAACCTGAACATAAACTGGAACAACAACAACAACAACAACATCCTCAATTACAGCAACAACAACAGCAGCATCAACAGCAAGAGCAGCAGCAGCAGCAGCAGCAGCAACAACAACAACAACAACAACAACAACAACAACAACAACAACAACAACAACACGAAAACGATCGACAGCATGTACAACAACAACAGCGTGCACAGCAGCAATACATCACAGACCTAGAACAGCAGCAATTGCAACAACACGCTGGGCAACAACAAGAGCGGCAACAAAAACAGGAATATGAATACCAGGAGCAAAAGCAATATCAGCATGACGAACAACAACGACTTCGCCGGCAACAAAAACGACAATCACGAAGGGAGCGCCAACTAAGGCAGTCTAATCCCCATTTCACGAAGCAGTTGCTGCAACACTCCGAATCGCAGCAATATTATCCTAATGCGCAAGAACAGCATCCATTACACTCATGTCAACAGAATCCGCAATGTCAACAACATCAGCCATATGAACAATATTATGCCTTACAGCAATGGCATCAGTGCCAACCATTGCCTGTAGAGAGAGATATTCAGGTACGCGGCCATGAACCCATACCAAATGCGAAACGCATTTTACCAGAGTGTATAAGCGGGACATGGTTACCGCATCAGTTGCAAACTAGCCATAATGAAATGCAAGTATTCCCGCCTCATCCACAACACAACCATTATGCACTTAACACTCAGCTACCTTTTCAAAATCTTAACCCAGCATATTCACCTTATCACTCATCATGTGCTGTTGCTCCTGAAGGTGGAAAATATCCTAAAACAATGGAAATCGCGGATCCACCATTCATAGATGGACCAAATCCAATTATTCCACAATTAGAATTTACTCAAGGAATTCCATTTGGTGCTAACTCAAAGAAAGGGGTTCTAGTGGATACGTATGGTACATCGGAGCTACGCATGTCACCAGTGGATCACTGGCAACATTGGTAGGAACTGATGAATAAATTCGGTGTTACCCTATCCAGATAAAGTGTACTTTGTAAATATATACATCATCTGTAAAATGACAAACAATCAATTGACCTTTCTAGTTTATCCATCCATCATATGGCGTCATAGTCGACTACGTGACGTGTAGGATGACACCATAATCAATTGCGGCATGGAAGACTCGATTTAGTCCGTCTTAAACGCTTAATAGTCCGACACGTTGTACGAATTGTATGTCTTTACTATTTAAAAAACCACCCTATCGAATCTTTTAAAACTAGTTTGACTGGGCGCTGTTGCTGCCATAGGCAGCAACAGCACCCAGTCAAATTAGTTTCAAAATATTCAACAACTTATGTGTATAGTTTTCTGGAAATTGATAATTATGGAGTTCATGAATCGATCGATCCCATCACAAACGAGATGTGGGTGGAGCTTACTTAGAGATGGGCGTGGCATAACTAAAACATGAAAGGTCTATTCTCACGGTGTTAATTCGCTTGTTAAAGAATCGCCATTATCTCACACATGTAGATGAAGGGAAATCTGTGTGAAAGCATCAATACATCGTTCAATGGAGGGATCAGATCTGTCACTCAGTATATGACGTCATAATCAATTGCGTCTCTAATTACCTGACGTCACAATCGTAATGACGTATTATAGCCACCCTTTGAAACTCGAAACTTCCTCCAAGTTTAAGAATTGTATATCTTCGATGTATTTACAATATAGTACTCAAGTTGTTGGATTTTCTTAAACTAATTTGACCGGGTGCTGTTGCTGCCTATATATTGTTGAAACTGATTTGACTGGGCGCTGTTTACAGCACACAGTCAAATTAATTTCACATTATTCAACAGCTTGCCTATATAGTTATCTTGAAATTGGGATTCTGTGAATTCAGGATTCAAAGTATATAAATCGATTCGACCACGCTTTGAAAAAGTAGGCGGATCTTAAATAGGAATAGATCTAGAAATAGATACTTCTAATTCACGTTTCCAGAGCATCCGTCTATCATCTGACCTCATAATCTGCTAAGGGGGTGTAGGATGACGTCATACTTATTACGTCATAACAGTTATCTGTTTAGCGCGTCTTTAACTCTTAATAGTCGGACACGTGCGAATTTTATTTATCTACTATTTAATAAACATGCTGTTGCATATTTTGAAACTAATTTGACTGGACGCTGTTGCTGCCATATCATATGCATATTCAATAGCTTACCTGTATAGTTTTATGGAAATTGATAGTCAGGGAGTTCAGAGATCGATCGATCCCAACACGAGAGAGGTGTGTGCGGAGATTAGCTAGAGATGGATAAGGCATAGCTAAAAATGGAAATGTCCATTAACACCTTCGGTGCTAGTCCTAGTATATCAATTTCATGAAACGCATACAGAAACAATTCTGAAGGTTTTGAAAATAATTTGAATGGAAGTTGTTGTTGCCTAAGCCAGCAACGTCTTCTCGTCACAATTAAAATGAAAACTCGAAAAAATCTGTCACCAAAGTGTACGAATAGTACGTGTTTAATTTCCAATTTAATTAATATTATGTTGAGTATTTTGAAACTAATTTGATTGTAAGCTTTTGCCCCAGTGGAATTAGTTTCAAAATATTCAACAGCTTAACTGTATAGTTACATTGAAATTTAGATTCTAGGAATTCAGATTTCAAAGTTTCAAGTGATCCCAACATGCTTTATGGATGGTCGGTGATATAAATGGGCGGGAATAGCGAGAAGGGGATCTCTCCCGAGCAAATTTCACTCATTAGCGATCTATGTGTTTAATAAAGGTTGAATTTTGAATTTTCTTGGAAACTGTGCGGCCAGTGACTGGTCTTATGACATTCTATGGACTAAGGCCGTGTTCGCATTAGATTAGTTAATCCGAAGGAAGTCCAATCGATCACAAATTTTCGTATTAATCGCGTAAGCGTTCTACTCGCGTATGTGTTCACGCTTTCAGAAGGTATGACAAAAAATATATATTTGCCTTCGATCGGATTTACTTCTGTCTTACTTCGGAGTAGAACTCTAGTGTGAACGCTGCCTGAATTAGTCTCAGGTCTGACTGTGCTCTCTAAAGTCATCATTAAACAGAATTGATTGTGCATATATACAATAAAATAAAGGTTTACGAATATAATTTATTAGCTTGTTGTTGTAAAATTGATTCTTAGCCCAACTATGTGTGCTTATGCAATGCTGGTCTGTCTCCGTCCGTCCATCTGTCCGCATGCCCGCCCGCCCACCCATCCGTCTGTCCGTCCTTCCACCAGCCTGTCTGTTTACAGCCGCCAGTCAAATTAGTTTCAAAATATTCAACAGCTTACCTGTGTAGTTATCTTTAAATTGAGATTATGATAATTTAACCCTCTCTTGACGAAGCTGGCCAAAACCTGCCTCTGCCGTGATTTTGAGGAATGTCCATTTGCAGGCCAAGTGAAGACTATTTCTGAAAATTTAACACTGGAATGACTAGCTTGATAATCGAGCCAGTCATTCCAGTTGTAAATTTTCAAAAAATGTCTTCTTGACCTGCAAATGGACATTCAATAAGCAAATATTTTGATTTTTTTCAGATTTAGTCATTAAAGTGTTAAGGATCAAATATATATAAATTGATTTCATCTCCGGCATAAGTCTGTCAAGTCACGTTGTAAAGTCCATAGCCCCAGAAAACAGGGGGGGGGGGGGGGGCAGTGTCCACGCTTGATTCTCTCTCCGCTGCCTCTATGTATGATGTGGTCTACAGCAGTTATTTTTGTGTAATCACTGGGCGTGATGTGTGATTCAGAAAATCTAAGTTCGAGAAGGTATTTCTCTTTCCTGTACTTCGATGTTAACGACAAATACTGGTTACTGGATAATAATCTTTAATAATATTAGATATTAAAAATTTCCGGTGATGGAAGAAGCCAATAAGTCTTAAAATTCTAAATAGACCCACTGAAACCTGTATGTGAGAGTTTTCGGATTTTGAATGCTTGCCAATGCTCAAAGAAAACTCCTGTCCTAATCTGCCTTTTATATCGTGAAGCTTTCTTTGACAATACGGTCAAAGTCCTATTTATGCACATCATCTGCTGGTTTAATATTTTACTGCAAATTTCCTATTCCCATTAGAAGATTGGAAATGTTTTAGTATTTCAGCTGGAGGTGCCTAAATACACTGTCTAACGTTATCTACTTCGTTTCAAGATGTTCTTAAGTTGCCCAGACAGTGGAAAGACGGGTTAATATGCCTGATTACCATACAATCTAGAATGTCCATGACACTGCATAAGTAAATTGATATGACTAATATATAAACTGAATAGAACAAACTGGACCGCTGCATGGCCTCCTTATCTTATTATTGAACAGCCACAAGTCCATTCATGGCCACATCTTAATTGAAGATCACGTATTGATCCAGTTTCATGAACCCAAGGATGGCCTGATCACGTTCTGGAATGATGTGTAGGATGGACGGTGGTAGTCCCACGCTGATTATTCATGGGCTTCCAGCATAGCACATAAATACAGGCCATGCTAGCGCATGATTACAGGTTAAAATGTAATGATTAACTAGGTTGGACGGTTACCTTGATGGTCCTTTTGTCATAGTTCTTAACCTGTCCGCATGTGACTTATCACGTGCACGTGATTGTTCTCTGATTGTCGATCAGTATTTGACAACAAACTAGGGATGAACGTTATGGCGTCAGACCTGTTTGATTTAATTCTTACCCCCTCATCTAGGTATTGATTGTCCTTGCATGATGCTATTGTCTTGGGTGACCACCTCAATTTGAGAAGCCTGACCCACAAATTCTACAGATTTCCAAGTTCATTCCCTGAAAGGCAGCTTTCTTCACCTTCAGTGACTCAATCGTATAACCCGTTGCTAATCACAATAGCAACGGCTTCCTGTATCTGCATATACTTATTACGAAACCATCAAGTTGAACACTGTGTACAATCATTTACAAATTTAATTGCGTCTTGTCCACATACCTCATAGCGAGAGAGTTTGAGAGAAGAGGGGAGGGGGAAGAGAGAAATGTCCATGTCATTTCTTCACAACAGAATGTTGCATGCAAATATGGAGTGGCCCGGTCAAAACTTATATACGCTGCAGAACCAAAGTTTACCTCATATTGTCTGGCCGGATCGTATGCACTCGATTGTCCTGTAAAACCCACAACTTTGATCCCATAGCTGAACTTTGAATTCTCTTATGTATCACACGATTATCACCATACCATTAGACAGGGCACCTGTAACCATTTTCGCACTGCACGCTTGGTTGGTAACTATAGACATTGATAACAAATCAATATGATTAATAAACGGATGAAACAACTGGCGTGGAAAATCATCAGACAATATAACTGTACACCTGTAGCTGTACACAATAAGACTATTTCTAACTGTATGAGTTTTACAGAAACGTTTCATGTCCCAGATCTAGGTATTGTGGTCACGTCAGCAAACACGTAATCCAGATCGACGACACATGACATAGCTTTGCTGTGGTTTCGCCTAAATGCCACATGGATTAAGGCAGTGTCGGTCGGACGCTGTTCCTGAAGATGAGTAGCGAGATACAGGCACCCAACTATTTGAACCATATTGTGACGTGCCAGAGAGCAGCGTCCTATAGCAACACCAGGTGACGAGCCACGATGTCACAGAAACACACCTTTCCCTACCTGATCAGGTCTTGGTACATTCCCCTGCTCACCGGTGTCAGCGTAATATCAGATCATTGTCACACTGCACTTGAAATACAAGTATAACAGCAAGTATATACAAGTCAACGCTGGTATCCTATTTTATGAATCAATGACACTGCATAGTTTTAATATCTAATGCGATTCCGGCTTCACAATAACACAGTCGATTTAATTCCAAAACAACCACCCTACGCCAACTGGGTAATTAAGAATTATCTCTCACACTAGTACAATGAAACATATTTATGATGACCAGAGAGGGGATCCGAGAAAACAGATAAGTGTCAATGTATTTATTCTTCTTTTGGATCTCGCGGACAATGGCCTTAGTCGCTAAAACAGGGATGGCAATATTTTATGTGCTGCATGACAAGGATGTCCGATGTTCTACAGTTTGCAATTAACCGTGTCAAAAGTCGTTGTTCTGTCAATGAGCAATGATCTAAATGTAAGCGATTTAACAATGTGTTGGATTTACTGGTAAAAGGGCTAATAATTGTTCTTCTGATTCATCCTTCAACCACCCTCTTTCCCGAAGCTATCATGGCCCGAGCAGAGGCATTCCTCGCTCACCTTCTCTCAATCTGAACATTATCCGGTTACTTGACGCGAGGGGGCATGGTTTGTGAACAATATTTAAAGAGCAACTATATAATGCACTTGTTTTTTAAATAGCTTGATTATTTGCTATAAGTAATAATTTTCACATGTTTCAAACCTCGGCAAATGATTCATAAATGCATTGTCCATCCTGCCTGACTGCATATGATATCTGTAATCTAGCGGCATCCTCCTCTGATGACCCCCTTTCGTCCACTAACATTCTTGCCGAATGCCACCCTGGTCCTTAAGACTTCGATGGTGGTTGATATGCCCGAGTCTCTTCATGATGCATGTTGATTGGCATCCCACTTGGCGCTACACTGATTATAATATTCAGCGACCATTTCCCTGCTGTTCCACAGTTATTGTTCTCATTGATCTTCAGGACCATGTCCCCACTTTGCATATACTTAATTAACTGAGCATTTAGTCACACGATCTTAGGATCCTATTTGATGAAATTTTAATTATTGGTAATCTTAATTGAAACGTCTTTGTCTCATGTTATATGTTTAGAATTGATGCCTCCCTCCCTATGGGCCTGTTTATAAGTCGCCTCTATGAATGTCAGGCACTTCATTGAGTGTTGTGTGAGAGGTATCATCGGTGGTGGGGGTGGGGTGGGGATGGGGGTGGGGGTGTTAAACCCATGTTTCAGTTTTGATCGTCCACGACCTGTTCCCAATTTGTGCCATATTTTAATTAATTATCATGTTTAGCGGTAGTTGGCTAAATCAGATCATCATATTAAATGGCTATCCCTGATCTTTGTCCAATTCGACGTGTGTTATCATGATCACCTGTCACCTGCTATATCAACCAATCATGCTTGTCATGTCGATTTTGGCTACTGTCCTCGATGCTATTGGCTGGCTCACTTGCTTCATTCCTAATTGGTTGGCACTATCCATTATTAATGTACATCAATCGTTATTACTCATTAATAGACGTGGTTATTACCCACTCCCTTTTCTTATGCGGGCCTGTATTGGCAAAGGGGAATTAGATCATGTGCGCTGTTGATACAACCTTCCATATCGCCATAAATTGGTTAATGTCTCAATCAAATTTAGCCTACCTGGTCTTTAGAAAACGCCTGTGTCCCTATGCAAAAATTAAGATAACTTATCATTGGCATCCTTTGGTGAAATTTCGTCTCCCTGCTGAGAACATGATGTAGTTTACAACATCTGCACTATTTTAGCAGATGCACTTTCCTCATCTGAGCCCTTGACACATACCCTACTCTCTCTTATTCGTAGAATGTTTAATCCAGTTATGTTATGCGTTTAAAGAAGAAGTACAATGGCATTGAAAGTGGCTTTCATATACAACATTGGGCACTAAAGAATGAAATAGAATGTGTTAGTAGAAGATATTATTCGGATTTATTTTAAATTCGGCGATCCTGCGCCGACTCGCTGAAAAACGAAATGAGAACGGCCTTGGCGCGTGAAGTCATTTCAGGGATCGGCTGAGCTTGCCTGAACCAGCTGAGCGAAATAACGTTGACGCGCTGTCATTTGTGAAGCTCAGAGGCGATTTGTTCTAACAGACAAGCACTTTTCGCTCACCCTATATATATATCCTATACACCCACCCAACACAAGTAGTCTGAAGCGTGGGAAAAAACAAAATGTACATTGTCAAATTACGTAGTAAATATCAATATCATTCGACAAAGATCTCGGCAAACTAGGTCAACTGTCTGTTGGCACTTAACCCTTGAAATTCCAGAGCCTCGATTATAAGAAAACTACACAAAAAAGCTCTTGAATATTTTTGAAACTAATTTGATCGGATTATGTTGCTGTTGTCATAGACAGCACCAACTCCTAGTCAAACTAATTCCAAAAATATTCAACAGCAGAGAATGTGTACATGTGTGGGTGGGTGGGTGTGGCTGGGGGCGGTGAGTTAATTGAATACAATCACTGCCTACACACTTTCCTGGGGGCGGCGGAGGCGGTAGTAGTAGTAGTAGTAGTAGCAGCAGCAATAGTAGCGCCGCAGCCGCCATAGCCGTCTCTGCTGCTGCTGCTGCTGCTGCTGCTGCTGCTACTACTACTACTACTACTACTACTGCTGCTGCTGCTGCTGCTGCTGCTACTACTACTACTACTACTACTACTACTACTACTACTACTACTACTACTGCTGCTGCTGCTGCTGCTGCTGCTGCTACGTAAAAATGGCAGGCGTATGTGGTTTGCCGCATGCCTGACGCATTCAGTGTGTTAATTTTCCCGCTGAGGGCTGCTTGTCGCCCGCGTGTCGCTTGCCGCCTGCGTGACGCCCGCACCCTGTCTGTCCTGCCATTTAAAGGGTACTTACCGCAGTAGATCAAATGGCTTTGATAGGATGGGTTGTAAATGTGAACTAGATTGATCAGTCGATGACGCGTCATCGCAAATCCCTCACGTTTGGCACACCCAACAACACCCCCCCCCCCCCCCCCGGTTTTTAGCCAAATCCAAACGCCCTATTGCATTTCACAGCCACCCATTTCCCATATATACATATCAATGTGGAGTACATGAGCACATTTACATTTGGCCCGGCCCCCCACGGTTGGGTGAGGGGTGGGGGTCAAAGGGTAAAGAAATGTATTGTAATACAACTCCTCTGACACTGTTGGACGGATTTCAACCAAATTTAGTATGTCAATTACCCATAACAATGTGGAGTGGATGAGCACATTTACATTTGGCCCCCGCTCCCATGTGGTGGGGGATGGCGTCAATAGTTTATGAAATTAATTGTAATGCAACTCCTCTGAAATCGTTAGACTGAACACAACCAAATTTGATACCTGAGTTACTCCTATGATTGCGGAGTGCAAGAGGCCATTTAGATTTGGCTCCGCCCCCAAGGGATAGTACAGGGATTAAAAGGTGAAATTTTAACCTGCGGAAATTGATTGTAACGCACCTCGGCCGAAACCAATGGACAAAATTCAACCAAATTTGGTATGTGAATTACCCATATCAATTTGCAGTGGATGACCACCTTTACATTTGGTTCCGGTTACATTTGGGGTGGAGGATGGGGGTAAAAAGGTAATGAAATTGATTGTAATGCAACTCCTCTGACACTATTCGACGAAATTCAACCAAAATTGGTATGTGAATTACCCATATTATTGCGGAGTACAAAATGACATTTACATTTGGCTCCGCCGCCGAGGTGTGGGTTGTGGGGTGTGTCAAAGTTCAAAGCGCTGAACGTGGGGGTTGGGATGACGCGTTATCGACCGATCAATCTAGTTATCCACACGCTTTTGGAAGAAAAGGTGGGGATTATGTGATGTGACCTGTGTGCGTGCATGCGTGCGTGCGTGTGTCGGCCGTCTGTGCACTTATCGATTGTAACGCATCTCCTAGACCGTTTAAGATAGCAACTTGAAACCTTGGGGATGATTATACCTATGGGCAAGGATGTGCATGGCACTTTTGAAATTTTGTTCTGACACACACACCCTCCCCCCCCCCCCATTTCCCCCCCACCCCCCCCCCCACCCCCGGTTGGGGGGGGGGGCTTGGCCCAGGGGTCAAAACGTCAAAATTGGCCAGTAATTATCGATTGTAATGCAACTCCTCCTAGACCATTTCAGGTAGAAACTTAAATCTGTGGGGATGATTGCACATATGGACAGGGATGTGCATGACACTTTTGAAATTTTGGCATGACCCTCAAGGGCAGGGCCCTGGGGTGAGGAATGTGGGGTCCAAGAATTACATTTTCCCAAAGTTTGTCATGTCGCATATCATTTTCAACACAATGATTAGTAGCCTACATGACAAATAACTATTTTGATCTTGGGTCAAACTGAGGTTGGGGGCGTGGTCAAAAGGTCAAAATTGGCCAGTAATTATTGATTGTAATGTAACTCCTCCTAGACCATTTCAGATAGACACTTGAAACTTTGGGTATGATTACACATATGGCCAGGGATGTGCATGGCACTTTTGAAATTGTGTTATGATCTCCATGGGTGGCGCTCATGGGGTGCACAATGCACAACAGTTACCCAAGCAATGGAAATTATTGGGATCATGATGTAAGCGATTATGTCTTTATGGCTGGCATTGCTACCACTGGCACTTATCATATCAAGTTGTTTTTTTAAAGTTTAATTTTCCTAAGCTAGGCCATGGCTGAAACTTCAAATGGTGTATGACCCTAGTTTCATTCAGCATCTCTGAAAGGTGAAACATGCTTATTTTGATTAGGTCTGCTTGCTAATAGCTATTTACATGTGTATACCCTAGGATGTTAGAACTTCCAATCACTTCTGCCATATGATTGTTCTCTGGGATTTTGTTCCCAGTACGTTGTTATACTCAGACTCTAGCCCATGGCAGTAGGTATGAATCTGTTCCCCTCTGTCTGTAATATTTACTCAAAGTTTCTTCCTTCATACAATTTGGTAATAGTTTCATTTGCCTTTGTCAACCAACCTTGCAAAAGTTCAGTCCATCGCCCTGTTCCATTCTGAAATACAAGCCGGTTTTTGTATCTAACGCAATGTTGGTTGTGATTAACATTATTTGTGCAAAGTGTCCTGCTTCTGGTAGTGGGTCTGCTCTTGAAGCGAAATCATATTCTACAGATGTATCACCATCTATAATTAGTAGTATCATCGCAATGTAGTTAAGGGATTGCCTACTCTTCCACAGTGGTTGTATAATTATGTTCTGATAATACTATGGATAGGGATGTCCCATCCCATGCATGTCTTCTTTCCCTTTGCACATATATCAATTACATATATTAACTAGGCGGTAGAAGTTCCTCAATTAATCTTCCTATTTCTAGAGACACTATCTGTCCATGATACGTAGATCCGCGAAAAGCACCCATTACATGTTCAAACATGTCCTAATTGGATTAACAGAATAACATGTAGCCACAGTTCGTGTGCCCTTTTGGCTGCGTCACTTAACTGCTTGACCATGTTTGTGAGGTTTGCCACACTCTGACAGTCTGGTAACCCACTAACGATTTGTATATATCTCGTCAAATGAATGTTTCACATGTGAGGCCAGACTATCTATAAGGTGTATTAGCGAGTTTATCTTTGTCATCACTGTCTGTATCAGATTCCTCAAGCCATCTATATCTCCTGACGCAGCCACACCAAATAATGTAGAAGCAATGTCACCGATGAGATTCAAAAGGCCTCAGCTATGTCGTTTTTGCTGAATCTGATCTCTCTGAGCAACATGTTTCTTCATAGCAAATTGTCTCTGCCTCCAATGTGCCACATCGTCTGATTTCACATTTCTGTTTTGGGGTTTTTTGTCTGAGAAATGTTCTTGATAATGTTGGAGGTGTTATGGTTACAATGGCTGTCCAGTCTACTTTGATCGCAGATATCGGTGTTTATCTAGTTATAATCACACAATTCAATAGGTTCTGTATTAACTGCAGCATTATATAAGTAAATTTTCCATTCTACTTCACAACAATTTAATCACTATCTAATTTTTGTAATTTGAGATTAATATGGAATGTTTAACCCCAAGTTTGTCAAATAATGGACATTAACTGCACATGCCAATATGAAGTAAATTTTGGGTATGGCTCTAATCTATATTCGCCAATGACAAAAGTGTGGCCAATGGAACAAGATTGTTAGTAATTATATGAAATATTACTCTTTTGGACTATCTGGAAAATGTTTTGCCGTCGTTCATCCACCATGGTATCTACATAGTGACAGAATTGCACATTGGACATTAGTCTGTCAACACTTTAAATGTTAGGCTGTTTCTTGCTATTATGTTGCTTGGATCTAAGTGGCTTACACTTTCCTAGATTGTATGGCTTCCTTCTCCCCGCTTATCATGGTTATCATTAATGGGCGTCATTTCTTTCTCATTCATTTGCATTTCCAATCCTTGCCTCATTTCTTTTACCATCCCATGTTCAGGTGATATAGGTAGGTCACTTTCAGGTATTGTCAGTTCAGGTTTGTTAACCACTTCCATCGATGGACGATGCTGTTCTGTTAGTGGATTGGGAAGATTCTATGGAATGTTAAGGTACTGTTGCATGAATTCAACTAATTTCTCTAAATTGGAGTTGCTGGCACTCTTGCCCTTACTTGGCTTCCTTATTGGCTATTTCCTGATTCTGTCCCATCACACCACAGGATCCACTAATCAGAGTTTGGATATGTTTAGCACGATGATGATGAGTTTGTGCAACAAAACCCTTTATTTTGAATATCTTATGGATATTTCTCATCATCATCATCTTCGTGTGTTCGTTTGCTACCACCATACCAGAATAACTAACCAGAATAACTAACCAGAATAACTAACCTTCAAGGTTGCAGCATTGGACCTCCTATTAATTAGCTGGTAATGGTATTCCCTCGAGGTCTCAGTGGAACCATGAGCCCGAATAAGTCCTTATTCAGATTCATTTCCACAGTGGGTGATGGGTAACCATCACCACATTCCATAAGTCAAATAGGGTGTATCCAGTCCCATCCTCCATAGGTTATTAACGTTTCCATAAGCTAAGAAATGCCATAATACAGACCCTAACTCACTCTCATATGGCCTCGTGCTTTGGATGGGTGTAATAAATTGATTTACCTGGCATGTCAGTCATTGATCCAACATTTCAATTGTGTGCTTTCCGTAAGGATAAGAATGAGTCACAGATGTCACAGATCAAACTATGTCTTCTGCAAAACTTGGGTCCAGGCCCTCTTGTGAGTGTACCATAACACTCACTTGTGGCATATCATCAAGGAGACAGGTTGATGGGATGCAGCATCCATCCCTGAAGGTGCACACATAATTATATAGTGCTGTTATGTACGGTTTTGTCTTTTAAAACTTTAATGAACGTCATGGGAGAACTCATTGAGTTGCCCGGTGCACAGCTCTAAAGGTATATATGGCAAGACTCCATCCTCCATTTCAAGGATCAAGTAATCTCTAGTATCAACTGTGAATGCATCAGTAGTCCGTCCCAAACACGACAACATATAGGCATGGATAGTATGGCGACGTTGATGTCTTACTCCCATAATGCCCCATCAGCATAGGCCAAAGGTAAACCATTGTATTCTTGACCTCTCCTACAAAGAGACACTTCAGTGGCTTGTTGTCAGTAAATATATGATAAACTCGGCTCCAAACAAATATGGTCACAATTTCCTCAGGACACGGATGATTGCATACCTGCTCCTTTCAATGCCTGACCTGTTGAGTTGGCTTTCCTTGAGCATACTGATTATGTATTGAATAACCCATTCTTTACCTTGACCATCTTTCTGATTTAAAATTGCACTTTCCACATATGGAGAAGCATCAGAGTTCAAACTGGTGCAGTTTCTTATGATCAGGGTAAGTGAACGCAGCTACATAATACGCTCTTATCAAAGGATAATTGTTCATCCTTAAACCACTCAAGTCATTTGTATCCCTTGTTCTGTTCAATTAGTGGTTGGGCTATCAGTACATAATATCTTACACACAAGCTATAATATCCTATATCAAGTATGCTTTGAACCGCACGGATGTCTCACTAGTGTCATTTCATGGATGACCATCACCTTTTGTTCTTGAGACAAAATTCCTTTTGCCAAAATATTGCAACAAAGGGAATCAACAGTTGTTCTTGCGAAATCATACTTCTTTCATTTCAGCTATAAATTGTGATATGCCAGTGTATTCATCACTAGAGCGACGTGGTGGCAATACCTTTCTGAACATGACAAAGTAATCTACAAAAACATGTGTAAATTTTCCAATGTAATTATCTATTATTGTTACTCATTAAATCTTTCACGAAGAATCTGGTTCAAACTAACCTCTGCAGTGGCATTGATGTATATTCATTTGCTGGTCCAGAGAACACGATCACTGAAACCCAGTCACTGGAATGACAGGCTCTATAACCGAGCCAGTCATTTCAGTGGTAGATATCGGTCTCAAAATCTTTATATCGGTCTAGTTTTTTAGAGTGATGGCACCGGGCATAGTTACATCATCTACGCGCTCACACTTTAATTTCCATTCCCTTCTATAAACAGATTAAGATTTTTGCCAGATAACAAGATTGAATGTAAAGATTATTAAATATAACAATTCTTAGATTAAGGTCACCACCATTAGTTTATTCATGTTTTCCTTAGCCTGGGCCATTATTTCAACTTACACCAGTTGAAGAAGCTGTAGAAGGGGAGGTAATTCCTCTAGAGACAGCGAAGACGGGGTCTCTGGTAGAGGTATCTTACTTGGATCCACAGTTCATTTGGTCCTTGGCACAGATTTCTGGTTAGCATCTGCTGTCCGTGGAAGGGGAGGGAATTCCTCTGGAGACAAGGGTGGTGGGAACTCTGGTAGAGGAATCTGAAGTGAATCCACAGGAGAGTCTAATAGGAATATCGGTGATGACCGGGTATCCGTTCACATTACTGGTGGGGGGGGGGGGGGGGGGGGGGGGAGGGGGGTACTATCAGTTGGTGACCTGATCCGTTAAAAAGTTCTCGGATTTTTTCGGATTTGGATATTCCAGTATATTTCGGATCACGCCCAAAGTTTTGGAATACTAGCGTATGGTCACACCTGTGTTATGTTTTTGCCACATCATACCAGCAATTTCCGAGAGAGCCACATATCCAAAACTTCCTCCCGGATCAGATTTCTTTTTAAGTTCGTTCACTATGTTAAAATTTAAGCCAAATATACATACCATCGGACACCATACGCTCACAACGCGCGAACGCGTTTGCACACGCGCGCACGGACGCACCCACACACCAAGGCACCCACGCACTCACGCAGACAGACCCGATCGCATCGCCCTCTTCTCCTTTCGGGACGAGGGTAATTGTGGAATTTGTTTTAATATTTTGTTAAGAATTTGCCTGACGGTTTGGGTGCTGTCCTTTCAGTTGTACAAACAATCAGCAGCATCAACATGGGATCGGGGTTAAGTTTTCGTAGAAGTCTATTGATTTAATCTGTATTGCGACGGTTATTGTGTAACAACAACGCACAGCTTTTTCACGGTTATGGGTTTATACAATATCCCGCAGATATTTAACCAGTCAATAACCCACCATAAACTTATCAAATGTATATTAGAGCGGCGGATATTGGCATTTAAATCAGCGGGTGGTGGGCAATTAGCTGGTTCATTTTAGAAGCGATGCAGGTGTGAGATGCGGATCTAACGTAGTCTCCGTTGTTATCGCGCATCTCGTGTTGCCAAAATAAAAACAGAAACATGTAAGTTAGCACAATTTTGAAAATGATGTGAGAAACGTTCTTTTGAATACAGGTATTTTGAACATAATTGTATTGGAAGACATTATTGCCTTTAGTACCGACACGTGTTATTGTGTTATGGAAATGAATTAAAGGTGTACGTTCACACCAACATACTTTAAGCCTCTAAAAGTATAAAAATTTAACTTATTTTATTTTCAAGCATTCTGGTGTGAATATGCACCTTTAAGTTATTTCCGAGCTGTACTGTTCACTGACTCTAAAACCCAGTCCGTGCGCTACGGGAGCGTGTGATAGTGGCCAATTATGCATGCCCTATTGCTACATAAAGAAAGATTATCGAAATTAGTAGCCTAGATAATTGGAAACTCCAATTATATGCAATTTTAAGAAATTTGATTGTTGGCAATTTACCAACTGGACTGTCAAATCCTGTTATAACTAACAATGAACTACACTCCTATGCCATTGGAAAAGAAGAAAAGTCAACACAACGCAACAGCTCCGTAGGCTGGCGTTGGGTTACGGTGTAAGTTCGCGCCCTGGGCCAGTATGAGATACTCCACCGCCACTAAGTAAATAACGCTAAACGAAAGAAACAAGGACAAATTTGTCCAATACCCGCGGCGTTAATATATTTTTCAGTCGGCCCAGTGTACGGTAAAAATGTCTATTTTGGAAGCAATGTTGCTGAAAGCTGTTGCTGTTGCGTTTTAGTTTTTACCGTAAGATTGTCATACGCCTTCGGGACCCTACAGACACACATCAACCCAAGTTCGGAAAAGATCTTCCATTAAAGTCATTGAAAATGTTTTAAAATATATATTTTGAAAACAAAGTTGCTGAAAGCTGTTGATGTTGCGTTGTGGTATTGACCACAAAATTGATATACGGGTTCGGGACCACATGAGCAAACGTCCACCCAAGTTTGGAAAAGAGTGTACCAGTAGAACCAGAGTTATTGAACAATGCGTAAAATTGTCTATTTTGTTGCTTGTTTTATTCAAGCGGTAATACATGGGGAATAACTCTAGCAGAAGCACGCACTTTCGCAATGTTAAAAGAGTTACTTCCTATATGAAGTGTATAGCTCTGCTAGTATACGCTAAATTAGTTTCATCTTGATGGCCTTTCTTCATTCATATCTAGCGCCCATATAACTACTACATAGACGATACCGACTTTATGCTTACTATCCTATGTCCATACAACAATTACCTGTCACAGCATATGCAATTTCAGATTCCCATTATCAACCCATTTAAATTAAACACACCCCATGCACTATCTAGCGACATGGACAACGAAGGAGACCTTGATAATGGAGAGGAAATAAAACCAAAATTACCCATTTGTGATTATGCATTGCAAATATACTTCAATAAACGTCAATTACAATCTGAGGACTCGCCCTCATCTCCAATTCACTTCAATATCCGGTCGCTTCATAAGAACATCGACAGGATAAATTACTTCTTAGATACGAGTGCACATCAGTTTGAACTTATCGGAATTACTGAGACATGGCTGCCAAAAAAATCCTATCAACTTAATTGAAATCGAAAAACACAGAGTAACTAAAACTGGAGGCGGCGTAGGTATCCACATAAGAAATAATATTCAGTATTCTGAGCGCGAAGATTTGTCGATGACTGAAGAGTATATTGAAACAATTTTCATCGAGATTTCGATATCCAAGGGTAAAATTAGAATAATCGGTGTAGTATACAGGCCACCTGAAACGGGCAATAAAACATTCATCAAATCACTCAATAAACTATTAAAGACAATTCAGAATGAAAGCAAACTAGGCTACAATATGGATGATTTAAACATCGGACTCATGAAACAAAATTGCTACTAAACTCAGGATTTGACAAATCTAAACACCAACTGCTTTTTACCTGTCAGTACCAAACCAACTAGGATTACTGAATTTACAGCCACCTTAATTGATAACATATTTTGTAATAATAGCACCGCTAACAAAACAGAAGCTGGAATATTTGTAGCTGATATCTTTGATCGCCTACCCATTTTCTACATTGAAAAATACATAAAGCTGAAACAAAAACCATTTACAATCGGGAAAAAAATGAAGACTAGATATTTTAGCTTTAAAAACATTGAAGATTTTAGAACAAAAATTGCACAAACAAACTGGAATGAGGTAACAGCTCAGGGAACTTGTGAAGATGCCTAAAACACTTTCCATATCCTATACATGACTTCATATGAACATTCATTCACACTAAAAGAAAACTAAAACGTGGACTGATAACTGCCTGCTATAAGAAACACAGACTATCTTAAATTTATCAAAAATTCAACAACATACAATCTAACTAATTTCAAAACATACTGGGACTGACTAGATTCATTAATAAAGCAAGCAAAGAAAATGCACTACAAAGACAGATTTGAACACGCAAAAAATGACATTCGCGAAACATGGAGAACAATTACAGGACAGTTCCGGGATTGGTAAATGTGTACTTTATTTGAAAGACTATTATATGACGAACATATTGGATCCTAAATAAAAACAATAGACAAATAACACGAGTAATTGTTATACCATCGTAAACAGGGGAATATTTTATCTCCCGGGCGGCGCCATTTTCTTACACCGAGTGCGAGATTTCACGAGATCCTGACGTCATCCCCACGCCAACGCGATATTTGCCGAGGTGGGGAATCGTTAACCGCTAGACCGCCGAAGCATAGATTCCATTTTCTCTTTCCTATCAGAATGTGTTCATTTTGGTAACAATGCTGTTGTAAGTCATTGCTGTGCACGACAGCAACACGTTTCAGCAATATTTTTACTTCAAAATGTACCCCGGCACTATCTCTGTAAGTAGGCTCTTACGCATTTTACACCACGCGATAAGGGTTAAATGAAGTGGCACACTTGACACGTGCGTATTGACAAATTACTCAGCCGACTCAAGTTACCGTTATAGCGTGTGTCGCAGACAGTGTAAATAAATATTCCAAGAAAAGATATGATATGATAATATTGCCAGAACCACAGAACCGATTGTAATAATTCTGATACATACCTGTAGCTGCAAATTCGAAGATTTATCCAATGCTAGGATGTTAGAATCGGCCTAGTGGTTCAAAAGATACACTCTGCGGGAAAAGCTAAGCCAGCAAAATTTCCAACAAAAATTTCAGGATGCGCTCTATCCATCATCC
The DNA here is from genome assembly GCA_034401795.1 of Chaetoderma sp. LZ-2023a. Taxonomy (NCBI): domain Eukaryota; kingdom Metazoa; phylum Mollusca; class Caudofoveata; order Chaetodermatida; family Chaetodermatidae; genus Chaetoderma; species Chaetoderma sp. LZ-2023a. The sequence goes on along the minus strand of CM067360.1, from coordinate 70,363,030 downwards.
CATATCAGAATGGGTATTACAGCAACAACTACATAATTTGCTGTGCCGAAGCGTTACACATAACGAGAAAAATTCCATCAAAATATCTTAATTATTGAAATTACTACAGCTTGTCAGGCAATAATTGATCGGCGATGAAAATTCCCAGATTTTATGTCAAGATGTTAATTCATTTGATGATATCTCTGGCAATATTCACGTATGCAAAATTATAATTGGTCAGGCAAATAGTCATTTCTTTCAGCTTTAAGCACACTCCAATTTAATGACAATACGCAAAGATAGAGTCTGCGAGACAAAAACCATCTCATGCAGAATTTTACCCAAAAGAAAGATAACATATTCTCAGACCGTGTCTTAGATGAATAATTTTTGATACATTATATTCCAATCTTTTGAAACTCTTGTCCGATATTAACATCCATTATATCATATTAATCCCGAGGTCGGCACCTATTTGGAATCATTGGAATCGCTTCAGCGGTTCGTTTTCTTTTATAATTTGCGTATACCTCCTTAAAATATATACCGCACCTATTGGCCTCGCTCATCCAGTCATAGAGATAGCGATGGTGCGGGGCTGACGTCGCTAGACGAGATAAAATGGCAGCGTCCAATATGCCGACAAATTGTCAATTTTACCGACTTTATCTAGCGATAGCTGGTTACGCTATTTCTATCTGGTTATTATTCTGGCGCAATTTCATTAAACTTATAATAATCATTCAAATAAAGCACACTTTTTATCACACTAGCATTGTCTTTAAATCACTTTTGAATAAGGATCACAATAAATTCGATCAATCTCAGTTTATCCATGGCAACAAAATTATTACCGAAAGCCTGGATATTACAAATAAATTCAATGAATACTTTGTTAACATTGGACCAACACTTTCCGGAAAAAATCCAGGCAAATTCAAACGATTTCAAACAACAAGAAATTACCAATCTTCAATCTTCATACACCCAACCCACAATGAGGAAATTCTAACAATACTAACCAATATTAACCCCGGCGAAAAGTGCCGGTATAGATAACTTCAAGGGGCAGATATTCAAACACTACAAATCAGAATTATTAACCTATCTTTCAATGAGGGTGTTATCGCAACAATATTTGCACGGGTCACACCCATATGTGAAGCAAAGGACCCAAATGTACGACCGATTAGACAAATACCGGGAGAAAAAATTAATTCTTTACGACTCCCAAGTACCACATGGCTTTCGCAGATGATACAAATGCCTTCTGCACTGACACGGATATCCATAGATTTGTGTAGCACGGATCGCGTAGGGCCCGGCCAGAATGGCCCGTACCGGCGCATTCTCTCTTCTCCACTCTAATAGGATCATAACGGTTCCTATGCATGTATACCGTTACGCTATAAGGAAAACGGTCCGTGAGATCGCCTGCCGCGCATGCGCGATAAACTAGATAGGACAGCCACGCCGTACTGTAGGTGTACTGTAGGAACAGAGATGACGGCTTTACTGTATACATTCCCCGTGTTTGCTAAATCACTAATACGTGTCAATTTCGCACAATCTCTGGGCGAATCTAAATCAAAATTTTCCCCCGATTTCAAATCTGTTATCCAAATTAGAATCGGATCCGAAATGGCGGAGATATCGTTTAATATAACACGACTTTTAGTGAAACTCAACATACACCCACAGGCACACTTGTTTGAGGAACGCTAAATGTGAACAGGTTGTCTTTGATAAATGACACTTCCTCTATCCCTAAAACATCCGCTGAAGAAAAAATGTTGAGTGTAGATTCAAAACTCTTCGAGATATGACTCGGACAAGAGAATTTTGACGACTAATAGCTTTTTCAAGGGAGATAACTCTGGCGAATATGGGCGGATTTTGCCGGAAAAATCATGACACTTAGGATATCCCTAACACATCGGCTGAAAAATAAATTGTGAGTGTCGATTCAAAATTCTTCGAGATCTCCGGACAAGAAAATCTGGACCAATTTAAGCTTTTCAGGGCCGATAACTCGTGCAAATATGGGCGGATTTTGCCGAAACGAAATAATTGCACTTCGTCCATCCCTAACACATTTGCTGAAAAAAATAATTGAGTGTAGGTTCAAAACCTTTCTAGATATGGCTCGGACAAGAAAATTTCAACGAATTTTAGCTTTTCAGGGGAGATAACTCAGGCAAATATGAACGGATTTTGCCTAAACGAAATCAATCCAATTCGTTTATCCCTAACACCTCTGCTGAAAAAATGTGCGACTGTACGTTCAAAAACTCTTCGAGATCTGCTCCAGACAAGAAATCAGATGGACGAACAGACGGACGGATGGATGGATGGATGGATGGACGGACGTCCATCCACCCGCCTGCCTGCCTGCCAGCTTATCTGCCTGCACGTCTGTCTATTTGTCTGTCAGTCATATTTTGACATTTCTAACACAACTGCCTATTTCAGGACTATACCCTGCCGCCTTTGTGTATAACGCAATCAAATTGTGGAGCCGCAGCACTGTGACGTCAGTTCGACGAGTTGTCTTTCCTTCTTTCCCTCTCTTAGCAGTCTAATGCGGAAAGGAGAATGCTGTATGTGACCAGTTCCTAAAACAAGTATGCTATTATGTTTATAGAGAAAGGTCACCAAAATATAACACATTTTTATTTCTAAATATATTCTAGTTCTTTTCAATTTCGTATTTAAATAACATTTTAAAACAAGATAAATCAGAAATTGCAAACCCTCACCTGCCGGTTTTGTCACATTGTAAAAAGTTATCAGATTTTCCGGATTTTCTCGGATAATTCGTATTTTTCTAGGATCATGCCTAATGTTGTGGAATCCTAGTGAATGGTGTCTGATGCATGGGAGACGATTCTACATAGACTGCTATTCGTCGCCAGCATGAGTTGTCTCCCTTGGCTTCTGAAAACGTGAAAATCAAGTACAAGGTGAATTAGAAAATCGAATTTACCTGAAATTTCATGCGGTTGCCATAATTATCAAACGGGATATCTAAATTGATATTGGTCCTGCGCCGTTATTAAAACGTCTCAATTTAGATATGGGTTCGCTACATAATCATTACAACTGCACCCCCCCCCCCCCCCCCTTCCACACACCACCGCCCCACCCCACCTTGGACTCACACACCGACCACGACTTTATAATTTTCATTGAATAATAACAGAAAACATTTGCCATGGCACAAGTCATCTTTATTTAGCCCTTGGCCAATATTAGAGGGTCATCATAATCTGTTCAAGTATTAATCAGCGGCTGTATATTAGGATAATAAATTTAAAAACACAGCCGGATTAAGCAATTTTGATGAGTAATTAGTGCGGGGGGGGGGGGGGGGCATTATCGGTCTGGTCATGAGGAAATCGCTACTGCTGCTGCCGCTGCTGCTGCTGCTACTACTACCACTACATCATGTAAGCTCTTGATTATTTTGAAACTATTTGACTGTAAGCTGGTGCTGCCAGTTCTGTGTCCCCACTTACCATGCGATACCAATTGAATGAATCTGATCTGTCGATCAATTACATAACGTCATGATCAAGTACGTTATGTGCAAGCTGATGTCACAATAATAACTGACAGAAATACTCTATGAGGAAGCTGGGTGGCATAGATATGCGTATAAACAGGGTGTCGGCCAAGAGGAGATAGCGGGGCGAAAGCCCCCTCCTCACACACTCAGGTTTTTCCTCTCTCATAGTGTATCCCCATAACGCCCTCTAGATTCTGGCCCCATCCCCTCACGTCAACGTACGTTCATACACTCATGGAATAGTCGGGCAAGCTTTGATGGATTTACTATATAATAAACACAGTGTTGAATAGTTTGACTTTAAATTCGTTTCAAAATATTCTCCAGCTTACCAGTATAGCTACCTTGATATTGGGGCTCTGGCAATTCAGGGTGTGGTCTACAAATGAGCGGAGCATAGCTAGAAATGAGCGATTCATAGCTAGAAATGAGTGGGGCATACGTAGAAATGAGCGGGGCATTGTAAGAAATGAGCGATTCATAGCTAGAAATGAGCGGGGCATAGCTAGAAATTGCCACCTCTATTATAACGGAGGCATATGTAACCATATAAACAATATCGCAGGTATGGGCCATTAAAAGAATATTGCCAAACAAGTTTGTTGTTGTCTTGAGCATTGCAGTTCATCCACTGGATGTTAGCTTCTTCATTTTACATGTATCTGAGAATGTTTTTACATAGCTTTGGGCAGTCGATCGTGGAATTTCACAGAAGGCGGGTCACTGGTCAACCTTTGTACCTTGAAGTTTGTATAACAGTCTTCTCCTACTATCTGTTAGTGCTAATATGGCGCTCGAGATGTTCTGCAGATCATTTGAAGCTTTTGAATGAATGTACATAATCGCCTAAGATATCTACAATAAATGCAACAGCATGCTCGACTTTTATAATTCTTGATTGAGTCTGCTCGGTGTGATGGAGGTCGCCATAGTTTTAATGTAAAAATATCACGAAACATTCCAATGTATGCACTCCTATACATTCTAGTGGGTTACTTGTCCCGTCCTTGGAACAAATCGACAGGTTTCACCTTGTTTCTTTGTGTGTTTGTTAACAGTCTTGTCGCAAGGATGGTGTCGATGAACAGCACATTTACAAAAGCTGGTGTTTTCTTGGAAGTTGTGGCATTTCAGCATAATATGCGGCGAAGTAGTGCGCATAATTTCACTTATTATATGCAAATCAACATGAGATCAATTAAGGAATATAAGTCATATATAGATCCCACTCGCATTCTTTTTGTACACGAATAATCCCTAAAACAATATCGCCTGTCAGGACCAAGCAGCATATCGTCCAACTGTTGGTTTGGCATTGTGTCCTTAAAGATCTTTAATAATGCCTCAAGACCGTCATTTAGGGCAACGTGTTCTAGGTGGTGCTCAAGCACCAATGGAATAACTTACATCTAGGCCAAACATTGGGAGTGCTGCAAACACATAGTGGGTATTTGCACAGCTCGGATGTATTGGTGACCTTCAATGACAGCAGACACTGCTCCTTCTGAAGTCATACCTGCTTCTATGACAATATTCTTCAGTCCGACATCCTACCAAATTTTGTCATTAACTGACAAATGATTGAAGACCGTGTGGAATGTTACAATTCTTACAAAGATCTTCTGGAATTGAACTTGTTTCTTCCATAAAATTCCCATAGACTTGGCATAGATGGCCTGATCGAAAACTAATACAATCATTTGTAGGTTGAGGGCATCCTTTACCTGTATACATTTGTTCACTATGGACAGTTGACCTGTCCGTTGCCTGAGTATGTCCAGTAGGTAGGTAGCCAATTATATCCTACAAGGCATTGACATCTTTCCATATGGTAATCATGTTCCCTTAAACTCTCAACTTGTAAAGCAGAAGGTTCTACCTGACCTGTAAGAACCAAAAGCATTTTCATATCGTGTCTGTTTCATCTGTTTTCCAAGGTCAAGAACAAACATTTGCTCCTCTAATGTGGACTGGCAATTGTGTTTCTGTATGAACAAAGCTACGTTTGGTCGGTCTCACCGCTTTATGGATCGCTTGCTAAAAATGTGATGGTCCAAAATCTCTGGATTGAAGTTGAACAGCTATTTCAGTGACCCCGTGGGAATACCTTCACTAGTTAAGGTCTCCTCCAATCTATCGATATTTTCCCATGCCAACATTGTGAATACGTGCTGGTAGATCTTATCTGGAAGAGCAGCATGTCATTCTCCAGTTGCCATCTATGTCATGCCTAATGTTGTTACCTCCTCTTCTATGGCAGTGTACGAGATGCCATGGCCGAGACGGTCTATGGCTTGGATAACGTCTACAATTCCCGTGAAGGCTTTCAAAATACGAACAAGACGGTTGTATTTTGGTGTTATTTGTAAGTCATGGCTGATGGCATAAATACAAATCCCATAGTAAGTGAATAAGTCATTAATCAAAATTCCGTAATACAACAAACTATACCTATATACCATTGATGCTAGAAACGGGCAAGATCTTCCAGAAGCGGGTGAGGAGACCGATAGGCCGCAGGTTTGCTGACTGTCTAGGTGGCTTCTTGGATTTTGACAGTGAATGCCTTGACCAACAATGTCGATATGGATGTGGTGTATACAGGAAAGGTTTAGTATGCATGGGATTGCTTTGGAGATGCTATCACCTACATTCTTATAGAGTTCATTGCTGAAGCTGCCAGGTCCAAATGCGTGTCTGTCTCCTAGTGTCTTACGTACATTCTCAACCTCAGTTATTCAAATTGATGTTTCTAGTAATTGCTCATTATCCTGATCAATGAATTGGTTCTTAAACCACTCTCTTGTCGCATCTGCCTTTCCCTTGTCAGTCCCGATGTAGTTGCCCTCCGCGTTATGCACAGAAAGCGATGACGATGGACCAGCAACTCAGAGACTGGTGTGACCTAAACATTTAGAGACAATCATCTGTGGCTGTGATGTCATCTGCCAAGGTGTCTGCTTGGCGCGCTTGAAAGCTGGCAATTTTATTCAGTCATTCACTTATCAGATATCTGGTGAAGTATGGCATTGCGTTATCGACAGACACTTGCGCGGTCTTTCCTCTGGCCACATTGATTGACGAGGAATCCTAGTATGTTCTATTGTTCGAACAATTTTGCAACTTGCATGGTCAGCAATGAAGCGTCCAAAACAAATTTTTTGTTATTCTTGAAACTCATCCTACATTGATGACTGATGTCTTAATGCATTTCAGTACACTGGTTACAGTCTCAGTTAGATTTGAGCTGATGTCAATCATTGTTTTCTGCTTCCAGATGGTCTTATTATTTGACAGGTGAGTGACGTTGTCACCGACGAGCCATCAAATTTCGCATTGTCACTTTGGTTGGCATGTCGCTTATGCAACACGCGAATGTGCTTCATTAGAAGGATGGCGACCAGTGGTTAGTGATCAGAGTTGAGCTCTGTGCCGCCATATGAGCCTACATGAGTCTTGAAGTAATGACTTGACACAGATTTTACACAACACAATCATGATCAATCTGTTTAAAGACGATTGTTGTGGCCATGGAGTCTGCTTCTGCTCGACGCTCTGCGATGCAGCGTTCCCATGTTGTTCGGTACTGTTATGGCTGTTTGAGGCCGTATTGGAGGCAAGGAGGCCATGTGCGTCGATGACCTGTTACGTTTGCCCATAGCATATGTCTCCTCTAGCCGCAACAGTTCCAAGTCAAATTGCGTTCAAAATATACAAGAGAATGTTTATTAAATTGTAAATCCATCAAAGACAAATTACAAATCTTTCTAGTTTCATGAAGAAGCTATAATACGTCATTATGATTGTGACTTCAGCCTACATGTGAGCATATCTGATTATGACGTAAAGTACTTGAGTGACAGATCGGATCTCTTCATTCATCTTCTGACTATTACCTGAATGTACCAGCACCAGAAGATATCTCAGCAGAACCTGCATCTTGATCCTGGCCAAAATACTTCTTCCAATATGTATCAACCTGGAGAATCATTGCATCGTTGAATGTCGTCATGCATTGATAAACTAGATTCCGGCGTAATTTTATCTTCACTAAGCCTTGCATTGGACGGCCGTATCGAGCAGATCCACTAAGAAAATGCCCCATGTTTCTAAATATTTCAAGGTTGTCAACTTATTATAAAGAGAGGCAGTTCAACTTGTTGGAAATCACAAGCATCTGTCATTGAAGCCTCAATAAATACACCTCCCACCCCCCACCCCACACACACACACACCCACACCACCCCACCCACCCCCTTAAATATGCAGACTACTGTCAAGAACAGTCCTGTAATCTTGCGGTCATCCACCTCGAACAATACATCAGGTGAAACATCTAGGGGTTCTCTCAAGAATGCTTGTTCTGTAGCAAGGTGTGTCGTCATAAGCAAGGGATCCCTGAACGTGGTGGGGTATGTGCAAGACAGGATGTGGAAGATCGCATTGTGATTATTAGGAAGGCAGCCCATGTATTGAAGGATGACTAAATCTTGCTACCATTTCTTAGTTTGATTTAATTTCGAAAGGCAACTATTATGATTCATCTAAATGTGGATCTCTTTAGATGGCTGAGAAACTGTTAGAATTAGAGAATCACTGCAAGCAGAAAACGTCTTCAAACAATTTTGAAGCCATATATGTTCCTCTAGAGAAATTAAATTAAATATATGCCATAACTGAAGGGAGACCGGAATTGCAATCAACTCTCTTTAGAGAGATGCCGTTGGTCGTTGTAGAGACGATAATGCCGTTGCTTGCTCGCTGCTGTGTTCCTGGTGGCGCCTTGCCTGATGATGCAATGACGCAGATATGGAGACGATGTGTACAGCTCTGGAAACCCGAAAACTGGACACGGGAATCATGGCTGACGTAGCTTTGCTCTTGCTGTGGATGATGTGGCTCTGCTTTGCGCTCCTTTCCCCAGCGCTGGATCAAGGTTTTGACACTTAAGTATGAAAGGGGTTTTCTTAGCGACTTGACTAGCTGACTGGCAGGCCCTTTTTAATTCCCAAATAGCAACACCCGCATTCAAATTATTATTTCTAACGGCAACAGGTTATAAAGTTCTAAATTTGGGTTTTTGTTTGCAAATACAAAAAATTTTAGTTTCGGGTTTTCCCGTTTCTTGTTTATTTAAACACAGTTCTTACTATTTTTATCTCAAAATTCTTTGCCTAATTTCCGTTTTTAGATTTCATTTCACAGACTGTGTTCCATCACCATTCCATCTCCGAAAAAATACAGTAATTCCCTCTCCCACCATCCTCTACACGGCATATACCACCTACACCAGCCAACAACAGCTCATTAGGAAGCAACAGGCAAAACACACCCCTAACAACATCTTATGTTTTGATTATTTCAGTTTTTATCTTTATTTAGAGCAACCATTTGGGGAAACAACGCAAGCCTTCGAGAAGCTCCTCTCAGAGTGAGTCATGGCTCAAATACACCTAGGTGTGATCGGCCAATAAATCAACGGAACGAACCTTAATTGATCACTTCTCTTTGCGCATTGCATTTGGATAACGATGAGAATTCTGGTGAGAATACTTTCTCCACGGCTCAACGAGGGTTCGAAAATCTTCTACAAAGGTTTTGTGACACGCTGGAAATAGAGTATCGTGTGGACAAAAAGTAGGGAATATAGTTTACTCCTCTGCGATATCAGACGAAACCGTGCGTGTAGCATTTGACTTGGCCTCTACAGAATAGGGCGTACACACAAAATCAGCCTTACTCCTAAAGGAAAGAGATGACAGTTGTAAAGACTAAATCATGGAAGATAGATAAATTGAAGATGTGGCTGCGAGAGAAGAGCCGTCGCCTGATTTAGCTGAAATATGTGTGCTGTTCTCGCTAGTGATCATAATGCAGAGCGACACATCCTGAACTGAAAATGGTAGCTGCTTTCTTGCGTCAGGATGCATTGTTTGTTGTCGATGGTGGTGGTTTCAAACCAGCTAAACATAGAGGGGTGGGGGCGCTGTAAAATCAAACACGGATAACAAAATGATCATCAATGGCATTAATAGATTTGGTCATTGTATAAATTACAATTGCTTAGAGGAACTTGAGCTGCAATAGATTCTAGTATTGAAACAGAGGAAAGAGGCTTGGCGTGATCGCACAAAGAAATGTCAGGTCATAGGACTCACCTTTGATAATCATGAATGAAGTCTATCTTTCAGGTTCAGATATCATGCACGAGACAATAGGTATTCTGTCTCAAAATGTGGGTGTATCAGAACATATTGCCACCAACACTAATTATACTGGCAGGAAGCGAATATTAGCGGTAGATCAATTGGATTTAGATCCTTACCAAAGGGAAACCAATAACGACTATCTTCACTTACACAAACTCTTACATCACGCCTGATTCTGTTGAGTCCCCACATGGCAATTGCCTGGATATCATCATGTTAAAGTTGAAAATATCTCAATCAGCGTTGGATTCACTTCAACATATTACATCCGCGACCTTCCAAAACAGACATAAGACAACAAATTACAAGTTTCGATCTGGTTCAAGAAACTATATGCTGCTGAATCAGGTAAGGAGTATGGAATAGTCACTTAGGATTTACAAACTGCGAAACCAGCTTGCTAAATACAAGCCAAGGAACGCCATACGCATGTAGATGCATTTCCTATATTGGTTGCTTTGCGCCTTTTGGAACGTAATGGCAGTATCTTGTGGGCCATGAGACAGATACGTGCGGTTCTTTCATTAAATGTATCATTCGGGTAAGAACCTCAATAGGTGCACATCTGTGCATCCAATCCTTGCAAAAACAAATTTTAATTTAACATTGTTTGTCTTTTATTGATTCGTCTGGATACAAAGAAGAAATCAGCGGCATCGTAATGAAACATCAGACTTCTGAAGAAGAAGACTGGGGAGATATTGAATCTTTCAGAAGTGTGAACATTACTACAAGTTGTGTAGTCAGAAAACGAGAAAAGGTTGACATTGGGCAGCTGATCAATTGATCAGTTCTTGCTTCTTTGTGTCGACTACATATATGCCTTCTACAGACGGTAGAGGGGCATTAGGACAAAATGACACTGACCTATTTCTACAAACACCAATTGTCAGACTTTTAAATTTGGCAAATCATGAACTGTGCTAGCTGGCGGCTAATCATACATATTATTCACACAGTCGAATAGCTGTAGATGTAGGCAATACTGTTATGTTGATGCTGCCCCAATTGACAATTCTATGTGAAAGGGCTAGTGTATACAATACATTAAACCTATCGTCATCACTACTCAAGCGAAATTCGTATGGCCTGTCGAAAGTTCTAGCACACATATAGGATAAATGCAATCCATTTACATAAGGTGCTGAGGTTCTAGAAAAGATTATGAATATCAGAACAGCAGAATCCGAATCAGATGGCTTAATTACATGTCCCATAAGTGTTCCAGAAAATGTAATGGGGAAACTGACGTGTAGAGTTTGTAAATGGTTGCAAAGTAGACATAAACAGATTTGAGGAACCAATCCCCAGGATGAAACTTCTAACATTCCAGAAAAGAGCGTATGACAAATATATGTACAAAAGCACAAAGGTTCAAGAACTGAGATGTACAAGGGATCATATGTGGAGACTTGTAATTATGGCCTTACAAATACTGAACTACTTATAACCTATCCATTCTATCAATTGACTCCTGTGGAACTGTTTTCGCTTTCAGGAAATGGAACCATGGTTACGACAGAGAAAGTGAGCCTTTTCCGAGAGTTGGGGAAGAAAATTATCCATGCATTATTCATGGAAACTCTCTCTCTTTCTCTCTCTCTCTCTCTCTCTCTCTCTCTCTCCCACTCTCTCTCTCTCTCTCTCTCTCTCTCTCTCTCTCTCTCTCTCTCTCTCTCTCTCTCTCTCTCTCTCTCTCCCTCTCTCACTCTCTCGCTCTCTCGAATTTAGTACTATCAACTAAATCACCAACTTATAGTTCTCTGGCAGATTCTCATTCAGGGTATTTCTCTCTCTGACAAAAGCGAGTTGATCCCATCTTTTATTGCTACCCAGAGCCATCTAGTAACCCTTTAAACCCGAAAGGCCAAAACACCAAAATCCGTTAGGATTTAATAAATATCCTGTTGAATATTTTGAAACTAATTTGACTGGAAGTTGTTGCTGCCGCAGGTTCCTGTCAAATTGGGTTAAAAATAGGCAACAGCTTACATGCATAGCGACATTGAAACTGGTATTCTGAGATCTAAGGGTTCAAATGGTTAAGGATAATGAATGTAGTCACAATGGAATTCAAAACCAAGATAATTACATCTTAAAACACCTTAAATTTGGAATCTGGGACTGCAATCTTCAAAGTATTTAATCAATTCAAACGTGCATACAAAATAGGCTGGGCTTAGCAAGAAGTAGGTGCGGCACAGCTAGAAATGCACCCATCTCTTTGGATAAAGTTATGTTGGTGAGAAAAGGTGGATGGTAGTTTCTGACACCCACCCACCCACCCTCCACACACAACGCTGTTCTACATATTGAAATGGTGGTGGTGGTCTTGGTATTGCTTGCGGTGGAGATAGTGGTCGTTGGTGTGGTTGTGGTGCTGGTGGTGGTGGTTGTGGTGGTGGCGGTGGTGGTGTCGGGTGGCGTGGTGGTGGTGTCAGATGTGGTCATACGGTTGGAGGCTGTTTTGTCGTTGCCGTTGCCGTTCGTTGTCGTCGTTGTCCTCGACATTCGCTCAAACTGTTTTTTGTTAAATTTGTTAACAGCTATTACATACAGTTCAGCACTCTGACAACAGATACATTCGTATATATGACGGTGTGATCCATTGCGACTTCCAGTTAATATCATGTTATCTTGCAATGGTCGTATAATGCCACCATCCTCAAGTAAAAACCAGAATATATATATATATATATATATATATATATATATATATATATATATATATATATATATATATATATATATATATATATATATATATATATATATATATATATATATATTAACGGACTCTTACTTGTATTAAAAGACAGCCTTGTTTTAAATAACCTCTTCTTGGAGCTGCATATGGTGAATAAGGCAACACGTTTCCAAAACAAAAGCAGAAACGTCTTAGTTAACACAATTTTGAAGACGATGTAAGGAATGTTCTGTTGAATTTTTGGATTTAATTTGACTTGAAATGGCTTTCACCTTTTATTTTGTTTTGGAATCATACGTTGTTATTTCTGAGATGTTCTGTATAAACAATAACCACCCCCACCCCACCCCCACCCAACCCCTATTCCCATGCGGACGAGGATTATCAACCCTTTAACACTCACACCAGTCAAAAACGGCTTCTGCAATGGTCTTGAGAAATGTCCATTTGTAGACCAAGAGATCAGTTTTTGAAATTTTACAACTGGAATTACTGGCTCGATAACCGAGCCAGTAATCCCAGTGGTAAATTTTCAAAAATTGTCTTCTCTTAGTCTGCAAATGGACATTTTCTTTGAGAAAATCTAGATTTCTTGAACATCCCATTTCGGATATATGTATGGGACGCAACTCTTCGTGTACAAAGTATCATTTCGCCTTGTTTGTCGTCCTTGCTTTGTTTAAAATGAAAAGTTAGAATGAATGAATAGTACCGTGAAAATAGTTGGTATCATGGCAGCAATAACCGTTGTATTGCTTTAAACATGCTACTTGTGGTTCTTATTGGTTGATTTGCCTAAATTCTTTTAGTTGCAACACGTCTGCCCTGCATGCATGCACGCCCGCCCGCCCACCCGCCCGCCAGGCAATGCCAACGAGGATACAGTTGTGCATATTTTTGCTAGCGGGGTGCATAATGTAATTCTGGGTAGCACCCTAGTGTCCATACTGTGGGGTTATAGGACATACCTGCGAACTTCATAATTGTGGGCTTCAGTGTTCATAACAGTGGGCTTCGAGCTGATACCAGTGGGCTTCACCAGCAGCTTCATAAATAAGAGTATTAGTAAAAGATGGGTTCATAGGTCATAACGCAAGGCCCAATGGCCTAAATAAGAGGGCCTGTTTTTGTGTGGATCTATAGGAAATGTAAGACTTTAAGAGTAACCCAGCATCTTGTCTGATAAATTATGTTAGCCAAATATCATAATTCCAACAATCTCAATACAGTAGTTATAGAGCAGCTCGCTACGGTAAGGAACCCACATGGGCTACATCTAGTAATTTCTTGGCTTTCAAGGCCTGTCACCAATATTCTAACACTAACTCTCAGATTTTAAGGACACCATTATTTAACCCTTTAAGGGTAAAAATGTATAAATACAAATTAAACGTTTTTGTGTCCTGAATCGCACGATATTTTTTAAAACCTTGCCACTTGAGTGGCTGCCTAATTTACAGAGCCAGTAATTCAAGTGGTAAGTTTTCAAAAATATTCTAGTGGAATGTAAACATGGTAAATGGGCATTTCTTAATGCTAGTTAGTGCCAGTTGTGGTTTGTGGACAACTCTAAAATTAAAGGCTTAAAACACCGCAGTGATAATCCACATAAAAGTCAGCATTTAATGGACAGAAAATCTGAAAATCAATTTCAACTTCTGCCATTCTAAGTCACACCCCATTATTTGGATAAATAACCCCATAGTTGATGGCAATATAAAGCCAAATATTTTTGGGGGAAATTGGGGATATTAATAGATCTATCATTCTAAGTTACAACCAATTAAATGGATAAATAGCCCCAGAGTTTATGGCCATATTAAGCCAGACATTTGTGTAAAAAATTGTGAAAATTAATAAATCTGCCATTCTAAATCACACCCAGTTATTTGGATAAATAACCACAGAGTTGAAGGCCAATATCAAGCCAGACGTTTATGGGCAAAATTGGGAAAATTAATAGTTCTGCCATTCTAAGTCACATTCAGTTAATTGGATACATAACCCGACAGTTGATGGCCATGTCATGCCAGACAATTTTGGGCAAAATTGGGAAAATTAGTATTTACGCCATTCTAAGTTACAGCTGAAATTAATTTCAACATCTGTCATTCTAAGTCACAACCCATTATTTGGATAAATAACCCCAGAGTTGCTGGCCATATCAAGCCAGACATTTATGGTTAAATTCTGAAAGCTAATTTCATCATCTGCCATTCTAAGTCACATCCCGTTATTTGGATAAATAACCCGATAGTTGATGGCCATATCAAGCCAGACATTTATGATTAAATTCTGAAAATTAATTTCACCAACTATCATTATTCGTCACACCCCGTTATTTGGATATATACCCCCAGAGTTGACGGCCCTATCAAGTCAAACATTTAGGGGGAAAATTGGGGAAATTAATAGTTCTGCCATTCTGAGTTACAACCCGTTATTTGGATAAATAACCCCATAGTCGATGCCCATTATCAAGCCCGACGTGTATGGGCAAAATTGAGAAAAGTCAATAGTTCTGACATTCTAAGTCACACCCGGTTATTTGCATAAATAACCCGCCAGTTGATGGCCATATAAAGTCAGACATTTACAATCAAATTCTGAAAATCAATTTCAACGTCTGCCATTCTAAGTCACACCCCATTATTTGGATAAATAACTCTAGAGTTGATGGCCATATCAATCCAGATATTTCTGGGAAAACTTAGGAAAATTAATATTTCTGCCATTCTATGTCACACACCGTTATTTGGATAAATAACCCCATGGTTGATGGTCATATCAAGCCGGACATGTATGGAATTTCTTTTTCAAAGTTAATACATCTCCCATTCTAAGTCACATCATGTAATGTGGATAAACAACCCCAGAGTGTATGGCCATATCAAGTCAGACATTTAAAGGAAAAATTGTAAAAAATAAAATACATCTGCCATTTTAAGTCAATCCCCATTATTTGGATAACCCCAGAGTTGATGATCATATGAAGGCAGACATTTATAGGGAAAATTGTGAAAATTACTACGTCTGTCATTCTAAGTCACACCTCATTATTTGGATAAATAACTTCAAAGTTGATGGCCATATCAAGCCAGACATTTATGGGGAAAATTGTGAAAATTAATACATCTGCTATTTTAAGTAACACCCCGTTATTTGGATAACCCCAGAGTTAATGGCCATATCAAGCCTACATTTATGTGGAAAATTGTGGAAATTAATACAGCTGCCATTCTATGTCATGCCTCGATATTTGGATAAATAGTCCCAGAGTTGATTGATGACCATAATATCAAGCCAGATATTTATGTGCAAACCTTTGAAAAATTAATAGATCGGCTATTTTTTGTTTCTCAAACAAGTGTTTCTCAAACAACCTAAGATAAATATCTCCAATTCTCAGTCATAAAATAAAAACGTTTGACAATATTTCGCTCCTGTCTGACTGTCAGTGCTAAACCCGGTACTGTATATGGTTTGCGTTGAGGGGACTTTACCGCCGACCTCGCATGGTTCATGAAGCTAAAATAGGTCATTAAACGATATTCCCAAACAAAGAACAAAGGAGCCACTAAGATGGCCAAAATATTGCACAATTCAATAAAGTGAACTGGAACATGAAAATAATTCTTTTAAGATGGATACGAATAAAAGAAGGCATCTTTAAACTTACCTCTTCTAAACACAACACCATGAACCGTCACCATGATCCAAAAATCATTGATAGAGAAATGCGCAATTAAGCAAGTCACTCAAGTAATCGGATCTGGTACTCTGGTATTGAAAGAGTTAGAAATGCGGACTCGTTTGTTGATCTCGTTCGCATAGTAAGATGTTATCAATTTTGCTTTCAATCTCCTTAAAATCCTCAAGATCTGCAATTTTGATCTACAATTATATTAATTTTGCTTAATGTTTAAAATCCGCTAAAAGCGACACAAAGAAAGTATCATTTGTCTGAAGACCAATGGTAACGCTCGCTAAATTTCTGGAGTTGACAAATCGTTTCAGTACTATAACGATTCCTATATTACTGAAAATGAATTGGAATTGTATATCAGACTCTCTTAACGGGTAATCTATGTGTAAGACTCGCTTAGCATAATATAAATTCTAAAACATGGCCGATTTCGTCCGTCGTTGTCCATAATGGACAAAGAAATTGGCCATAATATTTGTAGTTTGATTTTACCAAAATTTAACAGTAAGCCGGAATTGATCAAATGACGAGTTTAAGCATGGGCGCTTGTGGCTCGCACCCCACAAGCGCTATAAAGGCCCACAAATATGTCAGGTACATATGAAGTGCACACGTGCACTCTCATAAGAGTGGATGGACGGACACACGGATGGAAGGACGGCGAGCATCATCACATAATACGACCCCTTTTATGCCCGCGTATAAAAATAAGTGCATGTACTACTACATATCCGCGCTGTGGTTAACCCCGTAGTACCATGACGTCATAAACACGTGATTACTAAGTTTTGCGTGGTTGTTACAACTTGCATTGGATTGGCTGCGACGTACTGCTGGAGAATTGTCATTGGTCACCCAAGAGTATAAAAGGGCCCATTTCGGTTTGAAAACTTCCAATCTTTGGGAGAGCATTTGGAGTATTATGATGTATGATTACTGTATTCTACGGCTGTATTAGTAGTAGAAACACCATACAGACGCGATCAGTCCTTCTTCCCTTTTGCCCACTGTGTCTCGGCCTCAGCCGAAATCCTTAGCTTCCTCAGGTCAATTCTTTACTTGAGTGTACCGAGTTCTGCTCTCTTGAGGTCACCTTGTAGCACACTTAGCAGATTTATGCAATGCCGTCCTATCCTGCCTTTGTATTTGCTGGCTCCGAGTAGGGAGAGTTCCAAGGCTCTCTGCGCTGGTGTCTCTTCTGGCATCACTAGCACATGGCTAAACACTGACCATCTTTGCTGGCCGACTTTTACAGACAGCGGCGACGTATTAAACATCTTGTATAGTGCATCGTTGGAAGGTATTCTGTCTGGCCATCGGTGTCCAGTGATTGTGTGTAGGTGTTTGCGGTGACAGGCATCGATTTTGTCTAGGGCTGCCTTGGAGCTGCCCCGCAGTTACAGTTACACAGCATCAAGGACACGCAGGTTGCATTGTATAAACGTAGCATTTGGCGTGAATGGGGAATGGGTGTATAAGGGGTTGGCTCCTGGGTTAATACTCTGGATAATTAGGCAGTCCTTGGATTTTACCCTTGGAAAATTCTGAAGATTCGAATCTGAGAGGCCATTTCAGACAATATTTATAATAAATTGGCCTAATGATGTGTGTGAGGTGGGGTGGGGCACTGGTTGTCGTGGGTGGATATTTGGTTTTGACACCCGTGTTTGCAGGGGCCTGGATTTGTTTGTAGGGCGTGGGGCATGGAATTGATTTTCCCCCTGATTTGATGAGGATGCAAACTTCATCTCTTGCCCATACTGTGGAAGCCCCCATCCTAACCCCAGGTGAAATAAAGCGATCCTCCTTCCACCCATCGTATGCGGCATCCAACTCTTACACCCGGAAACAGCAGTTCATTATGCAACAACAGGCAATGCGTACACCCCTAACAACATCTTAATTTTTGATTATTTCAGTTTTAACTTTTATTTTTCGCAACCCTTTGAGGAGCTACGTAAATCTTCAGGGAAGCACCTCTAAGATCGTGTCATGGTTCAAATACATCAAGGTGTAAGCGGCAAATAAAACCAACTGAACGAACGAATGAACCAGCAAAATCCAGAATCGGATACAGATAAGTATGAAGGGATTGTACTATTCCTCTTCGCCTGCGCCTCCTGAATTACATCATCGACGCATAGGCCCAAAAATCCAAAAACAGCAACACTCCCACCAATATTGATATTTCAACAGCAATAGCTTATTATTCTAAGTTGTAATCTCAGGATAATTTGTTTACATACACTAGACTTTCCATTTTAAGTTTTCCCACTTTTTGATCTTGCAATTCACATGGCATTAACTTAATTTATTTCTTGATTTGATAGCCTTGCTTTTGATTTTCATCTGACTTTAATATATTTGTTTCAATTTTCCCCTCATTTTCGATCTAGTTTAAATTTTGTAGACTCCGCCCCTACCAAATCCCAAACTATATCCTCACCCAATAAATGTATCCCCCCCCCCCATCCACCCCACCACCGCATCCTATCCCCAAGCAAAATCTCCATCACAAGATGCGCACATGCAACAGTACATTAGAAGCCATAAATTTTGATTATTTCAGTTTTGACTTTGATTTCGCAACTCATTCGGGGGAGCTACGCAACCCTTCGGGGAAGCACCTCTAAGGTAGTGTGATGGCTCAAATACATCTAGGTGTAAGCGGCCAATAAAACCAACTCAACAACAACAACAACAACAACAACAACAACAACAACAACAACAACAACAACAACAACACAACAACAATACAACAACAACAACAACAACAACAACAACAACATAAATATCAGATAGAGGCGGTAGCTCAGGCTGTAATGAACAGAGCTGTGAAACTGGCAACCCAGGGATCGTGTCTCTGTTCGGCCAACTAACGATCGCTGGAAACATAGGCAATCTCCTTCACCCCTCGTTGCCTCTTTCCACCTAGAAGTATAAATGGGTCCCAGTATAAAGGCTGGGGGAGTTATCAATAATAGACTGAAATAAACCCCAACCTACATGGCGTGAATGGGACCTGGAATCATGGAATCGATAGACGCCAATCAAACAAGTAACTTCATAAAAATCGGTAGTGGAGGCAGTAGCTCAGGCGCTAACAAGCAGAGCTGTGAAACCTGTGACCCCAGGATCACATCTCTGTTCGACCAACTGGCGATCGCTGGAAACATAGGCAATATCTCCTTCACGCCTCGTTGCCTCTCTACACCTAGGAATATGAATAGGGACCAGTGTAAAAATTGGGGAAGTTACCAACAATAAACCGAAATCAAACTCGCCTCGAATGGCGTGCATGGGACCTTGGATTAGGGACTAGATAGATGCCAATCAAATCAATAACTTCTTCATAAAAATCAGTTGAGGTTTTGAGTGTGATTTTTCAATACTGACATATTAAGAAGCTATCCAGCCCATGTTCT
Source organism: Chaetoderma sp. LZ-2023a (assembly GCA_034401795.1). Taxonomy (NCBI): domain Eukaryota; kingdom Metazoa; phylum Mollusca; class Caudofoveata; order Chaetodermatida; family Chaetodermatidae; genus Chaetoderma; species Chaetoderma sp. LZ-2023a. Next base: position 70,343,433 of record CM067360.1, on the reverse strand, counting down.
TCGCCATAAGCATCAGCCACAGCGTAGTACCAGTAACTTCTCGTGCCGTCCGAATTCACCCATTGACATTTCTGAATATTGACTTTGTAGCCTAAAATTTTGGGGCAAAAACTAAACAATATAAATCGGCGGAGCCAGTACGGTAGGCTAGCCGAAAATCGCACCAGAACCTCTGGACGGCGCCCTAGCAAAATAATATGTCTCATAACAAAACTCGTACTCCACCTTGCATTGTGAACTGACCCATGAGCCATCCTATAGCCAGGATTATATCTCGCCATCTCTTATCCGTACCACAACTAAACGTGGTATAGCAACTCATCGTAGTAGCGCCGAATACTGTACTACCTCATTTCCAATCAATCCCATTTGGGCAGAAAAGACTGTGCTAACCTGTTTTCGGCTTAGCCAAGCATCTGCATCTCTCGAATATGTGTAGCATCGAGCACAATCTTTTGATTGAACTCGTTAATACTGTTACATCGCTCTTCACTGTTCTAAACGTTGCTTGCCGTGCAGCACCTGACATTGCATAACCGTTCGGTTTGTGCCGAACTTCAACCTCGTCATGAAGCTTTCGTTTTCCTTCGTCGAACTCGCACATTACGTCCAACGTCACCAACCTGCATCGGATCTCTTCATACTATTGTTCTTCCCTACAACCATAACACTATATTGTCTTTTTGCAGTGTAAATATTTTCTGTGCCTTTTGTAACTCGGCACACATTTTCACTTTCATATGCCGATGACCAATAGGCAACTTGAAAATCTTTTGTTTTTCCTTTGTATAATTCTTAAAGTCGCAGACGACGATTAGGCGTGCTTTTTATGGCCAGTTACAGCCCATCACTAAATAACTATTGTCTTATTGTTCTGCGGTCCGTGTCATCCTTCTTTTAGAACTTATGCATATACTTATATCTTTTCCACCAATCATTATATGTTATATATTGTACTTCGCATACGCCGTCTAAAATAATACATCAACAATAGTGCACTAACCTTAAGAGTTTTCAATACCATCACATTACATTAGTAAATCTTTCTTGTGCCTAATAACGACACAAGTTCTGTAAAATCCAACATAGGTAGTTGTCCAGCTATTTGCGTTAGCATTCTGTCACCAAGTCGAGCCGATTGCTATAATTGTTAAAGCAACTCTTTATTGTAAAGACAAAGTCCCTCCTTCGGGTCGGTTGCGCCATCGCTGAAATCGCTTAGGTTTCTCGTTGGACCTAATCCTAATGAAGATGTACCACACCTCACTCTCCATCTCACGATACCTCTAGGATAGTAGCTTTCTGCCAAGGTAGGAATTCACTGCGAAATAACTTATAATTATCGGCCTATCAATGAACCTTGGGCAATTTGTATGTAAGGCTAACTTCCGGTCTAACCGTTAACTCCCAGGAGACAGGTCTATATGGCTTGATTCGGACACATCGGCTCACAGCAAAAGATACACCAGGCAGATTATAAATCTGTGGTGACTTAGGAAGGTCGAGTAATCCCTCCACGCTTTCTAAGCAAATCTCCAATCGTCTGTCAGGAGTTTCTTTGGTCAAGCCATAAACAGTTTACGGTGCTTTTAAACGCATATGTCTTGTCCTTGTCTTGTCTTATTTGTGGTTTCGTCAGACACTCAGTTAGGAGTGGCTGTTCGGCTCCAGTACCGGTCACTCTGGTATCCTTTATACGCGCAGTCTGTTTGGTGGACCTGTTCACCGGTCGAGTCATATGGGAGGCCAGAACAATTCCTGGGAAAGCAGATGAAACCTGTTCTAAGTGATAGGCTAGGGTAATAGGCCTCTGTGGCATTAATATCTGTGTTTAACCAAACATTAGATAGCATCCTCTTGAAGGACCGCTAACTACGGAAGCATCCACCCAGCTTAATTAGTTTGTAGATTCGGCCTAACCAGTATCTGCGGAGAAGGACCAGCCATTTTCTGTAAATCAGCGTATTCCACACGTATGTACACTTTTTTATTTTACCCAACTGCAGTTGGACGGACATATATAGACGGAGGCACGTGCGCGGTATATTCTCTCGCCTAGGCGAAAGTCTTCTTATTAAAAGAAGAGTAGTTTTTGTATCATTTGTATCATATAAATGGCTTATAGTAAGCGTAAAAAGGTCCCTGGTAACCTCCCGTATCTATCGTTTCGTTAGGATAAGTAATCGTAGGCGAGATATTCACAGTCTAGGATTTATATAATTCTCACTAAACCAGCCAGTCAACCGTCGGCTTAAACCGACATAAACCAGCCATCGGCAGCATATCAGATTGTGCCGAACTACGTCAATTCTGCAACAGCTTATACCAGTGTCATCATGTATTTGCGGCATACGGGGCTTACGAATAGCACAGATGAGACAGTGGTCGTGAACTATGATGCGCGCAGGAATGCCTGCATGACCTCACTAGAACATGATCATTCCACCGATCCAGGAGGCCGGCTGTTGTACTCATCGGAGCATTCGACTGCCACAGATTCAGATTTCAGATTTTTTATTTACACCCAGGTCACATAATGGCATATGGGGAATATGAATTTACAGAAATTATAAATGTTATGGCGATCAGACATTATATATCAATTCATAATTATATATTTTGGTATTTATCTAGTTATATAACCACTGTTTGTGCTTTCGGTAGTAGTAGTAGTAGTAGTAGTAGTAGTAGTAGTAGTAGTAGTAGTAGTAGTAGTAGTAGTAGTAGTAGTAGTAGTAGCAATAGCAGTAGCAGTAGCAGTAGCAGTAGCAGTAGTAGTAGTAGTAGTAGTAGTAGTAGTAGTAGTAGTAGTAGTAGTAGTAGTAGTAGTAACTTAGAATTATTAGGAAAGTTACAGTTATTATTTACACGTACTTCATAATTAGTAATGACAGAATTATTACTGTTATTGTACCGCCATCTCAATAACAAAGTACTAAAGTTATAGTGGTCATATTGTGGGGGTCATCAGAATTTAGATTATAATAAATATATAATAACTGATTATAAAAAATGTCAGGTTGGTATTCTTCACCTCCAATGAACGGGATACCCCGAGAACCAATCAACAGCTCCGTCATGACAATCCGTACCTCACGTACGGAACTGAACGTCTATACGAGGAAAAACTCAAGACGCACCGACGCGACATTATACAACAATGCTAATAGAGAAATGAAAGAGGTTTCAACCTGGTTGCAATAAATAAATCATCATTAAATGTAGATAAAACCAATCACATGCTTTTTACAAATTCAAAGAAATTACAAACAAATAATCCAAAATTGTATACAAATAAACAAGAAATCCAGGAAGACCCATTTACTAAATTTGTGGGTGTTTATCTTGACCCTGGCCTAACCTGGGATAACCAAATTGAAACAATTTCAGCGTATGTATCAGACGGCATCGGTGTCATCCTACGACTCAAGCCGTAGCTGCCACTTGACACTGTTAAAGCTATCTACTCTAATCTAATCATGCCAAACATCACATATTGTAGCATAATCTGGAATGGGGCACATGAAATTAAATTAACACGGCTAAAACGGTTACGGACGACAGTTTTAAAATGTTCTTTAAAACAGCAAATGGTGAAAAGATCTTCAGGACAGAAGATATGCTGAAACTCACAGATATTTAGACTCCGCAATCATATACATTGCTAAGACAACTACACCATAATAACCTTCCTAAATCGCTATCAAAGGTATTCAAGAGCAAAACACAAGTCCATACACACAACACTAGATCAAAGAATAAATTAGACACCAATATATCAGAACCGAACTAGGTGGACACAAAATCTCAATCTCTGCATCCAAGCTCTGGAATGAAACTGAATCAGATGTCCAAGCACATACTCACACACAAAATTTACAGGAAAACTATAAAGCAATACATTACAAGCAAATACTAACACAAACACACATTATAAGCTTCACAGCCAATACTTAAACATTTTCTACAACCACCACCACCATCTCTCAGGACTACCACTACTATCACTAAGCACTACTACTGCCAGTACCCTCGCACCGCCTTGACATCATTTAATTCCAGTCTCGCCATAAACAATGAAAAGCGCACCAGTCAACACATAAAATCACTATACCCTCGCTATAGCATAGAATTACGCCCTCGCCATACTAATATCCCGCGATGAGCACCGCCTCCACACCCACACCACGGTCAATCCCCATATGTGTTCATATATGTGTGTTTTCCATGTTTTGTAATGTGTTGCTGTCCCGGCATATCAGGCAATAACGTCACTATGTCACCGACCATTTACACACATATCCACACATTACTTTTTCTATCATCAACTCTGACCAAAAAGCATAAATTCTGTGTCATCCATATGATGACATTTGTCTACAATTAACCAATCATACTCCATACCTTAGATACCGCCATTATATATTGCAATCAAGTGACTGTGATATAACAATCCTATAAAAGTACTTATCTATAGATAATAGATCCTACTCCTAATAATATACTGCCTTATGTGCTTTGGGCATATGTCTGTTAATGTTAAACATTGTGATTATCTGAATGTAGGGGGATCCATCCGATTATGGGCTTAGCCTTTGATGGACTACCCATTCTGACTTTATACATATACTATTATGCCGCAAAATAAACAACTTTGAATTTGAATTTGAATTTGACAATTTGAATCACAGCGCATAAATAGGGGCCATACTCTTTCCCGGACCAAAAATAAGTAGGCTACTATTTCCTGGACCCGGACATATATACTAATGCTTGAACCAGGATCAGGGCCCGGACACAGACTTCATGCTATTTCCCGGACTCGCACTTACATACTAATTCCCGACCCCGGACCTGGACACAGACGCCACAAACCCACCCACAATTCCACCACCCACACATAGGCTACATAGACCCATCCACACACTCGCGGATCCGCCCATCCTCAAACGCACCCAATAATATAATAACCCGCACGCCCTCACACCCAACAAATAACCAACAAACACCCACAACTCACACATATACCACCCACCCTAACAGCCACAGACGCCACCCACCCACAGGTCCACTCCAGACACGTCCATCCACAGACAACACCCACCTACCCACACAGCCAACAACATATATACCCACCCACACACCCACAGACCCACACACACACACACCTGTATCCAAGTAATAACCTAATAACCCACTCAAGCCCCTAACACTCACTCACTCACTCACTCACTCACTCACTCACTCACTCACTCACTCACTCACGCACTCACTCACTCACTCACTCACTCATTCACTCGCTCACTCGCCCACTCGCCCACTCACTCACTCACTCACTCGCTCATGCATTCACTCACCCACTCACTCACTCACTCACTCACCCACCCACACCCACACACACCCATGGTTTGTGTGTTCTGTGATTAGTTCGAGGACGACTGGACTCCATTGATGAATCCAGCTTTTCAGCCAATCATATGACGTAATAATGAACTACGTCACGTGTAGTCTGCCGGCATAATCAATTGCGTCATGAATTACGAGGTTTAGTCAGTCATACACGCTTAAAGCCCGTATGCAAACACAATTCTAATAGCCATTACCATATAGTTGGAATACATTCAAAATCCGTCTCCCATATATAAATTGCGCGAACATACAGTAAGAAATAAGCAAGAAATGCTAATATCGAAAACGCGCCAAACTGGAATTCTGATTTTAACTTTTTCAATTCCGGCAATCGATCAGCCAACTGTATCTACGTCACTCCAGTTACAGCTAGCGTAGCTCAGCATAGGATTCAATAGTAAACAAGGTAGATTTAGAAAGTGCTGTCACCGAAATTACCTTTACTACACACGATATTTCTAATCGGTTCTAGGGCAGTTCTACCCGCTGAATACGGTCGTACATGTTTATTTTTATAACACAAACTGATTTCCTTTAAGTTGGATATCAAAGAGGTGTTGAAAAATCGAGAAAATTTTGCTAATTTTCATTGAAATTATCGTGAAAGGGAGATAGATGTCGCCTTATAAGAACCGTCTGAGCAAAGAAATTAGCGTGATTACTTCCCATAAACGTGACACGTTTTAAGTTGGGACTCAATCAGCGGGTTGGTGGCAGGCTGTCAGATATTGAACAAAAGTTGTTTTTAACTGAGAACGTTTTAAGCGAATCGGTGTGTATTTTATAAAACAATGACACAAGTATGATTAATTTTTGCAAAGTTATACCAGTCGTGTCATGTACACTTTAATAGTCCATCACGGTGTACGAATTTTAGGTGTTTACTATTTAATAAACATAAATGTAGACTATTTTGAAACTAATTTGACTGGGCGCTGTTGCTGCCTATGGCCAGCACCCGAATAAAAATTAGTTTCAAAATATTCAACAGCTTATATGTATAGTTTTCTGGAAATTGATAGACAAGGAGTTCAGAAATCAATCGATCCCAACACGCACGTAGTGTGGATGGAGCTTAGATTCAGATGGGCATCAATCCCTGGCATGGATCCCTGGCATAGCTAAAAGTGGAAAGATCCATGGGTAATGAAGGGTATGAGAAAAAGGTTTGACACAACTTTGCACAGCGGTGTGGCATTGTGTTTAAAGGGTATGTTATATCTGCTTGTCATCTCTCCAGAACGTGCAATGGAATAGAACATACCATACACGAGTACAGCCGCACACGTCCAGCCCTTAAATATGCATCAACAAGTCGGCACTTATTATCATGTAAAAACAGTGTTCAATAACGAAGTATATATTAAAATATGTATATAGGTTATGGAAATAATTACAAATAAGGCTCTGTCCCCTCCCCCACTCTCTGTCCGTTCGCCCCTTCCTCTCTCTCACTCCATCCCTCTCTCCATCCATCTTCCACCCTCTCCCTCTCGCTCCAACCCCCCCCCCCCCACCCCCTTCTCTCGCCTTCAACCACACCACCCTCTCCCACGTATCCTCTCTCCCGCCCCCACCCCGCTCTCCCGCTCTCTCCCTCGCTCCCTCCTTCCCTCCATCTACCACTCACTCAATCCATCCTTCCCTCCCATCTCTGTACCCACACGCACGCACGCGTGTACACACACTCGATATGAGTGTTGCTAAACTAGCTCACACGAATTTGCTCAATGGCGTTATAATCTAGCCATGCCAACAATAGGACATTAGGTGTTGACAGCCCTAGACCCACAATATTTATCACACACCTTGCTCTGATATACGACATTCAAATCAAATACTAATTCGATCATCAAAAACAAAACAACCTGACAGAAATAAAACAGGCTAGGCCTATATAAATCGTGTCAATATTGGATTTCGCAGATCTCGCTGGCCTAATCAAACCTCCGTAGCCTACATAGTATATTGTCGTGTACTAAATTTTTAAAAGGTCGTCCTTATCAACTTGAAATTGCCGTAATAATGTCCTGGTTTACGAATATTTATCAACATATTCGTTCTATTCTAGCGGTGTATGTGTCATATATCTTGGTGATATATCGTAGTGTTAAATTATAAGTTATGCATTAATAATTTAGTACACGGTATTGTTAAGTTACAACTAATTAATTTGAAAACTATTTGACTGAAAGCCGTTGCTGCCACATGCAGTAACAAATTTCAGTCCAATTATTTTCAAATTATTATACATTTTCACGTTTAGCCTAATCAAAATCAGAAGTCTAGTATAATCTTAACGAAAAGGTACGTAATAACAATGATTATATTTTTGGGCTAAACACATGAGATGCGCAGTACGCGTGTTGTCAAACGACCTGCCGATCTAGATCAAATAAGCATAGGTTGGTATATATATACATTGCGATATTTCAAAACTATCATATTATAGTAGCCTTCAATTTACCGTCATCAGAGCGAGGCACGCTTATACTACGAGCCAACTGAATTGATCCGGAACATGAGTACCGCGAAAGTAGAAAACAAGGCTACTGAGGAAGAACAGAAGATGAAAGAGGAAGTGACAGATGAACAGACGGATGCCATAGAAGCTGAGAAACCAGATGACCGGTATTATGAGAACACGTACCCTGATTACAGTGGGCAGAAAGTGCTGGAGGCTGACGGCAAAGTACGTATCCCCTATTCATCCACACACCCTGCACCACACCCTACGGAGGCTACACCACAGGATCTATATCAAATCCACTATACCCTGCCCCAAGCCTCATTACACTCTCTATCGAACAGTTCCTCCCATATACAAAGCCTGATTCCATTCTACACGCCACAACGTCCACAGTACAGCTCATAAATAAGTTAAAATATTTCCAAAACCAGAAACAGAAACATGTTAGTTAGTGCAATTTTGAATACGATGTAAGAAATGTTCTATTGAATATTTTGAACTTAATTCAATTGGAAGCCATTGCTGCCTTAGCAATGTCTTCTAATCGAATTAAATACAAAATATTTAATAGTACGTTTTATATTGTTTTGTAAACCTATTAAGTAATTTCTAATCTGTACTGTGCATCAAAACATTCTCCCACCTACCCCATATCCACCAGTTAATGACCAACCCAAGCATGATTCCACTCGACCAATCCGTGCACACAACCCTCTCTACCATATTCTGCTACACGCTTGGACCGCAAATCTCACAGATTCTCTGTCTGTCTGTCTGTCTGTCTGTCTGTCTGTCTGTACGTCCGTCCGTCCATCTGTCTAGCCGTCCATCCGTCCGTCCGTCCGTCCGTCCGTTCGTTCGTTCGTTCGTTCGTTCGTTCGTTCGTTCGTTCGTTCGTTCGTTCGTTCGTTCGTTCGTTCGTTCGTTCGTCTGTCTGTCTGTCTGTCTGTCTGTCTGTCTGTCTGGCATGCTGTCTGTCTGTCTGTCTGTTTGTCTGTCTGTCTGTCTGTCTGTCTGTCTGTCTGCCTGCCTGCCTGCCTGCCTGCCTGCCTGCCTGCCTGCCTGCCTGCCTGCCTGCCTGCCTGCCTGCTTGCCTCCCTATCTATCCACCTGCCTGTGGTGTGTTCTGTCCGTCGGTCCATCTGTCTGTCCATCAATACATACCTATGATCGCCCGTCTGTCCGTCCGTCCGTCTATCTGTTTAGATTTTCTAAGACCATGACAAATTAAGCTGGATATTCATCGATTCCCATGGTATTATAGCCTATTTTAGGTACTGTTGGAGAGGAAAGGTCTAGGATTATGCACATAAGTTGATAGTTCGGCGACCTATGTGATTCCGTGGGCATTGAATATTACGGCAGCAGCTTGGATTCTTTTGAGTGGTCCATTCCAACGTAGAAAAACGTTGCTGCTGTTTTTACTGACGAGATGTTACGAAACTGGGAATTTATTTCAGTTATCTGTGTAATACCGTCGACACTGTCTATTGCGGACACCTCGGGAACCATAAAAGTGATCACAAAAGTAAGATTTGCGCTTAATACAAGTCACATTTTCCTGACTGCTAGCTGGTGGTTATTTAAAACGTGTAGACTTACAGCCACCTGTCCGAAACAACTACCATCTTATGACCCAAGAAGCAAATGCCCGCTATAGACAGGCATCACTACTCGGCAATGCTATGCGACCGCGTTGCATTCATCACCAATGCGATTCGAGAATGGTTCACAGAACAGTTCACTGACGACGATGATGAGCCCTTGCACCCGTTCTCAGAAGACCCCAGGCCATTGCTAATACCAATTAAAACAGCAGAAGTTGAGAAGGCACTTAAGACCCTGAAAAATGGGCGTGCTTCTGGACCCGATGACATGAGCAATAAACTACTCAAATATGCAAGTGACACTATTTCAAAACCGATCACGCACTTAATCAGTGCAGCTTTTATGCACCAACTTTCCATTGACGCTGTAGGCCAACGCACCCTTATCGGACAACCCAAGCCCATGAAGCCAACTGGCCCCATGCCAGCCAACCTGCGGCCCATTGTGCTACTCAACAGCATATGGAAAATTCTAGCACAGACGAGGAAAAGAAACTCATTGACGAAAAGTTCTCCCAATAGCTGCAAGCAAACTAAAAATTGCGAATCTTTTTATGAATGAATCCAAAACAGAGTTCACCTACATATACCTATCTACAAAGCATGAAACTAAAGAAAATTACGATCCACTTCATAGCGGCGAACCATGGAGCAAAAGTAAAAACCCTGGGCTCACTGCTCTGCAGTACTGCCGACATACCTGCACGCTGCGTCATGGGGAACATAGCTTTCCAGTCCTTCTGGAAGCTATGGATTCGTAGATCAAAGATGCCCTTGATAAAAGGTCTACGGTTATACAAAGCAACCTGCGTATCCTTGATTCTGTATAACTATAACAGCTAGGCAGTTCTAGACAAATTCGATGCCTGTCACCGCAAATACCTACGCACCAATACTGGACACCGATGACCAGACAGCATAATTTCCAATGATGCATTATACCAGATGTGTAATACGTCGCCGCTGTCTGTAAAAGTCGCCCAGCAAAGATGGTCCATGCATGGCCATGTGCTAAGGATGCCGGAAGAGACACCCGTACAAAGAGCCTTGGAATTCGCCCTACTTGGAACCAGCAAATACAAAGCCAGGAGAGGACGTCATTGCATAAATCTGCTAAGCGTGCTACGAGGTAACCTCAAGAAAACAGGACTCGATACACTCAAGAAATGACCTGGGGAAGCTAAGGATTTCGGCTGAGGACAAGACACAGTGGGCAAACGTGAAGAAGGACTGATTGCAGCTGTAGAATGTTTCTACTACTACAACCGCAGAATATAGTAATCATACATATACATGTATGGCTTGGATAATTGTAGACAGTTCTGTTATTAATTATATCTAATATAGATCAAACTTGACAAATCCGTTGTCACCCGCCCATTGTATATTCGAACGATAACATGCAATTGATCATACACCAAACATGAGAGTTATGGCCCTCTGAAAAAGTTGGACTGTAATGTTTGATGAACATACCACATGATTGGAGAATTTTGTTGTAGGGAATAGTTTCTGCAAAATATGGCCATATATAAGTGTCTTCAACTGAAACTAATCACCTATAGGTATATGTTAATGTTTGACATATAGACTATGCGTCTTACAACTTACAACTTGAAATAAACTAAAATGCATTGTTTGCTCAAGTAAGCAATAGATTTTTCAATGTGAATGTAAATGTATTTATACATATTTGTTAACTGTTTCTTAGCGATGGATGAAGCTTTGGTTACGGTTGATATAATTAATGTTCACATGTACCCATAAATGTTCAGGAATTTGTTTTAGAAATTTACTATATGTTAATTCATGGGCACGTTCACACTAACTTGTGTTGTCAAGAGACACATTCGACTTGAACCTGTTTGACATCACCGTTCTGGAATGTAATCCCCAATAGATTTAACTAAGGTGACATCTGCAGATATTGCAACTTTGTTAAAGTACACATAAGCCAATAGATATCACTACTCATTGCAATTATTGGTCCGCAAAACATATCTCATTTCAAATGTTATGATCAATTGAAAACATGCAACTGATCAGCCTGGATACATTGCTGAAGTACTATATTTCTACACATGCCATTTGACATCGCTTCAGCGAGACTCAAGTGATATTTAGATATGTTCACATGCCTGCGACAATCACGAATCTCAAGATGCCAGAACTGCTCGGAGGAAAATACTACATGACAAAATCGGTCTCAACTCAACTGTCTCTGCTCATGGGATCAGGATACATTTTGCGTTTAAACTTCTGGATGCTTGCTCTGATTCAAAGTATCAACATGATGCCTCCTCCTCTCCTACTGTAACGACTGGTGATTGATTTTAAACCATCTACCAGGCATAGTTGCAAGCCAATCTGTGCGCTCAGGAAAATACCAGACCCCTTTTATCTAGTTTGGAGGAAGTTAGGTGGTAAGCTGCCCTGTTCGGTCGGCAGGACGGTGCTATTGTAGACCTCTTCACATGCATATGTGGTGTAAACTATTGCTCAAGATACACCTACAGGCAAACCAATCTAAATGTGGGGCAGACAAGAACTTATGCAGCTCTCGGAACATGGACGGCACTCTATTAATTTAAATATGAACTGCAGGGCAGTCCTGTATGATCTTGTAGTTTCATCTTGTATTAAATGACATATTTTGATTGGGATATTGACAAAAGTAGGTTTTGATTTGTGACCATCTTGAATTCAGAAATATCAAATTAGCAATATTATTATCTGATTCCTTTACCCATTGTGAGGAAGAACCTCCATTGTCATCATGATAGTGTGTTACATCGTTTGTGAAAAGGGGTTTTAATGGATTCCTACATATTCCAACCAAATGAAACACTAATCAGAAGGTGTCCCAAAATTATGACCCCAAATAAGATCACCAGATTTCCCTTTCAATGTCAGTCAATGTCATATTATGCTGTAAAATTAAACTTAAGAACGGCTTGTCCTCTGAAGAAGATATTAGTGTAACTAGAAAGCTCTCATCAATGCAAAAACAGTTATGTTCCAGTTGATAAAGTAGTATGGTTAATATATGACCTCCAGATGTCACTAATGTTCATGCGAGGTTATACTATGTATAACAATGAAAATATAAACATTTTGTCCAATGAAGATGATATCGGTGTGAAATGTAAACCAAAGCAATTCTGGCCTGGTTGATAAAGTCGGAGGTAAATGGTATTGTAAATCATATGACCTCAAGAGGTCATTAACGGTAATGCGTGGTCATATTATGGTATACAATTAAAAGTAACAGCGTTTTGTCCTACATGTATGAAGATGATATCTGTGCCAAATGAAAGATCTCATCAAGACCGTACCGTTTTATTCTGGTAGATAATGTCTTAGAGTTAATCAGGTGACCTCCATACGTCATATACAGGATACAAATGAAAATGATTAACAGAATGTTCTACAATGGTCATATAGATACTGAATTGCCGTTCTTAGTACATGTAAGATAAAACAAATTTTCTTTTGTGTGTAAAATAGTTAGGCCAGCCATGTGATCTCCAGAGGTCATTCAAGTGAAAATGATACCGATAGGCTGCAAGCTTCATCGTGTGAATAATTTCCCTCTACCTGCGATTACGTCGACGATAGACAGGCCTATATTGTACCACTGCATCGTTGAAGACATCACTGATGAAGGATCAGGTCCGGTTGCAGCTATTCGTGTAGTACATGTTGAGATGACAGAGTCCTGTAATCATCTGAAAGCAGACAATAGAAGCATTGTGCTTCGCATCTATACCATTCAGGATCACAATTATGCTCATGTTTGTTAGGAAGTACTGATGTTCTCGTTAGTCCATTGACACTATTCAGATGTTTACATTCTTATGGTTTGCCTTCGGTATTGTCCCATGTCAATCAGCTCTATTAGCACCTTGGTCATCTAGAACGCTATCTCGGGTTTCCGATGTTTCATGCATTATCTGGATGTGACAACATACGTGGACTGAAGAGAAAGTGTAAACGTATTTGGTGGGAAACATGGCAAAGATACACAGAATTATGTCGTAGTACTTGTATATACTGCTATTCAATGTTTTAATGTTCAGGCTCCGCTACTGTATCTAGTAGCTCGCCAATCTATTGCTATATGTAGTCGCGTTGACCTCTGTGAGTCTGCCTGGATTCCAGTATTCCTCTGACACGACTCCACGGCTCTATTTTTTCATTTGCCTGAGCAAATTCCTGGCGGGGATTATTTGTTGGGTTAGCCTGATGATCCAGTTCATTAGTTTGCCTGTCATAACAAACTTTGAACTATTATTATCTATCTTAATATTAGGAGGTCATATCTTGAAATAATTCACATTTTCTTCGACGGATCTTTGGATTGAAAAGAACAGTGTTTTTATTTTATGCTGACTTGCCTTTTGTCCATGAAAATTGCACATTCTTGTTTTCGTGTTGAAGTTGGCCTTGATTCCAATCCCTGCCAGTATCAGTTGACCATGCACGGTGGCTTACCCATGGCCCTCTTACATTCTTGTGAAAGAAACTTGCTACCTGTGCTGATGTTTGTCCTATGTAAGTCTGCATTTAAGATTATTTTGGCAGGTTGGTTCTATGTTGTAATGTGTTGTAATTGAGAATCCATTTCTATCTAAACCCCGCCCACCCACTTTGTAGGTGTGTTTGAATAGTTTTAGCACTTTGACCTTCGAAATCTTCAATTTCTAACTATACAGATAAGCTGTTGAATATTTTGAAAATAATTTGTCAATAATTCAAATTAGTTTCAGAATATACAACAGAAGGTTTAATAAATTGTACGTTCGCCAAAGACATTCAGTCCAGACACGTTCGTGACGGACATTTTCCAATTTCGTGACAGAGCTACATCATTTGTATTGGGACGTTAATTAACTCTTTCACGGCTAAATTTGTTAAAAATAAAAAAATATCTGCTTATTGAATGTCCAATTGCAGGCCAAGAGAAATCTATTTTTTAGATTTACCATAGTCATTCCAGTGGTAACCTTTCAAAAATAATCTTCTCTTGGCCTGTATATGGACATTCCTCAAGACCACTGCAAAGGCTGCTGGTGACCGGTTTCGTCATGAAAGGGGTAGCAAGTGATGTATTTGATTATGACGTCAGATACCTGAGTGACAGATCGGGGCCCATCCCATGATTAATTCGAGGGCAGTACTATGAATTTTAAACAGGCATAGCGGTTTGATTACATAACAAATATAAATTCACAATAAATTTACATTTTATTAATATGTTTGCAGTTAAAATCCAGCATGTCAAAGCGAGTATTGTCAGTGGTAAATAAACTTATAGAGAAATTCAACACCGAATTGGATAAATACCCATTGGGCACAGACATGGAAGTCGTAAAACAGATGTTTCCTATGCTTGACAATATAGAGGAAGATTTAAAAGAATATTCATACTCCGTTTATATGGGCTATATAGGTAAGTATACAAATTAAATTCTAATCTATTATCGTGCCAATGTCAAATAATATACTACAGTTACGCCTGCCAATAATGGAGCCAAGTTATTGTGAACAAGAGAAAGTGTGTCTTAACACATTGAAGCCAGAATTCCCAAGTTATTGGGAACAAGAGAAGGTGTGTCTTAACACATTGAAGCCATATTTCCCAAGTTATTGGGAACAAGAGAAGGTGTGTCTTAACACATTGAAGCCAGAATCCCAAATCTCAATTTCACGGTTATTATACAGGTAATATGTTGAAGATTTTGAAACTAATTTAACATGAACCTGCAGTAACAGCTCCAAGTTAACTTAGCATTAAAATATTTAATAGAATAATTATAAAATTGAAATAAATTGTGGTTTTTGGATTTTCTGTTTCAAAATATTAAGATAGGTAGTTGTAGGCATATTTTTACCGTCATCGGTCAGCTACATTGTATGAATGAATATTAGAATGGATGAACCCAGTTTTAGCCATGCCCCGCCCATCTTTAGCTAAGCTCCACCCACGCTTTCTTTTTACGCGTTGTGATCGATCGAGCTATTCACTCTCTGAATCTTAATTGCCAGTAAACTATACATGTAAGCTGTTAAATATTTGGAAACTAATTAGACTGGCTACTGTTGCTGCCTATGGCAACAGCAGTAGCCAGTCAAATTAGTTTCCAAATATTCAACAGCATATTTATTAAATAGTAAAGACATACAATTCGTACACCAACGCTTAGTCCGTTCGTGACGAACTCAGTTCCGTCATTAATGACGTAATTGATTATGAAGTCATCATACACGTCACGTAGTTGATTATTACGCCATATGATTGATGACTAAACTGGAATCATCCATCAAATTTGTGCAAGAAAAGTCAATAAATCTGAGGGCAAACCCGAGATGAACAACTAAATTCAGATGTTGTTGTGGCGCAGAGGTATCTGTATGGTCATTAACGTACTAGTGCAATATTGACACATCCATAGTTTGTAGTTACAGTACAGCTCCGAATTAACTTAACGTGTTTTCAAAACGAAATAAAACGTACTGTCGAATATTTCGAATATAATTGGTTTGGAATACATTTCCGCCTAACATTTCTTACATCGTGTTAAAAAATGTACTAACTAACCAGTTTCGTTTTTGTTTTCGAAACACGTTATCAATTTATTTATTAGCTGTTCTGTATATTTGCTGTATTCTTTACGATGTGTAATTCTAATTACAGGTATTGCGTATACTTACCTGCATCTATACACAAAGCTGGACAAAGAAAAGGGCACACGATATCTACACCTAGCAAAAAAGTATATAGACAAATCATATGACAAAGAAGACTTTTTAAAGACGTCTTACATGTTTGGCTTTGGAATGGGTGTACCAGGGCTCTACGCTGTCGCTGCGGTCGTTGAAGCCAAGCTCGGAAATCGGAATGAAAGCAAATCGAATATTAAGAAGTGAGTAGGCCTGCAAGCAAATGCATCTTAAATGGCTAGAAGAGATTACGTGGTGACAGGGGAGAGGGGTTCCCACGGCACAAGCTGGATGGTTGTCTTATAGCTGATGTAATAGATGGATCCGATCTGTCACTCAAGTATCTGACGTCATAATCAAATACGTCACATGTTTGCTGACGTCGCAATCCAAATGAAGTAGCTGTCACGAATATCTATAAGTCTATCGCCAAAGTATACGGAATGTATATCTTTGGTGAATTTTCAATTTAATATAGTCTTTTGAATATTTTGAAAGTAATTTGTTTGGGAACTGCTGTTGCCATAGCATGTATAGTTAGGTATCAAAGCGATTCCAACACGCAGAAAAGTGGGCGGGACGTAGATAGAAATTGGTAGCCAGGTATTAGCATGGATAGAAATGTATGCCTCTACTTGCTGCCAAATCACTGCGAATCTTTAAAGAAAAACTCAACACATCTTATAAGATCCATTCAGGTCATACACTGACACACATTTCCTATGGCAGCAACGGTTTTTAGTTGAATTAGTTTCAGAGTTTTCAACAACGCATGTTTATATTTGCTTTTACGCTATACAATCAAACTATATATTGCATCTATACTATGCCTAAATGATTGAGAGTATATACAGATACAGACGGCCTTCTTTATTACACAGTACCGGCGCTGTATCGACCAGCAGCGGCCCAGTAAGCTGCGTTATCTGGATATGGACGTACGTCACGTTAACCGATGATTAGACATCATCGGTTAATGAGACAGAATGGCGGCGACCACTAGCTAAATTTACGCTATATTCAACAGCAACTTACGGTGATGTAGAATAAGGAACATGCCTGGCAGTAATCACCACGGAATGTTTATTTCACAATGTATCAGTACGGCTCAGAAATAACCTAAAGTGTGTCCAAAATAGAAGACACCGTACTGTTGAATAGTTTGAACATAACTAGATAGGAAGACATTGCTGACTAAATGTTTTCCAATTCAATTACATTCAAAATAGTCAACAGAAAATTTCTGGCATCGTGTTC
>CM067360.1:68285967-68468467 GCA_034401795.1 Chaetoderma sp. LZ-2023a | reverse complement strand
TATGATCATTGAACATGTATGATTAAGGGATGCTCATTACTGCTAAGATGGAAACTTGTAAAATTAATGACATAAATGGTTATCTCGACACTAAGAAATGACCTTGACTTTTAAGCCAAAGGTCAACCTGCTTTTTTGGGTTAATAAATAACCCTGGACGTAGTCGCAGTTCGAACATTTTCCATAAAGGGATGGCCTTAGGTGCCATGTGCCACTTCTAGTATCTTCTTTGATCTGTTCAGACCAACATGCATTCGTTTCTGACTAAAACAAAACTAGTATCTTTGAGGTTAAGTGTAAATTTCATCTTTAACCCTTAGTCACCGAATCAGCAGACATCTTCCGGAGCCAAGTGTAACGCCCAAACCGTGTAGGGGTGATCGTATAAAAAGCTGTAGGTGGTTGAAATATCAATTATGCAAATTCCTATGCATGTCATACGTATTTCAAAAACTATTGGATACAATTTAATACATTAATCTGACCAAACAGAAGTTGGCAGCCATTTTGAAAAAGAAATTTAGTTTTCAATCCAATTTATGACAACCTTGTAATATTTCATAGCTATTCGAGTATTCGTATTTGTATGCGAATATTTATTCATACTGGTCTATTTGAATGAATTTCCGAATATTCGGCCCGAACACTACATTATATCTACTTCTACTATAAGGTGTGACAGCGTATGATGGTATACATAGCAACAAATGACAGTAAGATATTGTATAAACAAGATTTCCCATGACCATGTTGGCCGAACTATTCACACCCAAACACGTCTAGAGTGATTCATTTGCATCCACACGTCTGATTAAGTTTAACCCATCTTATGTCAACTTAAGTATTTGATGGTGAAACAGACATTATCAGTTAGGAATATTCATTTGCAGGCCAGAAGAAGACTATTCTTGAAAATTTACCACTGGAATGACTGGCTCGGTTACCGAACCAGTCACTCCAGTGATAAATTTTCATAAAATTGTCTTCTCTTGGCCTGCAAATGGATACTGATTATGCAAAAATCTGAAATTTTCTTAACCTTGTAATGGTCAAACGGTCCAAAACAGGAAAACAGAAAGATGTTTTCTGTATATTCCACTGATCAATTCTCGTCGCCTGCAAATGGATTGCATTCATTGAGAAACAATTCATTTCTTTACGAATCTTGACAGGTAAAGGGTTAATTAATATAATATAATTAGTCTGTTTAGCGCTTTGAGGCGCGGTTGACACAAGAGGGGTCAAAGTACGATGTTACCTGGGAAAAGTGCTGTCAGTATGCCTATATCCACCCAGGTGCGGTGTACAATCCACGAATTACATGCTCAGTCATCTTAGCTAAAATTCAATTTAGAGTACAGAACCGGTATTTTTCGCTGCACTCGCACCTAGTATTATTAGTCTGTTTGTCTGTCGGTCAATCAGATTGTTGAAATTTCAAACAAAGCCGACTATGTCTGCCTCTGACCAACACTCCATTGGCCTTGTTCTGTCTCAGTCGCTTTTGAATACGCCAAACACTAGTCTAATATTAGCATGTCACAAATAGAGAACTTGACTGAAGTTTGCGTTCAAATATTGAACCAAAACAAATAGTACAATCCGTTGAGCAGTTGCTATAAACCTTAAGCAAACCTAATTCAGAAGGTGAGGGTAAATGCATCTTTGTGCATGCGCCACTAGAGGGAGCTGAAGAGACTTAGTGCGAGCCGGTTGCCATGGTAAGTGCATTTTTGAGGGACACATTGGTTGTGAAGCGTATCGTATGATTATTGGTCCCTCAAACAGGGTCTGGTGATGTTGAAATGTCCTAGTAAGGCAAATGATGGATATTATTCAAATGTTACTTCATTATTCAATTTAGATTACGCCACCAGATGTTGCAATCAAAAAATGCCAAGCAGTTAGGTGGAGTAAAGTGTCGATTTACAGTGTTTACCAGTCCGAGTTTACTTTTGACTTAAAATTCCCAAAATGAGTACAATTTAGAGATACCTGAGTGAGATGGAAACCAATGCGCGAGTCTCACGCTGGATGCGCAAGAGTCGATAGCTTTGGGACTCGCTCACGGCCCTTTACTGGACATGCACATTATAGGGATAGGAACCCTAAGCGTGACAGTTGATCCGGGGTTGCGTATTAGGATTTTGGCTACGCGCACGTCCCGGCTCATAGACAATTCTTAGCGTATTGTAGACAAGCCTCGGTATTTAGAATCAGAAACCCGGTACATATTACAGCTAGCATAAGGTGCTCTTGTGCCGTTTAGTAATTAAGATAATTTGCGTGTAACTACTGAAACTCATTTACATAGACTTCCGGCAATTACGTGGGCGCAAAGCTGAACGTGAGTCGGTTGGAGCCACGTACACACACTATTTCATTACTGGATCGATAAGATTTTATTCACATCTGAGTTTAACCCCTCTTGTGTCAACCGCGCCTCAAAGCGCTCAAAATACTACTTATATTGTATTCATTAACCATTTAATTGTCAGGATTTTAAAGAAATTAAATTGTTGCTCAAGGAATGAAATCCATTTGCAGGCGACGAAAATTGACGAGCGGAATTTACAGAAAAAATCTTTTTGTTTTCCTGCAGGTGGAGATTGTTATGGACACCGAAAAATCCTAATATGTAACCCCGAATTCAGTAGTACAACATGACTCAGCTACACATTTGAATCCCGAGTATATTCCCAACTATCGAAATATCGTTACAAGTCACACATTATTTTAACCATTTAATCCGTACAAACCTGAAATGATAAATTTGTATGATGCATTTCTGGTTTGGGCTTGCCGTGACTTACTGCATCACTAGCTTTAGTACTGCACTCCTGTCATTAGTACAATGCATTTATCACTTTTCTACCCATATATATATATATATCCGGTTAGGTTTTGGGTTTACTTTAACTTACTCCATACAGGCTAACGCTTATGTTTATCTCAGCTACAGCAAAACTATCAGGGTTATAGTATCCAAACTCGCTTTATTACTGCACAAAACTGGTCAAAACTTTAAACATACATGTAACATGTAGAGAATAAGCAAAATGATTATCACATCAGTTTATTAATTTTGAGAATAGTGCTGTTGAAACGTCTCTCCGCAACATCTTGTAGTAGTATTAGAATAAACAGCAATTAGCAATGTTTTAACATGTAACAGGTAAAGGGACAAAGCTACATAAGTTCCAAGTCTTAGCGATTTAACCCCTGATAATTTCAAATATACAAATCCATCGTGAAGCTGTGTATGTTGAAATAAACTTGTCTGAAATATGTTGCTCACATAGATCAACAGCTCCCAATGAAGTTAGTTTCAAAATGTTCAAGAAAATATTCCATACATCATAACACATTTCTCATATCTGCTCTGTAAGGTTTAACTCCATACTGGTAAAGCCTACCGAAATGGTCGCTGCAGTGGACTTGAGAAATGCCCATTTGTAGACAAAGTTAAGGTGAATTCTTAAATTTTATTACTGGAATGACTGAATCGATTCTAGTTGTAATTAGAAAAAAGTGTCTTCTCTTGGTCTGCATATATCCACATTTTCTAACCATATTTTACCATTAAATGGTTAATTATTTCCTTGAAAAATATCTTACTTTCAAGGCAGCCATACAAGGAAAGAATATTGCAAAAATAATTTGATATGTAGCCATTGCTGATGACAGCAACATCTGCTGTACTAATAATTTCAAAATATGTAACAGAATATAATTTACATTGTAACGAAGTTATTTTATTAGGCCTTATGTAGTGGCAGAGATATATCAAAAGAGGGACATCGTGAGGAGTGGTTGGAGCCTACATTAAAAGAACATTCCGATTCAGTAGCATTAACAACATTTGTGTAATTACAAGACAGACATGGGATATATCTTGCTAGAGGAAGGGTAGCAGGAAGGTGTGAAATTCATTCTTTTGTATTGACCAGATAAGCAGAGCAGCTAGAATGGTCAGTTAACACCATTAATCATTCAGTCTATATCATTCTGAATTATCAGAATGTTCATTTCAATGTTGCTAAATCGTATCCCTGTTGAATATTTTGAAATGAAATTGACTGAAATAGATGCAACTTGCTTTCAAGCTATTCAGAGATGTCTGTATTTGTCTCCCTTTTAACCAGCTTTTTGAGATATAACGTGTAACAACTATTTAAGTAAAGTGGATATGGAGTAAAAAGGGTTAATGTTTTGCAGCTCTACAGGCATGACAGGCCTGATAAAACATGCTGAGCATTTTGTTAATAATTTTGTTAAGGCAGCAAAATCTTAATCTACTCAAATTAGTTTCCAAATATTTAACAGGTTTTGTGGCCGTTCGCTTAAAATAATGAATACATGTAATTAGGCCATTTCATGCTGAATTCACGAAAAAATGACTTTGGACTTAGTCCATACAGATTAACTTTTCTGTTTTGATCGGCTACAGATAAACTATCATGGTTACAGTAATCAGGGATTTTGTTATTTCCAGTTAAGTTTTGCGTTTACTTTGACTAGGCTTTGAAAGCTACTAAGTATTATCTAATGATTTGTCTAAAATATTGTTGACTTACTTTCAGTCAAATTAATTTCAAAATAAGCAGCAAAAGTGTGTCTGTAATATGTAGCAACAACATATGTGTAGAATAGTAAAGACAAATGATTTGATAAATATAAGTATTGATTCAAGGTGAAAATTTAAAAAGGGTTTGAAAAATGGCTTGAAAAATGGCTTGAAAGCACGTGGTATTTTTAATGTACTTAAGCGCAAGCACAAGCCCAAAGCCCTTTTTGGACTAAAGGGCTTAAGCACAATTGCAAGCCCTTTGGAAAAGGGATTACGCCTATTCAAGCCCTAAGCCCAAATGGCTTCTTCCCATGCCTGATTACTGTATTCCTGTAAATAGCACAATGCATTTATCCTATTCCTACACATATTCTCGCTCGCGCACTTTGATATATCTGGTTAAGTCTTGGGTTTAGCTTGGCTTGGTCCATACACGCGACACAGTATGTTGACCATTTAATCCGTACAAAGCTGAAACAACACATTCTTTATGATATATTTCTGGTTAAATTTCGAGTTTATCGTGACTTAGTCCATATAGATTAACTTTTCTGTTTTGATCGGCTACAGATAAACTATCATGGTTACAGTAATCAGGGATTTTGTTATTTCCAGTTAAGTTTTGCGTTTACTTTGACTTACTCTATACAAGTTAACCTTTCTGTTTAGCTCTGCCACAGCTAACCTATTAGGCCAACGGTAACCAGACTTCATATATAGCTTTACTACTGCATTCATCTAAATACTACAATGTACTTATCTTATTCTTCAGTATGTTGTCTGTTCACGCACTTTGTACTTCCGGGTTAAGTTTTGCCACTTTTGCGTTACATTGACTTAGTCCATACAGGATTGATTTTTTGATTAGCCCTGATACACATACACTGTCAAACATATGGTAATCTGGCTTCTTTTATTGTTGCAGTGAAAAAAATTGGGGCTAACATTTGGCTTTCGTGCGTGAAACACATGCTGTATACGTATAAGCTGTCATCGGCATGGGAGCTGCTAGAGAGCCCAATACTGAGGATCAGGCGGAAGAATAAATCAAAGAAAGCAGTAAATGATTGCTGGACAGCAAGTTGGAGAGAAGACAAGATACAGGAGTGGAGAGAAGAGGAGATACAGGAGTAGACCTCTTTGAAATTCATGAATCCGGAGGCAGTGTAGCTGTGAAGACCTCACCAGATCCGGACTTGAGGTCAAGACAATCCTAGAGAGATAGTGAAATCTGCAGCTAAAGTTAAGTTTCTGCCTGGAACGTACACGTTTCAGGAAAATCGACCTGGGTGCAATCAATACCAGAGTGAACCTACATGCATCCTATGTGGACGAGAACCAGAAGATAAGCAGCACCTGTTTGCAGTATGCGATTCCTATGAAGAACTCCGATAGAAGTATTTGCCAAGATTGTCTGTAATATTGGGAACAGCCTATAAAACCCACGAATTGGAACAAATGAGTAATGCCACTACTCCACCCTCCTTGTGGATGCCACACATTTCCTGCTGACTAAAGTAGAGACGTGTAGCAGCTGTTGGATCTGAGACCATGCGATCGCAGAGTACTCATTATGCGTTACATATTTCACACGACTCTATCCCCGGCAGATGGTATGTGCAGTTACTAGATGCTGAGCTTTCCGATGACAATATGTGTAAATACCAGCACCCATTGTACAGTTAGTATGCACGTAGTGTTACATCGCATATACCGTTAAAGCGCGTATTGACATTCCTAACATCGATTGACCAGTGCTATAAATATTACAGGGAGTTACAGAGCCTACACATCATGCACAGCTGTTGCGCGTATCGACCTGTAATACAAACTCAATCTACATTCAATTTGTGATTTATAACTGCGCCATTCGTCGTTATCATATGTACTATTGCTACCAGGATACGTTTCTGGGTACGCCTAATGAAGAGGTGGGATATCTAAACTGAACAGATCTATAGCTTTATTACTGATTTATATAATTTTGTAGAAACATGTAATACACTTTAGATAGCTTTCTGTCAACACCCTTCATATCTACACAAAAAAAAATAGGCTGCACTTCTAATTTACGTCCACGTTCTTCATTTTGTACAGTTATCTCCCTTATTCCAAGCTATAACTCTCCTATTGCTTTTCTACAGCCCACCTAACTGCGCCATCTCTCTCCCCCCTTCCCCCCTCTCTCCCTCCCTTCCCTCCGGCCCTCCCTCCATCTCTCTCTCTCCTCCCTCCCTTCCTTCCGGCCCCCCCTCCATCTCTCTCTCCATCTCTCCATCTCTCTCTCTCTCTCCATCTCTCTCTCTCTCTCTCTCTCTTTCTTTCTCTCTCTCTCTCTCTCTCTCTCTCTCTCTCTCTCTCTCATATCTTCAGAAATTGGCAATCTCCTTTGAACAAAGGCAATCTATTTTCGCTTTTGGTGTGGATGCTGTCGCTCCACTTTGCTCTCCTTTGCCCAGCGCCGGATAAACATTTTAACATGAGTATGAAATGATTTTTAACGATTTGACGACGTCACTGTTAGGCCCCCCCCCCCTTTAATCCATAAACAGCACCATTTGCACTCGACATATTATTTCTAACAGCAACAGCCTATGATTTTAAATTTAAATTTGGAAATGTTGTTTGCAAACACTAGATTATAATTTTAGTTTTTCCCGTTTCTTGTTTATTTAATCACATGCCATTATTTAAAGCTATGTACGTTTATTTAATAGTAGTATCTTTCAGTTTCTGCCTAATTTCCATTTCTAGATTTCATTTCACAGACTTTCCTCCACCCCCATCCCACCTCCGAGAGAAATAAAGTAATTCCTCCTCACACCTCTCCTTTAAACGGCATACAACAATAAAACGCTACCACCACCAACAACAACAACATAAAAAATAAAAAATATGTTGGCCCGATATTCGACCAATCAGCAGCCTGATGTTGGGCCAACATATACTGTCAATTTTGGGCCAATGTTATATGCTGTATTTTGGTTCAATGTCGTGTGGATGTGTTGGTCCAATATGTTGGATATAAATTAGACAAATGAGCAGAATGGTGATGGCCTAGACTAGACAGGCAACGGTGGGCCAATATTACAACGTATGGTGGGCCAAATTTGGGCCACTATACTCTTGTTATACGGCAATGTGTATTCGTACTTATACATTGGCTGCATATACTAATTCTGTATGGAAAGTCAACTCTAAGTTGTAAGATCGTGTGCCCAATCCCATTGTGTATATGCTACAATAAAATATGTTTAACTCAAATTTGAGATATTTGCATGTCAATGGTTAACAAAATATTACTATTTGGATTTATCATTATTATACTGTTGAACGTTATTAGAGCTATTCTTTATCTATCGATGTTCAAACTCGATTCCATTGTGTATCAATGGATAGCGGATTATTAACAAACACAGTTCCTGAAAACGTGCAAACTACCCATATTCCTAAAGACTCGTCATCGATAGTAGGTTAAAATAAGGCACGATTCTATCTTTAAAAGAATGTGACTGATACTCGCAGAGCAATGCATAGATGGCCAGCGACACGGTATTAAGATATATAACTTACATACATGTCAATGGAGGATTCCATTTTATCAGTCAATCATATGACTTTATAATCCACTACGTGACATGTAGGTTGACGTCATAATCAATTCCGTAATGAGTGACGTAGTTAAGTTCGTCACGAACGCTTAATTTATGACGGACTAAGCGTTGTTGTATGACTTGTGCGCACTTACTATTTAATAAACATGCTGTTTAATATTTTGAAACTAATTTGACGGGTGCTGTTGCTGCCATGCTGCCATAGGCAGCAACAGCACCCAGTCAAATTAGTTTTAAAATATTCAACATCTTATCTGTATTGTTTTCTACAAATTTATAGTCAAGACGTTCAGGGATCGATTGACGTGTGGATAGAGGTTAGGTAAAGATGGGCGAGGCATAGCTAAAACGAGTTTCTTCCATTTGTCATGTGATATGTATTGCCATTGCTCTAATTGAAGCTATGCTATCTAAGTACCGTGAAAGGCTTTACCTGGCCAGTAGCCAATATTGAAGTTAGGCCTATGCATCTGATACCTTAGTAAATTTGTTAACAGTATGCAAAGCACGTTTAGAACATGTACAGTACTGCTCAGAAATAACTTAATAGTTTCCAAAACAATACACGAGGGACTGCTGAGCAATGGTTTCCAATCAAACCTTTGAACACTCATATCAGCCAAAAACGGCTTTCGTAGTGGTCTTGCGAAATGTCCATATGCAGACCAAGAGAGACTATTTTTGAAAATCTACCACTGGAATAACTGGCTCGATAAACCAGCCAGTCATTCCAGTGGTAGATTAAAAAAATAGCCTTCTCTTGGTCTGCAAATGGACATTTTCTATGAAAAAAAATTGAATTTTAAAAACAAATTCAAGGGTTAAAACCAAACCATTCAACAGAACATTTCCTACATTGTATTCAATATTGTACTAACACATATGTTTCTGTTTTTGTTTTGGAAACGTGTTAAATTATTTTTAGCCGCATTGTACGATTATTTACAGGCACGGTTTCTATACATACATTTTGGAGAGTTTTCAATAACTGCCTTAACAAAGGCACGATACATTTCGGGTGTTATATTACAGAGCGTCATTGCGTGTTAGGAAGATTTATTATGTTAGGCCTTTTGAAATGATTATGCAATAAGTCAACAAGTCGATAATCTTCAAATGACAAACTTTGATTTGTGGGTCAAACGCGTGCGTGGTTCAACCAGTATCAATGCTTTCGTTTGTGAGCACCTCTACGAAGTTATCTGTTTGAAACTGAGAAGAGGCACCACGGTGTATGCTAGCAACAACGACATTCCCTCAAATAATTTTAAAATAACCACGCTACAATAAATTATATTAAAGGTGCAAAGTCACAACAAAATGCTTGAAAATTAAATTGTTAAATGTATATCCTTTTGGAGGCTTAAATTGTGTATCTAAATGTAATGAAACGAAATAAATCTTAACATAAGATGATTTCATTTCGTATAAATTAATATAATTTCTTTAGTTGTCAAGATTAATTAGGGACTCGTGTCTCTAATTCAGTTTCACAATTTAAAAAATGATATGAATTAATTAATTAATACTTAATGGGATCATCATATGCTAACATTTATTTCGCATTCTTACATCTACGTATGGTATATAATTTAAGCCGCTAAAAGTATACAAATTTAACAATTTTATTTTCAAGCATTTTGGTGTGAATACGCAATTTTAATTTATACGGAATGAAATCACCATATGCTAAGATTTATTTCGATTCATTACATTCACGTACACAATATAAACTTAAAAATATGTACAATTTTAACAATTTCATTGTTAAGGATACTGGTGTGAACGTGGACCTTTAAGTATTTAGCAACTTTTGTTTCACTAATGGATGAATCCAGTTTTAGCTATGCTACGCCCATCTCTAGTTAAGCTCTACCCACGCTTTGCACGTACCTGGACCAATCGATTCCTGCAATCTCTGAATATCAATTTCCAGAAAACTATACAGGTAAGCCACTAAGCTGTTGAATATTTTGAAACTAATTTGACTGGGTGATGCTGCTGCCATAACAGCGCCCAGTCAAATTGGTTTCAAAAGATACTCTGGGAAGGTGAACTGTGTCGAGAGCCGGCTCTAGCCACATGCATACTGCGTATTGTATGTGTTCATACAATGCGCAAACTGGTTTCACATTTCGATCGTCACGAAACATTGCAACAAGACGTGATCTCAGGTGATGGTATATGATTACAAATCAGATCCTTGCCGCGAAGGATAGTTGTTAATGATGGGTGCAATCCACATTTCAGGCAACCCAACGGGGTCTCAATGATCCAGGAACTATTTACTTGTGTGGACCATGGATGGGTTCTAGAATTAGTATCCCCATTCCACTATTCAGGGTGTGCTAGAAAGTTTTGAATTTAAGACCCTATTCCACTATTCATTTTCAGTTTCAGGGTGTGATAGAAAATTTTTGAATTTAAGGTGCGAAACATATATTTCATTCCCTAAAAGCGTGAAAAGAAAATATTAAATTTTTTCAAAGTTCATTTTGGTTAGCCATGATATCTTGAAGTACCAAACAGTAGCTACATTTCACGTTAATCATGCACGCAAGTTGTTGATCAAACTTGGCGTCTGTCAGTCAAATTCCTACGCACCATCACTGGACATCGATAACCAGAGAACATAATTTCCAATGATGCGCTATACAAGATGTGTAATACATCGCCGCTGCCCGTAAAAGTCTTCCAGCAAAGATGGTCCATGTTTGGCCATGTAATAAGGGTGCAAGATGACACACCGGCTCAGAGCGTTTCGAAATATACATTATCATATTTCTTATGGGCTATTGTAACTAGTCTGACTGATTGAAACGGCTAATGTTATCGACTACTACAGATATTCCTTGAAGCAAAGGGTGAAGGGTGTGGTGGCCTATGGGGAGGGGTATGCTATTGTAGGGTGGGGTGTGTACGTGGGCGGGGCTTGGGTTGACGGAGTTGGGGTTGGGGTGGGGTGGGTGGGGAGTTGCCGCGTGGGTCACCACCTCGAATCCATGCCCGACCACCATTGCTATCCTAATCACATGTAATAACTTTGCGGTATCGAAGGTAGAACTTCTCTTTGTGGACAAAGGTGATAGACGCTAACGGCTGACACTAGTTCACATAGCTTTACTATAGTTGACAAAGCATCATATTATAGAAACAATTTCCAAATGAGCGCGCGACGTTCTAATGTAAATAAAGACACTTTGAAGCCTAATAAAATAGACTTCAATTGAAATAATGACAGATTAACTATTCCCGGACATCTTAGTTAAACATTTACATTTGAGCGTAGAATGTCTATATTGACAGCACGTACGTATACGGCGTAAGCAGTGTTGCCCACAACATCTGATTTTTGGGGGTCCCAAGGACCCCACACTATCAGATTTGTGGGTCCCACTGTACAATCTGGGGGTCCCATGGGGTCCTCATCTGAAATATTGATCTAATTATAAAACACTTTATTAAACATGTTAAAAGCACTAGGTATGACATTGTGTAAATAATGTTAATGTGTATATAGAGAATATTAACTATGCATAGTTTATTAATCTTTAGCACTTAGCACTTTTGGCCACTATTGTAGATCGCCAAAATACCTATTTTTGAAAGTTTTACACTGGAATGACTGGCTCTAAACAGTGCCAGTCATTCCAGTGGTAAATTTTCAAAAATATGTGTTCTGTGATCTACAATCGTGGCTAAAATTGATATATTGAAATGGCCATTGTATATTTAACTAATGACATTTGAACTGCATATCAATAAACAATAACTTAAAGCACTGTACTTGTTTGTTGTCTGATAAACCAACCTACATTGACAACCTTGTATGATTAACATTTCCAAAGACCACTATATTAGTAATTAGCTAAGACCACTGCATTAGTTTTTCTATAAAACCCTAACTTGAC
Source organism: Chaetoderma sp. LZ-2023a (assembly GCA_034401795.1). Taxonomy (NCBI): domain Eukaryota; kingdom Metazoa; phylum Mollusca; class Caudofoveata; order Chaetodermatida; family Chaetodermatidae; genus Chaetoderma; species Chaetoderma sp. LZ-2023a. The sequence continues at coordinate 68,456,372 of CM067360.1, read as the reverse complement.
TTTGGACGCATTAAAAAATCACGAGTAACTGGGGCGAGTTTGCTCAAGGACGACTTAACCTACTTCGATATAATGCGCGCGTATTTTTTTATAATGTAACTGGAATGACTAAATATAGTGGAATACATAGGCTAAGATCAGACAAAATAATAATTTATCAAAGATAATCTGTATAAATCAGATTAAAATGCGTAATTAGTGAAAATATATCAGCCAACAACCTGATATGTCTAATTCATAGGGAGTAACTATGTAACGCGATTGCTGATTGGTTGAAACATAGATAACGCATTAGCGTGTATCCAATAAGGACGCTTGTATCAGGGAGCTTTGAGCTATACGCTGTTTGGAAAAATTACGATATCGTTGAACATCGTTGCTGGGATGAGCCTTTGAGTTGAGAAATTGGGAACACCTAACGATCGAGTATTGTTAAACATTATAAACACTAATCCATCAGTCAATCAATCAGCCGCTATTGCTAAATAAAAGACTGCTTATAGCGCTTATTGATGCGGTTATTCAAACAGCAATACACAGACACCGCCGCTAATCCGTCAAATGACAATTCAAATGTAAAAGATATCACAATATCTTCCATATATTCCTTCATCCATTTAGATACTTTGATAAGTAAATGGAAAAACATATTTTGGCTGTAGTCGTTGCTGCTTTGGGCAAGTAGGCATGCGCAAATTAATTTCAAAATATTTAGCATATTAGTTATAACAACTTTGTGATCTGTCCAATGTTCTGAGATGTGAAATGATTAAGACGCCCAGACACATTTGTATACGCTTGATCAGTTGTATTGTATTTCTCAAGCATGAGTTCCTCTAGAGAGAGATTCCGCTGTTATCAGATTCAGATTCAGATTATTTTATTTACACCCCCAGGCCACATAATGGCATATGGGGAATATGAATTTACAGAAATTATAAGTGTTATGGCGATCAGACATTATATATCAATTCATAATTACATATTTTGGTATTTATCTAGTTATATAACCACTGTTTGTGCTTTCGGTAGTAGCAGTAGTAGTAGTAGTAGTAGTAGTAGTAGTAGTAGTAGTAGTAGTAGTGGTAGTAGTAGTAGTAGTAGTAGTAGTAGCAGCAGCAGCAGCAATAGCAGTAGCAGCAGCAGCAGCAGCAGCAGCAGCAGTGGTAGTAGTAGTAACTTAGAATTATTATGAAAGTTACAGTTATTATTTACACGTACTTCATAATTAGTAATGACAGAATTATTACTGTTATTGTACCGCCATCTCAATAACAAAGTACTAAAATTATAGTGGTCATATTGTGGGGGTCATCAGGATTTAGATTATAATAAATATATAATAACCGATTATAAAAAATGTCAGATTGGTATTCTTAGAAATGGGTTATTGCTGTACATAAGGTAGTCATTTTTTATCCACTCAAATACTGACGCGTCACACTGACGTTTAGCACAACAGACAGAAACATGGCAGGTATTTTTTGCAATTTGTAGGCCAAACAAGGCGACTAACATCGGGCTTGTAAACTCATTATTTATCAAAATTAGATCAAATAGAATACTAAGGATGATTTGGGGATTGTGTTTACAATTAAATGTGGTGGTTGAATCTGATTTATGGGCATTAACAACCTTGAGTTGTGCAAGAAAACATACAACAAATCATAGTCTTAAACAACACAGTAAGTTCGTTTTTATCGAACACACAATGCATTAGGTATATTTCTTAAAGTAAAAACATGCACAAATAAATATACACACACGATAATATAATCGATAATTAAGCACACGCAAAGTTACCAGTTTCTGTTACCCTTTTCACTGCGCCCCTCGAGCGTCCTCGCGGACGCATAGGGTTAATTTTTATGCGTCCCTCTGCCATTTTTATGCGTATATACGCGCAAAAGGACGCATAAGGGCAACTCTGGGCGTAAGCATCTCTCGGAAAATCACAGAGAAAAATTCAAGCTAAAGTTCGACTAACTTCTGCCCAAGCTGCTGTGATGCTGCCGGTACTACTGTTACTGCCGCTGCTACTACGAACCCCGCTCGGGTCGGAAAAATTAAAAGAGGTAAAATTGCATTCCAGATGATGAATGAGCTAGATCCTAGTGCCAGTGCGTCATCAATGACAGGGTTCGGAGAACAAACGCTTGACTATAATAAAAACTACATATACTTGCGATTGCCTAATGATCTAGCAGGAGGGATCTCAGAAAAGTAAAAGTAAGAATATCTGGAATGTACACCATCAAAATTCCAGTTAATTCGTGTGGTTGTGAGACGGGTGGATGAAAGCCAGTCTGGTGAAAGAGAATTTTTGTCCTCTGGATGCTAGTCTGGGGGTAGAGCACTCGCCTCCCAAACGGTAGGCGAAAGGTGCCATAGAATTGCTAGGTTCGAACCCCGCTCGGGTAGAAAAAATGGAAAAAGCTAAAATTACATTCCAGATGATGAATGCGATATATCCTAGTGCCAGTGCGTCGCCAATGACAGGGTTCATAGAACTACTACTACTACTACTACTACTACTACTACTCCTCCTTCATATACCTTTTGCTAATATCGATCCGTGTGACAATAAGTACTTATGCAAATACTTACAATTTTATCCCATGTAATATCCAATTAAGCCGACAAGGAATGGCCAATTCCAAATGCAGAATAATTCTGCCAACGAAACCCACCACACATGCAAGCAAATCCTTACCTCAATCAGCGATCACAACAGTTCAGAAGTGAGAGGCACGGCTACCACTCTACAACTAAACCTGTGCTTCGCTCGACAGACTTCTTCCCTGACAACGCGTGTTACTGGGCCAGTACTTGATCAATACTGGGCCAATACGGCACAGTATTGATCCAGTACCGGCCCAGTAACACACGTTATCACAAGTTGAAGGAACACATTAAAGCTCGGTAAAATTACGAAACCCCCTCGGCTGTTCATAAACTCATTACAATACTCAATAGTTGTCTAATATTTCAGTCTGGGTAAGAAAACATGTTTTATGTTGTAAGGTACGCCGTGTACCTTTCTTTTGATGTTTAGCCGACCTCCTTTTAGACCGTGCGTAAAACGAAAACTACTTACTTTCTCGTCAGCTTCTGAAATATACCTAAAACAGTATCACAATTAATAGGTGGTTATCATTCGTCTGTGGTTGAAAAAAAGGATTATTTTATGGTGATGCGTATTTGGGTCTTGTAGTATTTATGGCCTTTTCATTTTAGGACAATATCTTAATATTTATGCCCAGGAATTAATGAAAAGTGTTGCACACAATTTCAGTTATCTTCTGACATAGCGCTCAAGGCTGTACTATATTCAATGAACAGCTTCGGGTGTTGATTGCTCGTGTTTTTTGGGAAGCTACTATGTAAATATGCGACGAAAAATATAGTTCTTGCTATCACTGAGAGATTGTAAATTGTGGTTGGATTATACTATCAAAGGAAGTGCTGTTTTCATTTATACAAAATCCAGTTTTTCCTGTAACCGGTTCCTGTTATTGAATATATTGAGCCAATTTGGCCAGAAGGTGCTACCGCATGAAGCCGAGCAAGAGCTTCCAGATGTATTGGTTTCAAAGTATCCAAAAGGTAGCCTTGAAATTGTACCAGCCAATAATACTATTGGTATCCAATTAGTACCCAGATTTATTGAGGGATGGATGAATAAATACAATTGCCTATTACCAATAATTGATTAAATGCCAGATTGATTGACTATCAGATTACTCTAATAGCAGTTCTCTTCGGGGATTGGTTGATAGACAGATTGGCAGATGGACACAGACTGATGGACGGGTTGACTAACAGACTGACTGTACGGTTGACTAGTATTCGTCTCTTGACTAATTGATTAACGCTGATTAGCACAACCTTAACGTTTAACAACACGGCACTCTTTGTCAGGTTATATCGCTCTTAGTAATATAAATGTACCTTTCCAGTTTATCCATCAATCATATGACGTTATAATCAACTAAGTGACGAGTAGGGTGACCGTTATGTAATATTTCTATTTGAAAAGGATATGTGTATGTTAAACGAGCATGCCACAAGATCCTTTTCTCTAAATACATTTATTACAATAAAAAATAAACCTTTTAAAAAAAAAAGAGAAAAAAAAGAAAGAGAACCTTAAACATACAATGAAAGGACATTGGCGGCCTAGGAGAGGAGTGTTTCCGACAATGGAGCACTGGAATGACTGGCTCGGTAACCGAGTCAATCATTCCTGTGTCCAATTGTCGTAAACACTCCTCCGGACCAGCAAATGACCATTTCACATATCGCCAATCCAAAGGTTAGAGTTTCAGGATAGTCATATAGTACATGCATGGGAAATACTTCTCCTAATGTAAATAGTTTTGTGTATGCATTATGAAATTGTATTATACTATTGTCCGTCACATTATTATGTGATTGTGCACACTTACATGCTTACTTTGTGATGAATATATCTATCGTATATTTTTCAACTTTCCCGATCCTTTATCATTAGAGCACGAAATGTAGACACAAAATAGGTTCCCTTGCTGTATAATTTTGATACTAATTTGACTGGATACTGTTGCTGCCGAAGGTATCAAGACCTTTCATTCAAATTATGCTTAAGATATGCAACAGCTTAATAGCAACAGCTTAATAGCATGCCTTGAGTTCTAATACTAGTGTTGAAATGGTTAGATGTTAGCGTAGACCTACTATATTGGATGTAAACCCACGGGAGTGTATGTACATGAGTTCATGTGCGTGTGGAAGTGAGTGTGTGTGATTGGGAGTGCATGTGCTTTGGTGAGTTCTTAATTTCAGTAAACTATATATGCCTAATTAACCTTTAAGATACAAACCTTCGATTAAACCTTCTGATTTTATCCTACATTATGAAGTGCTATGTCAAATTTGGTGATTCTTCCGCTCTTTGACCCATAAATGCACAAGCCTAGAAACAAGTCCATAAAATCGGCTAGAGAAATGACCATTTGCAGTCCAGAGGACTATTTTTGAAAATTTATGACAGGAATGACAGGCGCGATAATCGAGCCAGTCTTTCCGGTGGTAAATTTCCAAGAATGGCATTGTCTTGTTCTGGAAACGGACATTTCACAATAGATAGACCTAATCGAGGTTTTCCTGACAAATTTAGTCACTAAAGGGTTAAGACATTCGACGGCGTGGGTAATGATAATAATTTTACTAAATCTATTGTTTCTGTATGTATGTATAATCGTATGTTATAATGTGCTTAGCTGTATTTGTCTACGGAATTGAGAATTAGTTTCTATATTTTAGCACATAAAAATATCGTTATTTCTATTTCTTGCATTGTTTCCAAAGCATTTCAGCAGAAAAGAAAGGAATTTACTTTACAATGCTGAATATATCAATGCTAATTTGATTGAAAGTTTGCTGCTGTTGAAAGCATCAGTAGCTTTTGTTCAAATTACTCTTAATACATTCAGAATATTATATGATTATAAGAAATAGATTCCCTAGGTTCCTTGTCTGTACATAGATGTATACATTTGTACATATTATATATATAAAAATTTGTATATATGTTAATGAGGGCCTCTGCTAGATCAGGCCGTGTACTTGAAGTGCTACCCTCAATAAATAACGATTATTACTATTATTATTATTATTATTATTATTATTATTATTATTATTATTATTATTATTATTATTATTATTATTATTATTATTATTATTACGTAATAAACAATAACGTCACGAATGACGTAGATAAGTTTGCCACGAACGCATAATTAATGACGGACTAAGCGTTGTTGTACGAATTGTATGTCTTTACTATTTAATACCCATGCCATAGGCAGCATCAGCAACCCGTTAAATTAGTTTTAAAATATTCAACAGCCTACCTGCATAGTTCTCTGAAATTTTAGATTCAGCGATTGCAGGGATCGATCGATCTCAACACGGGCGAAGCGTGGGTGGAACCTAACTAGGGATGGGCAAGGCATAGCTAAAACAGGATTCTTCCATTCGACAGTATCAACAGTAATTATAAATAGTCCAGGAGCTAAAGCTAGGTCAGAATCGTGACGTAGCACACCCAGTATTCGGAAGGTCTGACACCTGCTGTGGCTTGGGGGACATGTCCCACACATTTTAAGCCCTGTTGTACAAACAAATTGTGGTAGCACTAATTAGTTATCCCGATTTCTTTGCATAGGGGGTCTAGGCTTTGGCTGTATCCACAGTGCACAACGATATAAGCATGACCGTGTCATAACTCAAAGTAATATCGTATTAGATTCACCATATATGATATTTAGACGGATATCGACCTAACATATATCCAACATACATTTTGCATGCATATACCAAAGGCCAGGGTGAAATGTGAAGGTTATATTTTATGTATGTATACTAACTCCATCATAGAATCTGTATATCCAGCTGTACCACTGTTGACAAAGCACCCAGGTAATGGTGGTTGGAATGAGACAGATGGATGTGGTGGTAATCGGTGCGGAAAAACAAATTAAAATGAATACTACACCTCACATCGCTCTCATTGTCATTGCCATATATGTCAAGGCAAAGGAGATACAGTGGCGATATAAAGAAGAGTTTAGTGACACTGTGATCAGGCTGGGGGATTCCACATTGCGCTAAACTACTTAGCTATTATTGGAAAGATGTTTGATGACTCTGGCTTAGAAGATCTCCTCATAGAGGCCAACACATATGGTAGCAGCACGGCTGCTGCTCTACTTAAAGGGAAGTCATATAATCGAGGAGTGAGGGCTCACAAATTGGTTCTGGAAGCGCTGCTGCGATTACAATGGCAGTCTTTTTCCAAATGGGTTCAACAAAATGGACAACATGAAGACCACATTACTCCAACAGATTTGGAGAGTCTGGATGAGAAAATTAAGATGTGCCGAAGCAGCATTGACGACTTAGACGCACTGCAAGAAAATTTCAAAGAGGTGTGTATGTACGTGAATAAATTGCAACAGCTGTTCAAATCCTTTAAAGTTGAGTCAAGCTCGAAATCACACCTGTTCGCATTTTGGAACTCATATATTCATATGGTAGAGCTGCTGCTTGGATTCATAAGAGCTGAGAGAACTGGAGATTGGCAGGCACACCTATCTGCTACTGCTGCTATGGCGCCATATTTCTACAGCATGGACAGAACCAATTATGCAAGATGGCTGCCAATATATCTTGCGGACATGAAGATGCTTCCATGTACACATCCCCATGTACATGAACAATTCTTGAATGGAAATCATTCCATAAGTCGCTCACACCATCCATTCAATCAAGTGTGGACAGATATGGCCTTAGAGCAATCGATTAATTTGGATTCCAAAAAGCGAGGTGGTATTATTGGAATAACACAAAAGCCAGGAGCTCTGGAGAGGTGGTTTTTAACTAGCCACGAGAGGGCAGCCATAACAACGGTCACAAAGCAAATGTGTGGGTTACAAGATAGTCACATGTTTGGAGTACATAAGGAAATGGGGACTAATCGAATGAACAGGGATGAAACCGATGTGCAGAAGATACTTTCGATGTTCTCATCAGATATAATGACCAATCCCTTTAATATTGCGGAAAGCGACGACAGCGAGTGTCTTCCGCTTGTAAACATTGCAACTGGCGTGGTATTGCCTAGTGAAATCGCCAAGAGACTTGTTTCCGCCTGTGACATTGGTAAGGAGATTATGGACAATTTTGTTCAGGAGCGGCTGGACACTAACACGAGAAGCTTTTGGGACACGTTGCCACACTTAAAACTTAAAACATTTGCCAGCCTAGCACAGAAGAAAAAACTCAAAACAAATGATGAAAAAATTCACAATGTGAGATCTGACGGCGAACTATTTGGTCGATTAATTATTGCCGCAAGGTCCAGAGATGTTGATTTAAAACTAGTGATGACGTATGAACTGTCTGCTGTTCCACTATCATTGTCACATACGGATGGGACTCTAAGAAAGAATGTGAAAAGTGTTTTGTTAAGTGAACTAGAAAAGGAAGTAAATGTTGATGGATGGCTTCCACCTGTTGACAAGACAGGCGCAACAGCTTATGTAGTAGATGGCATGGCAATTGTGCAAATGGTTAAAACTGGAGGTACGTCTACATTTGGAGAATTGGCTGATAAATACTGGCACATCTTTACAGTTCCACTGAATCAAGAAGACTGCAACAGAGTAGATATAGTTTTTGACAGATATGATAGACTGGAATCTCTCAAAGCGGAAGAGCGGCTAAAACGTGGGTCATCAACAGCATTGGAAGTAAAGATTGCTGGAGAAAATACTCCCGTTCCAAAGCAATGGGCCAAGTATATCAGCAATCCAAGCAACAAAAGTAACCTGGTTGCATTTCTCAGCAAGCGGTGGCGTGATACTGGTCCAAATATGCTATCTGCCAACAATTGCGTCATTCTTGCTGGTGGCTTTAACGATGGAATGGATGTTGTTGTCATTTCAGCGAACAATTCGTCGTATTTGGAAGAACTTCGATCAGATCACGAGGAAGCAGATACGCGTATGATGTTGCACGCGCTACACGTTTCAAAAGACCACATGCGTGTTGTTATACAGTCTCCTGATACAGAGGTGACAGTACTTAGTATATATACGTATCGTTCGCTTCACTGTTCTGAACTATGGTTCCGTACGGGCACAAAGGACAAATTGCGATACATACCAATACATACAGTTGCTCAACAGGGCCCAGCTATCTGTCTGTCTTTGCCTGGGTTTCGTTCTCTTACAAGTTGTGATAGCACTAGTGCATTATTTGGAGTCGCTAAGAGAAAATCATTCAATCTCTTAAAGTCATCTGAATGTCATCAGCATAGCTTAGCCCAACTCGGCGAACATGTTGACTTATCACCGAATACTGCAATTCTATGTGAGAAATTTGTCTGTGAGTTGTATACCACCAGGGATGTGGGAAAGACAGCTGATGAAACCCGTTATTGGCTCTTTTGTCAAAAGAGACAAAGAAATGAAAATCTTCCACCTACATCGAATACTCTAAAGCATCACACCGAAAGGGCCAATTTTCAAGCTCTTGTTTGGAGACGTTCATTGCAAGCTGTTCAGAATCTTCCATCTCCAAATGGCTAGATTATAGTGGATGGTCTACTCAAGCCTGTTCTAATGTCAAAGGATCATGCTCCATTTGGATTAATTGAACTCACATCATGTAGATGTCAAAAGTCTGCCTGCAAAAGAACAGATCTCTGTCAATGCAAGGCTAACAATCTACTCTGCACTGAAGCATGCCTTTGTACGGGATGTGAAATGGGTGACAATGTTCAGCATACAATTGTCGAAGATTACTCTGGCACGGATGAGTAACATTCTCTCATTATCACGTGATAAATATGTCCTGCCAGCTTGTGTAGACATGCACTGCATGTCAGTTAAAAGTTTAATTATGAGAAATGTAGAAAACATGGGCATTGTTGTAGCTAAGGTATTGCTAGTCACAAGAAGACCTAAGTGCCCCAATATGTACAAAGCAACATACGGGTGTCTTAAACGAGGTTGATTATGTATAAATCTGCGATATACGATCACTCCTTTCCATTTTGGTTAAGATTGTATTGATATAACATGCGCTTAAGTTTGTGAAAAATTTACCATTGTGAAAATTGTCTGAAAACTACATTCAACACCTATTGTAAATGGGCTTCTCACGGGTTAGTGATACCACAATTTTCTTGTACAACATGGCTCAGAATATACCCAAGACATCGGTCTAGCATAATATAGAGACAAACCTTCTGAATAATGGGTGTGCTACGAAACCATTCTTCTAGACCCCTTTTGAAAATTGGCTCCCGGACTAAAACACAGTATTCTTATGGGGAATCCACCACCAACTCTATATCGCTAAATATAAATTCTTGGAATATATATATATATATATATATATACACCTGTGCAAAAGTTAAGCACCAGCAAAAACAATAGAACGTAGAAACATGATGGTACAACTAGGCTGCCATACTTTTTGTCCCCGCGTTAGCTGACATAATTCCAAGTACGAAATGCACATGCATGCATGACTTCACGCCGCTTGATGTCCGTGCGTGGCGGGAAACAGCACACGTGTTCAGTTATGTAAAAGTCCAGTTTGAGGTGTAGAACATTACAAACAGATTTAGGCGACAAGATTAGGAATTTTGTGTTCATGACCGTGGTTTATTTGTACAGAGAGAATTAGCTCTTGATTGTGAACCGCTATGGCAAGACGAAGGTTAAGTGATCGTGTGAAATGGCAAATCATAGGCATGCATACCACTGGTATGTCATGCAGAGAGATTGGCAGACAGCTGAACATTAACCATACTGTAATCAGTCGCTTGATTGCAAAACATGGGCAAACTAACGAGGTGAAGGACAGGCCTAGATCTGGAAGACCGAAGAAGACTACTGCCCGTGATGATCGAGCCCTAGTACGCCTTGTTAGGAGATCTCCATTCACCAACAGCAGAGTGTTCAGCCAGCAATGGGAAACGCGCAATAGAGTGTCAATGTCTACCGTCAAAATGAGACGATATGCTGCTGGCATGAAAGCTAGGAGACCTGTCAGACGTCCTCTCCTCACTGCACACCACAAAGAGGAGCGTCTGAGGTGGTGCAACGAAAGAAGACACTGGAACATGAGATCCTGGAGACGGGTACACTGGTCCGATGAAAGTCGGTTCCTGCTTCATGCCACAGATTGTCGAACTCGTGTATGGAGGTCCAGACGCACGGCGTACGACCAACGTAACATCATGGAAGAAGTTCCATTTGGTGGAGGTTCCGTTATGATATGGGGGTGCAGCTCATTTGATTGTAAGCTGGATCTGTTGACTGTACCTGGAACACTAAATGGACAAAGATATCAAGATTCCATACTGGATAGAGTTGTGGCCCTCATTTTGTAAATCATGCACCTGGAACCCACCCTATATTCATGGATGACAACGCCCGACCACATCGTGCTAGAGCTGTGCATGAATACCTCCGCCAGAATGCCATCGAAACCCTACCATGGCCAGCAAGGAGCCCTGACATGAACCCTATTGAGCATATCTGGGACATTCTGGGAAACATGGTGAGAAGGAGGGATCCTCCTGTGCAGAACCTACAGGAATTAACAGACGCACTCCATCTTGAATGGCAACGAATACCACAATGGCGTATCAGTCGGTTGCTGACCAGCATGAGACGTCGTGTCCAGGTCGTCATCCAGGCACAAGGTGGATATACCCGGTATTAATAATGACAGTCTCAAACTCGTGCACAGATGTTAAACTTCGTTTTCAGACACCATTAATGACAATCTAGCCACGTGTGTCAACTGTAGGGCAATAGTTGTCAGTTGTGTCAACGTAACCATATTCAGGCCTCGTTTTCAAGTTCAAACAAAAACATACAGTGTTTCCCCACCATCATAATCAGCATTCCTCTAGTTGCATTGTTACCTCTTGCACTAAGATGGATGGGTACATAAATGTTTATGCTATTGCTTTCTTCATAGCACATGAATATACCCTCGCATGTGCGTAAAAATAGGGTGGTGCTTAACTTTTGCACAGGTGTATATTTTGGAAATGGCTAATTAAGTAATATAAAATATGTATCTAGATAGCAGGTAGCACTAACAGTAGATTACTTTCAGACAATACAAATTTTAAATGTGACAGGAAATTTTAAAATTCAATTGAGAGGATTATCATCTGTCTACATAACCTGTAATCCACACACCTGTGAATTAAAAGATTTTCAAGCTATTATTATTATTATTATTATTATTATTATTCCAACATTTCTCAAGTAGTCCTCGTGTCTTTTAATGTTTGTATGTGACAATGCCCCGGATTTAAATGTTCTCTAAGACTACGTGTCTACAATGACCAGAAGAATTATCACTATGGGTGAAGACTTGATAAAACCATTTTTATCACCTGGTGATCTATTCATTCATACACTGCTTGTTTCCAGCACGTAATATTGTTTCCTAAATTTAGAGTAATACACCAACTGTGACATTATCTCTGGCTAGGTGTGTCTTATGGAGTTAATCCTGCTCTTAATTTATATGGTAACCTGGCTTCTTTTATAGTCACAGTGAAAAAGATTGGGGCGGTGATGGTGGTGATGGTGGTGGTAACCTGCATTACCATTTGGTATGGTAATGTATAGATATTAGGCTAAAGAAGCAGAACTTTATCATTGAGGAGAAGACATGCGTACACTTGTGTTTTGTCCCTCCACAGTAACAGAGAACAACAGGTCTTGTAACAATTCTTGTCATTTGTCAATTGAGTTCGGAATGATCTGTTTCGGTGTGGAGCAAGTTTGTTCGTAACTGGCGAGGGAGATTGTTGAGGAAGGCAGTTTGATTTGTAGGATGCTATTATAGAGGAGCCGCAGCTTTGTATATAGTGAGGAGTTCGTCGTTGGAGTCTTAGTACACATTTCTATTTTCTATCGGCTGATGATACAGCACATGGTCGTCCTAGTCCGATTACATACACCCCTCAGCCTCCATTTGGTGTTGCATTTTATGGAAAATTATTCAGTGGGAATGTATGTATATATATACGGGGGGATAGTATTTCGAATTCCAGGCAGGAAATTGGCAGCATGGTTCAAAATAATAGCAAGCTCAATGTCCGGGAAATTAGCTTGCAGAGGGTTGTTGATTTAAATACAGATGTAGTACCACATGCTGTTTTATCACGTTGAAGTTAATATTCCTAGATTATGCAGGTAAAACCCGCACTGTAAACTGCTAGACCGCCGGAAGGCATGTTATTAACACATAAACGCCGAGGTGAATGTAATCTGTTTTGACATGTTAGAGTATTATAATTTATGCTTCTACATTGGCTTTTGCACATCGGTTAAACATATATTAGAAACAAATGACTTTTTAGAGCATATAAATTGATTAATTGGATAATTTGCAGGTGAAGTTCAAGCTGCATTGACGGATAAACATACGTATGATCCAGCTTATGCATACAGAGACTAGTGAACCGTTTACGACTTTGAATCAACTACCGCAAGCAGACACCTTAACCTACTCACTCACCCTACCACCCACGCTAAAACACAAGATGCAACAAGGACGACGACGACGACGACGACGACGACGACGACGACGACGACGACGACGACGATGACGACAACGACGACAAAACGGCAACAACGACAACGACAACGACAACGACAACGACAACGACAACGACAACGACAACGACAACGACGACGACAACAAGAACAATAGCGGCAACGACAACGACACCGACAACACCGACGACGACGATGTTGACGAGGACGGGGACGACGACGACGACGATATATTTCTAATTACAATGCACACATTCTACTTCTAGTCCAGCTGCTCTGTTGTGCGGAGACGACGACGACGACGACGACGACGGCGACGACGACGACGACGACGACGACGACGACGACGACGGCGACGACAACGACAACGACAACGACAACGACAACGACAACGACAACGACAACGACAACAAGAACAATAGCGGCAACGATACCGACAACTCCGACGACGACGATGTCGACGACGAGGACGACGACGACGACGACGGGGACGACGACGACGATACATTTCTAATTACACGTTCTACTTCTAGTCCAGCTGTTCTATTGTACACATTATGGTCAATAAATCAATGTGAACGACAGTAATTTCTTCACTCAGGACTCTAACCAAACAAGCATTGATAAAGATTTACTATTTAGCTCACCTGAAATTTTCCGTATATATCCAGAGATGATTCACTTGAAATGAAACACAATTATCAGCTTAAATGTTGTGCTATCCGCGCTGAACTGGTAATGTATACAATATGATTCCAAGGTACCTTTTAATCCGTCTCCTATCAACTTAACCCTTTAATGATCGAACCGGCCAAAAACCGGCATTCCTATCGCAGGCCAAGAGAAGACTATTTTTCAAAATTTACCACTGGAATTCCTGGCTCGGTAATCGAGCCAGTCATTTGAGTGATACGTTTTTTTTACAAAGTCTTATTTTGTCCTGCAAACGGATACCGACCAACCAAACGATTGACAAATTACACATACTATTGCACCTTTGATGACCAAGAACCGGCCTATGCAGTGATTTTGATGAATGTCAATGTGTAGGATAACAGAACGCAAATTTTTCTTTTAAATTTCATATATTTATAAAATGTATAAACTCTCGTTTCCTGCAAAAATTATAATTTTCTTGAAATATTTTGACCATTAACCCGTTAACACTCATATCAGTCAAAATTGGCTTCTGCATTGGTCGTGAGAAATGTCCATTTTCAGGCGAAGAGAAGACTATTTTTGAAAATCGACCACTGAAATGATTATTCCAGTGGTAAATTTTAAAAAACAGTCTCTTCTCTTGGTCTGCAAATGGACATTTTTTATGAGAAACTAAAAATTTTCTTGAATAAATTCGAGTGTTAAAGGATTAATATGTTAATAGAGATTAATAGCAATGTGAGCGCTTTGAGACGCTATTGACACTGGAGTGGTTAAGAAAACGTTCGCGAGTTCTGACCAGCCTTTCATACACAACTGCATTTCAGACATAATGAAGCACATTCTTGTATGAAAGCATGCCGAAAAATAGATAAAATTAATCTTAAAATGTACAGTCCTTGAATATTGTATCGTACGCTTTCGCTGAATACCTTTTTTATATACCAGGTTGTCTTTAAACGAAGTGCTAATGTCCTTACAAGAAGGTCTGTCCAGTCCGACTATAAGCCAAAAATTCGCATATCCTTGAGGTAGTGTTTTTCTAGGCCCTATGTCTGACTACCGTACCCTAGGCTAATCACATACCGAACATAACGCTGGACTAACAATATAGTACATAGAGAATGTGTGCCAATTCTATTTGCTTGCGCGAGAGAGCGGGACGAGGTTTGTCAAAGCTCATAATAACGCCGGTAGGCCCCATATCATTTTCTAAGGCAGTTATAATATTCTACATGGATTTATATAACGAGCAACCCGTCAACATATATAATGTACATACAAATAAATTGTACCTAGGTAACGTTATTAAAAATAGAATTTTGACATCCTAGCTTATAATTATCAATAATACGGAATACGATGGATTGCATTGATTAGAAGACTAATTCACCCGCTGAATACGAAAGATTGAGTTCAAAGATATCATTTAAAATTTAATAAATATTCCGTTGAATATTTTGATACCAAATTGGCAGCAACAGGCTCTTTTCAAATTAGTTTCAAAATATTCATCAGCTTACCTGCATTTTCATCTTGAAACTGAGATTCTGTGAATTCTGTGTTGAAAGGATTAATATTAGTAATGTATTGTCTATGATTCTGAGTTAGCCTTATGCCCTTTGATGCGGGTTGCGGTGTACAAACGCAGCCGTTTGTCTTTGTTCTACATACCCCAGCTTCCAAATGAACTGGACAGCGTTGTGTCCCATGCCATGCCTTGTAGAACCGTCAGCAGTACTGCAAAGCAGTGAGGCTAGAAATCAGCTTTAAAAAGATTTTAAACGCTAACTGATGTGGCATAGAATGTTATTGTGTTCCATGCCTAGCTTGGTGCAATCCCCACTTTGGCCACTTTAATAGATGTGCCGCCGTAGTTGTTTCTGCTCTGCTGTCAATTTTGCTACTACAGTGTCATCAGTATACCTAGTTCGGTTGTTGTTTTCAGACAACTCCCATTGCGCTGGTAGCTGATGATTCCATTTATTTGCGTGTTTTGATTAGGGCCTTGTTTGGTTCGGAGCTGGTGCTGATGTTCGCTATTTGCTCCGTATAATATAGGCCGTATTATATGCTATTTGAGTGCTGGTGTCGCTGATGAGCTTGGGTAATTAATCAGTGACTCTACCCTCTTGCCCGTTGTAACGTTTGCACATTAGGTAGAGATGGTGCATTTGCTGGCGTGTAACGACTGACTTATGGTCAGTGTTTAGTTCTGCACATCCATAGGAACGAGTATCCCGAAAAGTAAGGCATTGCTTCTGCCTTGCATGGTATAAAGTCTGTTTAGTTGACAACCTTTGTTGTAGCATTAGAAACGGTCACGGTCTTGGTGTCAGCAATGTGTCCTGTCGGCGCTGTCCGGTGGCGGCATGGGTGTTTGATAGCTGTATTTGTGGCAAGTGTTTTATTGTTTACATACCAGAACCTATCTCCAACCCACCGCGGTTTTGATCTCCATCCCCAGCTAGCATCATACGCTAGTTCGCGGGCTGAAAATCCTCTTTGTATACACTAAATTTGCTAGTTGCCTTGCCACGCAAGAATGTTATGTATTACTATCACAGGCGCCTTCTTGCAATACCAAACATATATACCTCATCCACAGTGGTGATTGTATTTTGCACACTGCACCATGGTTGTGACATCAACTTATAAATATGAATTGAGTCAAGCATAGAAACAGTTGAGTGTTGAGTGCGCTCTTTGGGACCCTGTGTACAGAATGGGCAAAGCCACAAATTTTACTACCGTTGTTCACTGAGGGTATGCATCTAAGGGTTGCATGCATTCATTTATAAGAATGCGGTAAATGATAAAACCGTATCAAATGGTCCCTTTGTGTTGTCCAAGTAGGGAATGATCAAAGCTAACAGTAATTGTGGATATATTCTCCCTTGTCAGCAACACCCAAACGCCCAAAGCACACATCCGTAGGGGTTGCCCTACGGATGTGTGCTAGGAGCGTTTGGGTGTTGTCTTATTTGGACTTTGATATATTGGCTGCGTCAGTTACGATAGACTAAATCTATTTAATGACGTGTGAGTTTTATCGATGACAGCGTTCCCGACTCCGGCTCCACACACCCACAAACAGGCACACACGCACGTGAACGCACGCACGCGTGAGCACGCACGAACTCACGCACGCACGCACGAACTCACGCACGAACTCACGCACGCACGCACGCACGCACGCACGCACGCACGCACGCACGCACGCACGCACGCACGCACGCACGCACGCACGCACGCACGCACGCACGCACGCACGCACGCACGCACGCACGCACGCACGCACGCACGCACGCACGCACGCACGCACGCACGCACGCACGCACGCACGCACGCACGCACGCACGCACGCACGCACGCACGCACGCACGCACGCACGCACGCACGCACGCACGCACGCACGCACGCACGCACGCACGCACGCACGCACGCACGCACGCACGCACGCACGCACGCACGCACGCACGCACGCACGCACGCACGCACGCACGCACGCACGCACGCACGCACGCACGCACGCACGCACGCACACCAGTGTTGTTTAACCCTTTAATGATTAAATTTGTTCAAAAATTAAAATATTTACGTATTAAATGTTCATTTGCAGGCCAAGAGAAGACTACTTTTGGAAATTTCCCACTGGAATGACTGGCAAATTCCTGAAATAGTCTTCTCTTTGGCCTGCAAATGGGTATTCCTCAAAACCACTGCAGAGGCCGGTTATGGCCGGCTTCGTCGTGAAAGGGTTAATGATTATTGCAGTTGTTCAAAGTATGTCCTGTTACTAAGACATACAGACACTATAAGACATATACCGTCATATTGTAGTCCCAATTATATGAACTAGGAAAGATCTGACAAAAACACAGCCTATGTGATTGCTGGCTATTAGCATACATACATTGTATTTTGTATCTACTTATAATTAGTTTGTGGCCCAGGGCGAAATATTTTCCTTTATTGTTCAAATTCAAATAGCAAAGTGGCAATTACTTACAATTAAATTTACTGGAATTGATACAATGCCAAATAACACGAACACCCAGAATTCAATGTTAGAAATTAGCTATCAGAATAGATATTCAAGAAGATTAATATACACGCACAGTGTTTCTCATAAGGGCCCTTTTGAGGCTATATACCCCCAAAATTCAACTTGGAACCCCCAAAGATTGTGGCAGTGGGTCTCATGGAACCCGTGAAAATCCTGCATGGTTTTAAAGTACTAAACTATTCTAAATAATTTTACAGGATTTGGACAAATATACCCACAAAAGCAGTGGACCCCCATAATTCATAGCTGTGGGCCCATGGTACTCTCTAATTTTAGGAGGCATGAGTAAAACACTGCATGGGGGATCCCAAATCTTAGCCTGGGACCCCCAGACTTTTAGATGTGGGGTCCATGGGACCTCCTAAATTTAGATACCATAAGGAACACTACTCGTGTATATATATATACACACGAGTAGTGTTCCTTATGGTATCTATATATATATATATATATATATATATATATATATATATATATATATATATATATATATATATATATATATATATATATATATATATATATATATATATATATATATATATATATATATATATATATATATATATATATATATATATATAGAGAGAGAGAGAGAGAGAGAGAGAGAGAGAGAGAGAGAGAGAGATAGAGAGAGAGAGAGAGAGAGAGAGAGAGAGAGAGAGAGAGAGATATATAGAGAGAGAGAGAGAGAGAGAGAGAGAGAGAGATAGAGAGAGAGAGAGAGAGAGAGAGAGAGAGAGAGAGAGAGAGAGAGAGAGAGAGAGAGAGAGAGATAGAGAGAGAGAGAGAGAGAGAGAGAGAGAGAGAGAGAGAGATGAATGACTCGTTATAGTCTGTCTTTAACGCTTAATTGTCCAACACGTTGTACGAATTGCATACGCAGCAACAGCGGCCAGTCAAATTAATTTCAAAATATTCAACGGATTATATGTATATAGTTTTCTGGAAATTGATAGTCAAGGAGTTCAGAGATTGTTCAATCCTAACACGGACGTGGTGTTGGTGGAGCTTAGATTGAGATGGGCGGGGCATAGCTAACAGTGGAAAAGGTCCATTGGTGTTCGTTGTAGTGCTGTCGAAAGAGGGTCAATCAGTTCTTGAAAATGCCTTAGTCGAGAAATGCAAATAATATCGATGACCAATGTACACCGCAGCACAGCAAGCCACCGTGTCCTCTACATGTACCTCGTCATAAGTATACATCGAGGGCTGCACTGGGTTGTACGTAATGATGGCCACATATTCACCCATGCCCAATTCCGAGTGGGATTGTAGTACGTATTGCTTTCAACCCCGCATACCCAGACACACTCCACCAGGTGCACACACCCAAATGGAGGTATGCCACTCAACTATGCGACCTCAAAATCAAATACGTTACTGACGTCACAACCATAATGACATATAATGTCTCAAGTCCTATGTTCTGCCACAAAAAATATTGACTAGTCATTCACGAAGGTTACGATTTTTATGACTTTAATGACTTTACAATGTAATAAGCTTTTTAGAATATTTTGAGACTAGCTTGACTGGGAGCTGTTGCATTCTACCATGCTATAATTGAGAAGAGACAGCCTCGGCTCAAAGCGGTCGCTGGCAACTTCATATCATGCCTCGTCAGAAAACGTAGAATAAAACCTTTCCCGGGACTGGAGACAGATACAGCTAAGAACCATGTAATGCTATTGTGATCTCCCATTTCAGAGAAAAATCCAGTTGGTATGTCTTTTGCTTGCTGACTGTACGGGTTCAAAACATCAGAAATTATCGCGTAATAAATGGACGGATTTCTTATGGATAGGAAGCCCTTGCCAGAATATAAATGTTTAACTATGCCTTTCTTCACCGATGCATAAAGATACAGCACACTCCTATCAAACAGTCCAGTTTTGCGATGCGAATCTGGAAGCGTGCCAAGAAGAACAGACAAATAAGGCGAATCCTGATTATAGATGAAAGAATCCTCAAAATCGCTTATAGTGAGACATAACACACGAGTCCATGAGTCACTCACATCAATTCGTATGTACGTTGTGGACAAAGATTGGATGGCCGGGTTGGTGGATACGGACAGGAAAGTGTCGGACAATGCATGGAGTGTGTACATTCAATACAGAGATCCCATTTGCCACTCGGGTAGCTGACGTCATATTAAATACGCCATTTGTTAAGTCGCTATCAAAGTGATTTAGGTCAGCTACGGAAGTCTGAATGATCAAGAAAGTATCTGAATTGTATGTGTTTTGGAAATGTGCAATTTAATCAATATTCCGTTGAATCATTTGAAACTAATTTCTCTTGGAGCTGATACAGTCGTAGGCAGCAGCACTCCAGTGAAATTAATTTCAATACTGACAGTGACCTGTTCACCTTGAAATTGCGAGTCTGGGGTTTCGTACAATATGGGTGGAGCTTAGATAGAAAAGGGTTAGGCGAAGGGGGGGGGACTCAGATAGACATCGATCCTTCCATCGAACAGTAGTTTATGAATGATTTGATTTTTTGCACGTAATTGATAGAAGAATGAACAAAAAAGCATACATTTGCTGAATTCACATTAGTTATTATGAAAATGTGTTCACCACTTGTAATCTTTGGTGACAGGAAAACTGAACTGGTTTCACATTTTAATGGGTAAATTTGGTCAAGAAATAAAAACTTTCTCATTGGATTCCATTTGCAGGTATATAGGAGACAATGTTCTAAACTGTATCACTGGAATGCCTGGCTTGGTTATCCAGCCAGTCATTACAGCGTCATAAACGGTTAATAGTCCGTGAAATCGTACGAATTGTATATCTTTACTATTTAATAAACATTCTGTGGAATATTTGAAAATAATCCGACTTGGCACTGTTGCTGCAATTGGCGGCAAGAGCACCCAGTCAAATTAGTTTCAAAATATGCAACAGCTTACATCTATAATTTTGTGCAAATTGAGAATCCGGGAGATCAAGGTTCCATCGATCCAAACATGGGTATGGCGTGTGAGGGGCGTAGCTAGAGATGTATGTGGCATAGCTATAAGCGGATTCATCTGTTCCTAGCATTATACACGCCATAACCACACACAGTACAACCGGGAACGAGTAACACGTTTAGGGACATCGTGAACGCAGATAACGCAGAACTGGCGCCGAATTTGTGGTGAGTTCATAATTCATAAATATTTCTGGTACATGCTTAATGTTGGATATAAAGTATGGCGTACATCATGCAATGAATGTTCGAAGGTTGTGCATGTAGATTTCATGCAGTCATCACGCTGTTTTTAATTTATGGGACGCTGTCGAGCTGAAAGTTCTCTGAAAATGCATCACACTTTAACACTTGAAGCCTTAGTTCTCGTGTTTGCCCATGATACTGGGAAAAATAAATATACCTGTAGGAATTTTGGTATTTTATCTTCCTGATAGATCCCACCGATGTCCTGGTTTTACAGAAGATTATTGCAAACATGCATAGTGCAGGCAGTAATAGCAGTCCGGAACAACACATACATTATTTTGAAGCAATCGGATACCACAGATTGGTGGAACTTTGAACACGGTGCTATAACGTGATGTGTGAGCGGATTACGATGTTTATGTACGTTAATCTGAAATCACACGCCTTGTGAACTCCAGCGGCGCAAACATTTGATGCGTTGCAACGTCACAAAAATCTATAAGTTAAACGAGAACGTCAATGGACCTTTTCAGGATAAAGAAGTCATATGACGTCATAATCAGCTATGTGGTGTGTAGGATGCCGTCATAATGATTCAAAGCTATATGACGGCTTGCTATTGACTCCAAAATAAAAGGCCCCCGAATACCAGATTCTTTGACAACTTTGTACTTGGACATGCTGGCTACGTTTCCGGTCACGTGTATTGAACCAATGTATTAATATAGCTTCATTAGACATACAGCACCATATAAAAAGTAACACTCAAGCTGTGTAACACATTTTATGCCATTGCAATCTGAATTTTTAAACATTTTAGTTTTGTGGATTTTTACAGCGGTTTTCTACATATTACTATGGAGTTGGCATAGCGTGAGAGGTCGGTTCTTGCCGGCTCTCACAACATACGTATGCCATGGTCCATTCTCTTCACAACAAGCGTAACATGCGTCATCATTACCCACGAAAGCTATTGGACACGGTTGGTCATTCCATAGCATTATAGTGTGAACGTTATTCCTCTCCATATGAAAATCTATACCCCTGTCCAGTCACTTCTTAATAGCATATACACAACATACGTCATTTACTGTGCGTAATACGGTCTCTATCGCAAATTCATAATCATATTTGGTCACTTTCAGACTACTTATGACATGTACATATTATGAGTTGATCCCTCTTGTACTTTCAAACAATCTCACGAATTTTTGAATGCCAAAATCAACTCTTCTAATGTACCTCCTGCCTTAAATGTAATGGGATCAGCCTGCCTTGTGCATTATATCGTTATATCGTACGTCTCCGACTGTTGATACATTCCGCATATGTTTTGTCTATCATCCGCAAGCCTCGCTCTACGTTCTTGAAGAGTCGGCTCACATCCACAATAGTCAATGTTACCCATTCTTTTCCATTTTCATCTAGACATCGTCTTCTCGTCCACACCAATTTTGATCAACTTGGAATACAGTCGCTATGCACACTTGGGAACGCTGTCTCTAGTTTGTCTTGGCGTAGCCTTTGCAGTGATGGCACAGCCAAATCTATCTGAGACTGATCGCTACAAAACACTCCCCCCCTCTCTCTCTCTCTCTCACTCTCTCGCTCTCTCTCTCGCTCTCTCTCTCTCTCTCTCTCTCTCTCTCTCTCTCTCTCTCTCTCTCTCTCTCTCTCTCTCTCTCTCTCTCGACAGAACACTCGACTATTTGCCCAATACCACTAGGTCCAGTCATAAAGCAAAATAATGTACCTTTCTAGACAGTATCAAATCTCCAAGAAATTGCTCGTTTCAGCTTAAATATATCTCATTTGTGATTGGTTTGTAACCAGTTTTGCCTGTTTTCTCGTTCAGTCTTAGGTCCCGATACCTAGAAGATTATATAAAGTTCTTTTATAACCATATGAAAGTTCTTTTTAAATAAAACAGACTATACAATGAAACATGCATATAGCGACGATATGATTGTGGAAACAGAAGTTGGTTATTCATTTAGATGGGTGGTTACAAGACCACGCGTGTTAAAATGTCGCCATCTTGTCGTTGCAAAAGCTATTTACTGTATTGACTGACTATACTAAATTAACAAATTTATTTTTAACAACAATCTTTTACTGGTCCATAAAGGGGTCGCTATACATAGGTTTCACTCTATTTCTGTTGTTGATTCTAGCGAATTAACCAGGATTTGCCATACAATTACAGCTACGAATCATTGTGTTACCGTTTGCCATTTTTCATGCCGATCTGTGTTCACCTACTGCATTATATAATGTCCCCGACAGCCATACTACCCTATGCAATATATGTTCTTTAGTGATAAAGAAAAGGAAAGATCAAGGTTTCTGCAGGTATTTTTATTTGTTTCAGTAGATGGGGCAAACTCGAGAACTGAGTCTTCAAGTATCTACTTTTGAACCCTTTTCAGAGAACGTTCAACTTGAGGTCAAACCATAAATTAACAACATCATCTTGATTTCAGCATATCTACATGCGCAACCTTCGGACATTCATTGCACGATGTGTACCATAATTTGTTTCTACCAATAAACATGTACCAGAAAGAATGATGAATTATCAACTCACCTCAAATTCAGCGCCAATTCCATTGTTATCCGTGCTCTAGATGTCCCTCGACGTTTCCGTGTTACTCGTTGCCGGTTGTACAGTGTAACCGGGCAAGGTAAAGGGTCATTTAAAATAAAGTAGAAAAAAGGGACATTTTGATATTGTTATCATCATTGACGCTATTCACAGAAATAAATACTAATCGGCGCTACTTCGACGTGTGACCTTATGGTGTTTGATAGCACAGTTTATATAGAGAGATAGTTTATTTCACAGTAGGCCCTTGCGTGTAAATTGCAAAATATAAGAATGTGGCGGACACTATGCCAGTATTACCTATTACAATTATAAATATTTTGGGTATTATCACTACCTTCCATTGTTATTGCTTCATCATCATCATCATCATCATCATCATCATCATCATCATCATCATCATCATCATCATCATCATCATCATCATCATCATCACCACCACCACCACCACCATCATCAAAATCATCACCACAAGCACCATCACCATCATCATCATCGTCATCATCATCATCATCATCATCATCACCACCACAACCATGGCATCACCAGCATCAGCGCCACCATCATCATCATTATCATCATCACCACCACCAACACCCCCCCCCCCCCCATCACCACCACCATCATCATCATCATCACCACCAGCACCAACAGCAGCAGCAGCACCACCACCACCACAACCACCACCACCACCACCATCGCCGCCACCATCATCATCATTATCATCATCCCCACCGTCCTCGTCGTCGTCAGCGCCGCCGCCGCCACAGCCGTCATCATCATCATCATCATCATCATCATCATCATCACCACCACCACCATCACCACCATCATCATCACCGTCGTCGTCATCATCATCACCACCACCACCATCACGATTATCACCGCCACCATCTTTATCATTATCATCATCCCCACCATCATCATCATCATCTTCATCACCATTATCGCCCCCATCATCCTCGTCGTCGTCGGCGCCGCCACAGCCGTCGTCGTCGTCCATCGTCGTCATCATCGTGATTTTTACAGTTGCTATAGGAGGCGGTGGGTGGGGAACCGACAAAAAATGGTTGACATTGGGCTTTCCGTGTTCGGGATGCAAGCGGAAGAATTTTACACTTTCACCATTGGCGCCATTCGCATAAAAAAATAACCGGTTTCAGCCTCATTCAAGGGGTGCTACTCAGAATAAAGTCGGACCACAGATTATCAGTAATGTATTTTAGTGATGTCTGGCAATATTTCCGTCAATTCCGGTGAATCATTTGGATGGTTATTCGCGTGACTAACAGTTCTTTGCTCCTGGACTAATCCATCTTGTTCGTAGCTTAGAGTAACGGCGAGACTGTTATGATGTTTGAATAAAATTAACACATCTGTTAGCTATTTCTTTTACGCCGGAGTTAGTACTATTACAAATTTGAAATAGCCATCGCGGTACACTGCGAATTATTGGTAAATATTTAGCCACAACTGCATTTATCTGCCAGGCTTTAATGATTAAAGCTAGACTTACCTTCTACCGCTTCGCACATCTCTGATTCGGTACCGCCTCAAGTTATCCATTATAACCGTAGACTGTTACTGACTTAGCAACACTAATACCACAACTACAACATTCACTAGCACCACCACTGATAACAATGCCACAAGTCGAAACGTACTATAATATTCTACAGCTCGGGACCATAAACACACGCTAAAACCCCTTTTAGCACTACCACTATCACCATCACAAATGTTAACACTAGCGACAGAAATAATATTTGAAACGGCCCCTTGAAATCAATGACAAAATGTAAACCTGTCTATTTTTTCAAATAAACATTACTAAATGTGCAGAAAATCACGACTAATGCATGGGTGTCAATTCTCTTGTGACAAAGAGAATTATTTAACAGTCATTGAAATCTCATGGCGTTCACGCCCTATATGCCATGAAAAAGAATTCTAAATAATCTATATAGAGAAACAGGATATCGTCAAGGCAGACCAAGCACGTTTGCATTTCCCGGTGCCCTAGGCATTCCATAATTTTCAAGCAGTCATATGCAATATGGCAGTATGGTGGTGGGGGGGGGGTAAGGTTTGTACACGCGTGATTAGATACTCTAAAAAAGGTGTGCACATAGTGGGGCGGTTTGGAGGTGGACATAGAGTGGTAGCGTTTGGAGGTGGAGATATAGTCGTAGGGTTTTGAGGGTCTGCAGCAGTAGTTCACGCTGTCCAAATGGACCGTTCCAGTTTTAGCGATGTCCCGCCAATCCCTAGTTAAATTTCACCACATTGCACCCGTGTTGGGATCAACCGATCCCGGCACTCTCTGACTGCCAATTTCAATAAAACTATACGGGTTAGCTGTTGAATATTTTGGAACTAATCTGACTGGGTGCTCTTGTTGCCTATGGCAACAGCGTCCAGTCAAATTAGTTTCAAAATATTCAACGTCTCAGGCTATTAAGCGTTTAAGACGGACTAAATCTAGTCATTCAATCTGTAATTTATTAAGACGTCCTCCTCCACGTCACGTATTTGATTCCTCCTCCACGTCACGTATTTGATTATGGCGTCATATGATGGATGGATAAACTGGAACGGACCTTTTGTTTATTGGTGGTATATTTGACGGAAATTCAAAGGTACACGTTTCATCATTGGTCACACCTCGTTGGCTACTTAGACTGTCGCCTTCAATATCAGTCACTCAACCAGGAGAATAAGTGGGTGATGGTGTTGAAACTGGTGGAGCGGAGGGGAGGGTATGTGTGTGTGTGGGGGGGGGGGAGAGAGAGAGTTTATGACCATCACTTGTGATCTCTTTCATATTCTAGGCCTATATCAGGATATAAAATCTCTTAATAAAAGTGAGCATTTTAACGTTGATAAGTCCTAGATAGATATATGCTATGTTTGATTTGCATAGGTTCAAAGTCAAGTTCGTGTGTTCGTGTGTGGGTGCCGCTCTAAGTCAATATCTGTATATTAGTGTGTAGGTGTATGATGGCGCCAATTATTTTAAATCTTGAAAAATCTAAATGTAGGTCAGTTTAATTCGAAAATTAAATAAAGTAGCTTTTGTAGAAAATGGTAAAGTAAACATATATACACCCACGCTGACGCACAGAAAAGCTTGTTTACACTGAACACCGTATGCACCAACACACATGGTTGATGATTAAAACTTATTTGCGTTGGTAACTCACATATTGGGATATATTATTGTTGTTTTAAAAAAAAAGGTGGTCTTATTACCACCACTTTTAACGGGTGTCACTGTATTTAACATGGGTGACGTTTTCCCACGCATTTTGTATTATGATATATGCGACATTTAGACTCCTACATATGGAATGTATACACACACACGCGCGCGCGTACCCAGGTATGCATACACGTGCACGCGCACATACGTGTACGTTGACGCGGCTGATGCGTATGCCTATGCACGCAGCGGTCATCTGATGACGTGCATAGACGTACTTACTACATAGGTACACAAGGCGTACGTGTGCGTGAGATCTCTATCAGCAAATATAGAAATTCAAAAATTAATAATCTTAGAAATGGACTTTTCAAATATCATGCACGTTAAAACTGTCAGTAAATATTGATCCTAAATAAAGGCTGCGTTGACAAAACCGGTTATTTGGGCGCTACTTGGACAATACCAGGTCAATAAGATACGGACAGCGATTGGCCTAGTAGAGGCCCAACAACATCCAGCATTATCAGGATGATATTCGCCAGAGCTTGGTGACGTTGAATTTGTTTTAGTTCAACAATATTATATAGTGTGTCATCTTTGCTATACTTACTGGAGTGCCGTTTGTTGATGCTGGAATATACCATATAGTCAGGGCCGTATTTAAGGGGGGGTAAGCGTGGCAAAAGGCCCGGGGCCCCCACAAGCAAGGGGCCCCCACAATTTAAAAATGAGAAAAAAAATATGCACTTTTTCGGAAGTTATAGGACATTTAAAGCAAACTTTATTGGTTTAGAACTCTTAATCATGCTTTATAATTCTATTCTAATATTTGTGGGGGCCCCAATTCTTGTTTGGTGTTTGACAACAATGTTAATTACGAAAATGTGCAAAATAAAATAATTTTACAACGAAAGAAAGCGCCATAATTCACCCTAAAAGTAGACTCTCTGGCCGTCTCAGAGCACCTAGATGTAAAACAATTTCTGGGGGAGGACCCCCAGTCACCCCCGCTGATTCTTGGCCCCAGGGCCCCACATATCTAAATACGGCCCTGCATATAGTCGATTAAAGTAGCACATAGGTGAGGGATGAAACATAGGTGAGGAATGAAACATAGGTGAGGGATGAAACATAGATGAGGGATGAAACATAGGTGAGGGATAAGATATAGGTGAGGGATGAAACATAGATGAGGGATGAAACATAGGTGAGGGATGAAACATAGGTGAGGGATGAAACATAGATGAGGGATGAAACATAGGTGAATGATGAAACATAGGTGAGGGATGAAACATAGATGAGGGATGAAACATAGGTGAGGGATAAGATATAGGTGAGGGATGAAACATAGATGAGGGATGAAACATAGGTGAGGGATGAAACATAGGTGAGGGATGAAACATAGATGAGGGATGAAACATAGGTGAATGATGAAACATAGGTGAGGGATGAAACATAGATGAGGGATGAAACATAGGTGAATGATGAAACATAGGTGAAGGATGAAACATAGGTGAGGGATGAAACATAGGTGAAGGATGAAACATAGGTGAGGGATGAAACATAGGTGATGGATGAAACATAGGTGAATGATGAAACATAGGTGAGGGATGAAACATAGGTGAAGGATGAAACATAGGTGAGGGATGAAACATAGGTGAGGGATAAAACATAGGTGAGGGATGAAACATAGGTGAAGGATGAAACATAGGTGAGGGATGAAACATAGGTGAGGGCTGAAACATAGGTGAAGGATGAAACATAGATGAGGGATGAAACATAGGTGAGGGATGAAACATAGGTGAGGGATGAAACATAGGTGAAGGATGAAACATAGGCGAAGGATGAAACATAGGTGAGGGATGAAACATAGGTGAAGGATGAAACATGGGTGAGGGATGAAACATAGGTGAGGGATGAAACATAGGTGAGGGATGAAACATAGGTGAGGGATGAAACATAGGTGAAGGATGAAACATAGATGAGGGATGAAACACAGGTGAAGGATGAAACATAGGCGAAGGATGAAACATAGGTGAGGGATGAAACATAGGTGAAGGATGAAACATAGGTGAGGGATGAAACATAGGTGAGGGATGAAACATAGATGAGGGATGAAACATAGGTGAATGATGAAACATAAGTGAATGATGAAACATAGGTGAGGGATGAAACATAGGTGAGGGATGAAACATAGGTGAAGGATGAAACATAGGTGAGGGATGAAACATAGGTGAGGGATGAAACATAGGTGAATGATGAAACATAGGTGAGGGATGAAACATAGATGAGGGATGAAACATAGGTGAAGGATGAAACATAGGTGAAGGATGAAACATAGGTGAGGGATGAAACATAGGTGAAGGATGAAACATAGGTGAAGGATGGAACATAGGTGAAGGATGAAACATAGGTGAGGGATGAAACATAGGAGAGGGATGAAACATAGGTGAAGGATGAAACATAGGTGAAGGATGAAACATAGATGAGGGATGCAACATAGGTGAGGGATAAGACATAGGTGAGGGATGAAACATAGATGAGGGATGAAACATAGGTGAGGGATGAAACATAGATGAGGGATGAAACATAGGTGAAGGATGAAACATAGGTGAGGGATGAAACATAGATGAGGGATGAAACATAGGTGAAGGATGAAACATAGGTGAAGGATGAAACATAGGTGAGGGATGAAACATAGGTGAAGGATGAAACATAGGTGAAGGATGAAACATAGGTGAAGGACGAAACATAGGTGAGGGATGAAACATAGGTGAAGGATGAAACATAGGTGAAGGATGAAACATAGGTGAAGGATGAAACATAGGTGAGGGATGAAACATAGGTGAAGGATGAAACATAGGTGAGGGATGAAACATGGGTGAGGGATGAAACATAGGTGAAGGATGAAACATAGGTGAGGGATGAAACATAGGTGAAGGATGAAACATAGATGAGGGATGAAACATAGGTGAATGATGAAACATAGGTGAGGGATGAAACATAGGTGAAGGACGAAACATAGGTGAGGGATGAAACATAGCTGAAGGATGAAACATAGGTGAGGGATGAAACATAAGTGAAGGATGAAACTGAAACATAGGTGAAGGATGAAACATAGGTGATGGATGAAACATAGGTGAGGGATGAAACATAGGTGAGGGATGAAACATAGGTGAAGGATGAAACATAGGTGAGGGATGAAACATAGGTGAAGGATGAAACATAGGTGGAGGATGAAACATAGGTGATGGATGAAACATAGGTGAGGGATGAAACGTGGTGGGAATCGTCATTTCACCATACTGGATGCCATACTAAAGGCCACAGTATTTCATAAGTGAGCTTTCAACCTGGTACAGGAAATTATGTCATAACCTATAAAATGTAGTTTTTTACATACAGTATTAATGTTCTCAGTGAATCTCACCGAATCCGCAAACGCATAGATTTTAGACAGGAGACAGTGATACTGACCTCACCACCGACCACCATATGTACTGCGGCCAGTGCCCTCTACCAATCTGTCTGTTTGTGTATCTGCCCGCACAATATCTCTAGAAGGTTAGAAAGTTCACGCAAAAATTCTAGCACACCTAGCTAGGATTACATTGAGCTTAAGGTCAAACGATCAAATATTTGGGTACCTGGGTTGACAAGTGTATCCCAGAAAACATTTATTTAGAATAAGCCCAGAATGCAAGAAGGATGTATTACCAAATTTGTCACATAGATGTGTATTTTCAACCATTAACGTCCGGTTTACTTTAAGCTAAAAAAGTCAAATATTGAAGTCAATACATGTATCCCAGAAAGCCCTAAGCCAGCACTTCACTTGATGGCCGTCTAGTTATTCTTTCGCATCCCCTTACAACGTTCTACGAACTCAACGACGTTGAGGCGGTAGCGCCATCCAAATAAACACCAGAACCTACAATATCCTCAAATTGCGCATCTGTGCCATCCTAATCTACATCATCTTCCGCATAATTATTTCTAGACTGCACTAGCTCAGAGAGTTCTTCACATTTGACTTCATTGCATGCTTAGTTCATTGTCTATGTGTTCATCAGTCTCCATCTTTCTCAAAATTGTCACGGCCACCACCGCGAAGCTGACCGCATAATGGACGCTTCCATTTTTAGCTATGCCCCACCCATCTCTAGCTAAGCGCCGGCCACACTTCACTCGTGCTGGGATCAACCGATCTCTGAACTCACTGACTATAAATTTCCAGAAAAATATAGGCATACATGTAAGCTGTTGAATATCTTGGAACTAAGTTGCATAGGCAGCAACAGCGCCCAGTCAAATTAGTTTCAGAATATTCAACAGCATGCTTATTAAATAGTAAAGACATACAATTTGTACAACGTGTCGGACTATTAAGAGCTAAAAACGGGCCGTATAGAATCATTTATGGCGTAACGATTATGACGTCATCCTACACGCCCTATGACGTCATTACTCTGGAAAGGTCCGTTGTGTGGACTGAATATCAGCTTTCATGCATCCGTATTCTCGCTCACAACCAGTCTTGAAGTTGCAGGCAATCAAACACAAAAACGGTATCTGGAACTGGAGGCGTGTGAGTAAGAGTTGGAGGTGGATGGTCATAGAGTTAACCTCGCCCCATTCAGTTGTTGGTAAGTCATGATCACATTGATGTACCTGATAATACGCATGCCATGCTTTGTTGTTGCTGCAGATGTTCATGAAACGGATACCAGCTTGATCTTATAGAGAATTAGACGCCTTTTCCCAGCAGATGGACTGGATCATTCTGACACGGAAGGGTTATTGACGACTCCCACGGATTTCCGAATATCAGCGCGCTTCACTAATAACTTGCATACAATCTTTCTTATTCCCGAATAGACCTTTCCCACATTAGCGTGTTTAGGGAAAATACCTTCCCGGAATGCATCGCGCATACCACTTCCGGCTGGTAACCTCGATAGCCGACGTGCAAACAACATTACTTTACTATGGGAATCAGATACAGTGCACTTTATGTAGTGCATATGAAAAACTATGTTCATAATATTATTGAAGTCATACATCATTGGAAAGCTAAGCCAATTTTCTATACATTTCTGTATTAGTTTTTATTGTTTTCTAAAATTTAATACAGTTGATTGCAATTTTAAAATAGCCCCTATTGTTCACTTGATTTAATGAATCGAGGTATAATAGTGTATTTTATATACGCAAATAACCCAGTGAAAGATTTACAAAAAAAAAAAGGAGTGTTATAAGCCCTCTTCTCATATGATCATTGGATACGTCCGATGCTGATCTGATAAAAAAGTCTACGTGTTGTCGAAGTTCAAAGATCCATAGTTAAAATTCCGAGGCAAGGGAGGCAATGTATGCAAAAACTGACCAATTTTTGTTTTTGGCATGAATTAACTCCATTTCCTTGTTGAAGTTGATTGAGTCAATTCAATATGATGAATTTCGACTCTCTCTCTGACTACATGGGCTAAAAAAATTCATTAATTACTCGGTTATTTGAAACTTCAGGTCTTTTTCCTTGATTTTCATGAAAGCTTTACTATAGGTATATCACACTTGTCAGATCCAACGTTGATGGTTTGAAAGTGACCCATCCACGGTCAAGGTCAATCAGGGGTCAAAGCGACCAATTTTAGGTTTTGGGATGAATTACCTCCCTTTACCTGTTGAAGTTGATTGAGGCAATTAAATCTAGTGAATTTCGATTGTCTCTGACTACCTGGGCCAAACAAAATTAATTAATTTCTCCTTCACTTGACATTTGATGGCCATTTCCTTGATTTTGGGTCGGATTTGTAACTACGGATTCTGGAAGGATGTTAGGTTTCAAAATGGCAAAGCTACCTGTGATTTGGTTCTAAACTCGGAGTTGTAGAATTTGGAAGATGTCCTTCTGAAATCTTCCGAAGTAACTCTTCCATATTATTGGTCATTGGTGATTTTGTCTTAGATAGGAAGATGTTCAAATGCTACACAATTACAATCATCTTCTATAGAGGACCACGTTTGCGACATGGTAGGTAGATGATATTAAAGACTAAAGCAACACGTTATATTTGTTTTATAAATACATAGTGAAGAACTCGTATTTAGCTATCACAAACACGCTTATCCTTTTAATCATCGAATTTGTTTTTAAAACTTTCATAATTTTCTCATAGAAAATGCCCATTTGCAGACCAAGACAAGACAATTATTGAAAATGAACCACTGGAATGACTGTCAGTCCAGTTGTAAATTTTCAAAAACTGTTTTCTCTTGGTCTGCAAATGGACATTTCTCAAGATCACAGTAGAGACCATTTTTTCGTAGATGCTGTATTGATAGACCTGGGTATATAGATTCTATATCAGCCACTTCTCGGTGAATTCTCTTATCTCTATCACAATTATTTGCTCTTCAACGTTCCGATAATGTTGAACTGTGATAGCCGCCATTTTGTCTCCTCACGCGATAGTATGTTGTTATGCAGATGACATTTCAACACATTCTTTATAATGTAATATCTATCCTGTGATATATGTTGAAACTAATTTGTTTGGAAGACGTTGCTTCCTAACGCGGCAACCGCTTCGAGTCAAAATAGTTTCAATATATACCACAGCTTACTTGCATGATTGCTTTTACACCACATTGTCATACTATAGATTCGTATATATGAGTTAGGTAGGGTGATTGGCTGAAAAGTACATCAAGGAAACATTCATTTACTGGAGGAAATGTATAGAGATTTACCTATTAAACCGCGAATAACCACATTTGGTAAAGAAAATCTAAATATTTTATAATTCAATGTCTATTTTCAGGCCAAGGGAAGACAATTCTTTAAAAAATTACTTGAATGGCTGGCTCGGTTACCTAGCCAGTCATTCCAGTGGTGAATTTCAAAATTAGTCTGCGCTTGGCCTGTAAATGGGCATTCCCCGTGACCACTGCAGAGGCCGGTTATGGGCGGATTCGTCATGAAATGATTAAAGCATGAATATGTTTCTTTGGCAGCATGATAAAAAGCTAATAATCATCGTCTATGAGTGGGATATTACATCACCTGAATAACAAGTATACACTGGGGTGCGCTTTTTATTGCAAATATAATATATATGGAGCTGTGAATCCGGTGGCCCCTGGATCGCGTCTCCGCTCGGCCGTCTGGCGATCGCTGGAAACAGAGGCAATCTCCTTCACTGCTAGTCGCCTCTCTCGCCTCAGGAGTGTAAATGGGCACCTGTGTAAAAACTGGGGAAGTTACCAATAATGGACAGAAATATAAACCAGCATACGTGTGGCGTGAAAGGGACTTGGAATCAGGGGCTCGATAGACGCCAGTCAAACCAATAACTTCTTCTTTCGATTGCAAATCTCAGATCTATCGCTCTATAATGCCATGGCGCTTGGCAATACACATTTGGACACCGCTGTCACATCATTTCAATTTCAAGAGAACCACAGTGTCGCATATTGAATATATTATAATATTTTGGCAGAAACCTGTGGCTGCCACATACAGCACTAGCTCCCTGTCAGATTACCTACAAAATACTCAACATAAAGGTTCTTGTACTGGAGATGATTTTACATTTGTGGCCTTTCTGGGTCAAAGCGTTAAATTTCAACGCCATGCTTTCTGCCATGATGATGCCAACCCAATGGACCTTTGCAATTTATCCATCCATCCATCCATCATATGACGTCGCAATAGACTACGTGACGTGTAGGATGACGCCATAATCAATGACCTCATGAATAACGTAGATAAGTTCGTCATGAATGCATAAATTAGTTTCATGTTAGTCTACAGCTTACCTGTATAGTTTTCTGAAAATTGATAGTCATGAAGTTCAGGGATCGATCCCAACGCGGGCAAAGCGTGGGTGCAGCTTACCTTATCTAGAGATTGACGGGGCTAAAACTGGATTCTTCCATTGCCAATGGGAATTCCGTAGCGGAAAAGTAATACAATATAGTATACTATATTGAAACTGTCATTGCGTTGCTGTCTATGGCAGTAACAGCTCTAAGTTAAATTAATTCCAAAATATTCAACATAATGCGAATTAAATTGTGAATCTTTCAGACATACAATTCGTACACTGGACGG
The DNA here is from genome assembly GCA_034401795.1 of Chaetoderma sp. LZ-2023a. Classification (NCBI taxonomy): domain Eukaryota; kingdom Metazoa; phylum Mollusca; class Caudofoveata; order Chaetodermatida; family Chaetodermatidae; genus Chaetoderma; species Chaetoderma sp. LZ-2023a. The sequence continues at coordinate 68,421,401 of CM067360.1, read as the reverse complement.
ACATTTCAATATCCATGACGTAATTATGACCGTTGACGTGAGCATACACGTGACGTAATTGATTATGGAGTTAGATGCCAGTTTGAACTGCGGCTACACATGCACAGTTTTTCGATCAGCACCATACTGAGCTAGGATGCTAAGCTGTAACCAGAGAATTTGCAGGAGAAGTTACTTGCATTAATATACTGTATATTTTGTATATTTTAAATAGTTTCCATGTGTACGACCTTGCACGTATGTGCGTGCGTTAGTGCATACGTGCGGATGTGAGTGCGTGCGTAGGTATACGTGCGTGCGTGCTTGTTGAACGCGCTGGGGTGGGGGTATATGTAGGCGTGTTTAAGGGAGACATATGAATGCGGTACGCCTGTGATTCATTTTTATACTAAATTTTTTATTGTATCAATAGCATATGATTCATGCAGAAAAGACAAATACGATAATTAAATAAGTAACAAAGAAAAGACGGACGTAGGTGCCTATTAATATATCCACAGTTTACTTATGTGAGTATAATGAAATTAAACATGAATATCGTTCAACCTTTCAGATCAAGTACCAAGAACATCACACCTGTATTAGATTCTAAGAAATATGCTGCTGGACATTTTGAAAGATAATTTAACGAGCAGCTGTTGCTGTATGCCTAAGGCGACAACAGATTCGCGTCGAATTATTCTCAAAATATTCGGCAGCCTCCGGATAGAGTTACTTTGAAATTGATGCGGTGTGATGTCCCGAAGGGACTGCTTAATATAAGCGAGCATTAATTGAAAAAGAACAGTCATTAAATCCAGTTAAATATTTACACTTGATAACCGAGGTTACATGGAAGATTAAGGACGTGTTCTCACGAGAGAGTTAATCCTGAATAACTCCGTGCGTTAGTATGGCATTATTCGGGATTATCTCTCTAGTGAGAACGCGGCTTAAAATACGGGCGGATGAAGTGAATGGCGTTCTTTACGCCACCATATACCCATCCACCAGTTAGCCGTATGATTTGAGAATTCTAATGTTTCACTAGTTATTCTTGAGTCATCCTAAAATATTAAGAATGTATAGTATGCCGCGTTGGTGCTCGTCTAACTTACACCACCCACCAATCAGTCAAACATCTTTGATATGAGATATGTCATCCTCAGTCATCTAGGGTGTTATTTAATGTGTTAAGAGTTTGTCTTAGCACTGGTGGGTGCTAGTCTTAATCAGGACACTATGTTGTTAGGTGTTGCTGTTTAGATAGCAACGCAATCACAAAAATCGTAGTTCACAATGACTAAATATTAGTCTGTATATGACGTCATAGTGACACGTGATACATACAGCTCAGCAATAACGTAAAAGGTTTCCAAAACAATTTAAAAGGCACTGTTGAATATCTTGGACATAATGTGATTGTGAGCTAGGCTGACTAACTTGAGTGCAAATTGAGTCCAAAATATTCAAGAGAACATTTATTACATCGTGTTCAAAATTTACTAACTAAAACGTTTCTGTTTCAGTCAGAAAGAGAAACATGTTAGTTAATACAATTGAAGTTTCTGTATCGGAAATATGTAATTTTATTTATGAGCGGTATTGCGATGTTTTTTCGACGGGTATGCTCTGCCCATATGTATTAAATGTGCCAATCAATTTGCGATTGATTTCTAGTTTACCGTTATCTTCTATGCACTCCAGTGTTTAAGGAGCATCTTGATAGCAAAAAGATTTAAAAATAAAATTTAGAACAAGATTGACCAACATCAATACGTTTAACCTATTTAAACTTGAAATACCAGTGTATCAATCTCAAACCAGTTATACAGAAAACGCTGTTGAAAATTTTGAAACAATTTTGACAGGAACGTGATGCTGCCATAGGCAACACCATCTCCAAGTTAAATTAGTTTCAAAATATTCAACAGAATTTTCAATACATAATCTAATAACGTGTCTTTTCTGATCTGTACGTTTGAAAGGGTTGCCATTACTCAAAATCGGTACCTAGATTGACACTATAGAGCATTGGCGATCCTTGACAATCTATGTGTGAATGCGTGGCGTACACCATATCAATGGAGGAGTCAGTTTCTCACTTAATCATATGACGTCATAATCAATTACGCGACGTGTAGGATGACGTCATAATCAATTACATCATGAATGACGTAGCTAAGTTCATCACGAACGCTTAATTGATGACGGACTAAGCGTTGTTGTACGAATAGTATGTCTTTACTATTTAATAAACATGCTGTGAATATTTTGAAACTGATTTGACTGGACGCTGTTGCTGCCTATACGCAGTCAAATTAGTTTCAGCATATTCAACAGCTTATCTGTATAGTTTTCTGGAATTGATAATCAGTGAGTTCAGGGGTCAATCGATCCCAAACGGGCGAAGTGTGGGTACAACTTAGCTAAAGATGGGTGAAAAAAGTGGTCGGGACTTAGCTAGAAACTGGCGTTGCAAAGATAAAATTTGATCCCTATATTAGAACTCGCCATCTACAGACGAGTAATTGTACGCATGTAAGTTGTTCAGTAACAGGAAGGTCTCTGTAAAGAGGCACTTAGTGAAAAAATGTATTTCCACCATCTAGTAAATGTCAAGTGACGTCATAGATCAGAGCGGTTATCTCCTTGACGCAAGTGGACGGTTATGATCGTCTCTGCTGCCAACCCCTCCAACAATGGAGATTGTCTTAACCTTGGCAGATACACGGTTACATGGGGCATACAATCTTCATACTGATGATGGGTCAATTAGTGGCACATTCATTATCTCATTGGACAATGGCATTCCCCCGCTGCCTAAATTTTTGTTTTCAGTTTGAGACTGTAAAAGGAATGGCGTTCAAACGTAACATGTCTCAGACAAGAGGAGCACCTAGCGTGCCATTTATGATGGGCAGAAGAATTAGAAAAAATATGACAGATACATATTTTCAAGAGTATGGAATAACGGACCGACGAAGGCAAGCGAGTTCACGAAATTTACCAATTGAAGGAGATCGCAAATGGCAGATGCCACGTGTTTTGTTTTTACAGAAGCTACTATGTGTCAAATTGGTTTATTTAGTAAAATATCCGCTATGGTCTATAACATACCCTGACAATCTAAAACATACCGTGAAAACATGACTTATTGGTTCAGTACTGGCACAATACGCCGTTTTATCAGAGTATTTGCATTGGCAACGAAATGTGTACAAGTGATTTAAACTATTTTCTGCGTATTTAACCTTGAAACATCATGATGCCATGATCTGAAATGGTGGACATTATATTGGCACGTTCGCGTTTATCATAGAAGAAAGATGCCTTTACTGAATTATCTACATCATCTGATATCTGAAATGGAGTTTTAAACATCTCTCGCGCAGCTTGTTGGCTAACAAACATCTGCTCCACATCCTCGTCGTCTTTCGCTTGCGTCACAGTCTCGCGAGTTTTCGCGATAGTTTCGATGCGCTTCGAGACATCGGATAAGTTAGTGTCCAGGTCAGTTTCGCGTTTGCCCATTTCGTCTTCAATCTTTTCCAACAATTGATTTTGTCTTTCATCAATTCCGGATTTGAATTTATCGAATGTCCCACGTATATTGGCTACGGCGCCTTGTAATCGGTCGTCTATTTTACGAATAGCTTCATTAAGTCGCTCTTCGAGGGTCTTAAGTTCGGCATCTTCTAGATCTACGTTTTCGAAAGTCTTTTCAATATGTCCCGCATATGCATTCAACGCTTCTTGTTGGCCAAGAACAACATGCCCCTTCCGTTGGCTGTGATCTAACACCTTACAGTCGCTACAAACCGGCTCGGCGCACGTTTCACAGAAATGGTTAAGAGGCTGAGTGCGATGCATTTCGCAGTACCCTGACGTTCCTTTAGTAGGACGTTTGGAAATCTCTAATAGTTCGATAACCTTGTAGTCAGATTTCATATCCTTGTATGTCCTGTCTGTAATCATATGCGTTTGTCTACATGTGGGACATTGGATGCTGACGAAACTAGGCGGGGCATCCTGAAAAGCTGAGGTGATGGTCTGTCTGTATTCCGCCTCGACACGGAACATCTCACGAAGACAGGTAACGCAGAAAGTGTGGTGGCAAGGCAACAACTTTGGCATGTGCTCCTCGCTGTCGTATCGGTCACTACAGATGATGCAGCGGAGGAAAAGCTCTTCCATCAACTCCTCATCCACGATGATGGTACGCTTCCGGGGCACCGCGCGACGTACGCCACGCCCACCTTCACGAACTGAAAATATTAATAGATACATCAATGATAAAAATAGTGAAAGAGAGAGGGCGAGCGAGCGAGCGAGAGAGAGAGAGAGAGAGAGAGAGAGAGAGAGGGAGGGAGGGAGTGGGGATGGAGGTTGGGAAGGAGGGAGGAAGGGAGGGGAAGGGTGAGGGAGAGGGAGAGAAAGATTCCGAGCATAGATTGGCAAAAAAATATGTTTATCCTTAAAACACAAATGGAATTTGCTATCGATGTTATCGATTCTATGGCAGCGACAGCTCCCAATCAAATTAGTTGCAACTTGCAAAATATCCAACAAAATGTTTATTAAATTGTCAATTCATCAAAGACATACAATTCGTACACTACTGACGGGCTTTTCGATTGTCATGACGGAGATATACGTCATTATGATTGTGATGCCACTCATGCCAGCTACCTAGTGATGTATTTGATTATTACGTCAGTTACTTGACTGACAGATCGGGTCCATCCACAACAGTTCGGCACATAGCAAACACCATTGCGTCGGATATGCAACAATTAGCCATTCAACCTCTGAATTGTCATTGTTCGAAATTCAAAATTATCAACATCAACAGCTCCCAGTCATATTAGTTTCAATATAGTCAACTCAATATTCCTTACACCAACACACCTTGTTCCTTCTGATCTGTAAAGGAGGGTGAATGGGATAAGTAGACGTTGCACAGTTGATTGGACGTTCCAGTTTATCCATCAATCATATGACGTGACAACTACGTGACGTATATTCTTTGACAGATGCTTTCTTGAGCAGGGTGTCTGCCAGGGTTCAGGGGTAATATGGGGGCATGTCAATTTGGAATAAGGCTCAGGCAGACCTGTTGATATTAGTAGCATGTATGTTGAGCATGTTTTTACTTTTGAAACATTTGCATAAAACTACAGTCTTCTCAGAAATTCTTTCTCTTGGCGTCTGTATTCATAAGTGTAAACAGAAAACATAGTCGTGCCCTGTTTACCCTCAAAACATAGTCGTGCCCTGTTTACCCTCAAAACATAGTCGTGCCCTGTTTACCCTCAAAACATAGTCGTGCCCTGTTTACCCTCAAAACATAGTCGTGCCCTGTTTACCCTCAAAACATAGTCGTGCCCTGTTTACCCTCACCGGACATCACATTAAAGTTGCATATTCACAGCAAAATTACTAAAAATTAAATTGTTTATATTGTATACTTTTAGAAGCTTTGTGACGTCGATAAGCCGAGAGAATTGATGTATGACGTCACTTAGTCAGTTAACCATGGCCGACAGTCAAGGAAAATACACGTCTTAATCTAGATCACTAATTTTATTCTACGAATTTAATAAATATTTCAACTTATAAAATTATAAATACTCTAACGATGCTAGAAATAATATAAGTATGATTAATAAAGATGAATACACGGTTGATTATGATGAATACGTTCTATAACTTCTTACGCTGTTCAAACCCACTTTTCACAACAATCCGCCAGCTACAGTATCTAACTCAACTCTCAGAACGGCTAACCAATTCTACCAACACCAATAACAACAACTATCCTCTCGCAAGAGCACGTCACAACTGCCCACAGTATTACAAATCAGCCATCCATTACGCTCAAACTACCACCCCTCTCTTAGATCATACAGATACATGCACCAGACAACCATTAAAGTGTCAAATTGCAAATAAATTGGTTACACTGACTGATCACTTCATCTACAGACAAACTGAACGTGAGAGTCATTCCAGAGATTAATACCAACATGTGACCGGGAGAACATAGCCTACTGACGTATGGGCGTGTGCGTGCATGCGTGCATGCGTGCGTATGTTCGTGCGTGCGTGCGTGCTACAAATTAAACTGTGAGCCTATATGTAATGAAAAGAAACAAATCTTAACATATGATGATTTTTTTACGTATGAATTAAGATAATTTTTTAAGTTGCGAAATTGAAATGGAAGCTCGTGCCTCTATTTCAATTTCGCAACTTAAAAAACTATATTAATTTATACGTAATGAAATCATCATATGTTAAGATTGATTTCGTTTCATTACATATAGGCTCACAGTTTAAGCTTCTAAAAGTATACAATTTTAACAATTTAATTTTCAAGCATTCTGGTGTGAATATGCACCTTTAATTGTCTTCAGTTGCAAAAGACATATAACTCTCAATACAGAAACGCATGGTTAATTGGTTTGCCATGGCAGAAAAGCGTTATTAAACGTTGTCACGTACATATGATATATTATATATATGCGTGTTTTAGGTGCCATTTGTCTGATATCGGTTCTAATAGATCGGTCCTTTTGTATAGCCAGCAAACTGGTTTGGTGACTTTGGACGGTATTAGCGAGCACATGTGATATTCGTGGGTTTTATCTATGCACTAGCTTTGAAATAATGTACACGATAAGCGAGAACGGGGATCAGGCCACAGTCCCAATCTCAACATTAAATCATGCACAGCATACAATACACAACTAGAAAATCAACCAATTTAGAATCAAGGTGGGGACCGGGTGATCGCGCGAACGGGCGGGCCGGCGGACGGGTGAGTTGGACGAACGAACGGAGAGAACAAATGAACGAACGAAATGTTGCTGAAATTTTATGTAGCAAAGTGCGCAAAATGAATTCTATACAAAATAACTTGCAGAATGTACGGGAAAATTTAAATTTTGGTAACATGAACTAGTTAGAATTGCAGGACTTAGGATAGACAAGTTCAGAACGAAGAACGAAATTGTATACTTCAAAATTGTTGTGGGCTTGAAAAATATTCAAATATTCAGGTCTTTGACATAGGGGCCAAATTTAGGCTAGCTAATTCAATAATTTCTTCGCAGGACAGAGATGAAACCGTGTGAACTTAGTTGTGATTATGTAGTGTTGAAGAATAAATATAGACATACTCTACAACACACATATTCCCAATCCTGATCGCCAGTTCTCAGATGCTATGACAATAAAACCAATTTGGGAGAAAAACCAATAAGGAAAAATAAAATACATGTATGTATTTTTATTTTATTGACGCACTGGCAACGTGCGGCTTCAATTTCTATGTGCTAACCAGCCGACAGTCATGCACCCATTAGTTTAATTTGTTGATCACCATCTCCCAGTCGGGGGATCGAACCGCCATTCTGCAACTTCGCATAGCATCAGCAACCAGACATCTTTCCACTGGACCACCGCGCCAAGACTAGAAGTCAAGGTTTGGCCGACTAGATTTCACATGTCTGATATACTGACACACTGACGATTCAGATGGGACTATCTGTGGATGCACCTGCCACGATTCAATCCTTGGCTTTTTACACCTATTGTATTAACTCTGAACCTGCTAAATATTTTGTAAACAATTTGACAATTTGACTTTCAGTCAACATGTTTTCCAAATATTCAGCAAGTCAATGGTGTATGTCATTGTCTGACTGATGGCTTGCAGCAGCGAAAGCGTTAAGTGGATAACTTAACACGCATCATATGGTAATTCAATTAAACACATTATAATATTATGTTTGACTGCACTTCAAGAACAATGCATGGGCCTATGTCCCTGAAAATAGTCATGTTTAAATGCGATCGGGAATATGAGTACGGGGAAATAATGTGGCTCTTAAGAAGAAAGATCTATCTTTATTAGGAATAAATCATATATATTTACTCTCGTTAAATTTTTTATTTGAAATAAGATTGCAATTAGTTTTTGTAATTGCGTTTGTCTCGATATATGCTATATTCAAATAATAACTCAATTTATAATAATTAACCCACATTCTCTACTTAATCTAGAACTGTATCATAACTCATTGCCTGGACAATTTGATGCACAATAACAACAAACGAACTGGTTTATATCTTGACATCTGTCTTACTGGCAGATGTTGCTGGCTTGTCAGAATGGGATATCAGTTAACGTCCTATTTGGAATTGATTCAATCGGGATATTAATTTAGCGATATGGTTATTAACAAGCTTTTAATCATAAATTATATTATCCTAAAATAAATAAGCAATTAACTTAAGCCATACATATCCAATGACTAGGCTACGCCATGTTCGAAAATATGACAGGAATTTTATCTTTTTAATTATATTAAATGAAATCTTACACCGACTATAATTTATCGCATATGAAGTTGTCTGTTTGTGAATAATTATAGGCATGCATAATTAATTCCTATCAAACACGGTTGACGTGCAATCTGGATTTCGGAAGACAAAATACGGCGCCGCTTTAATCAAGTAACCTCTGTCTTTCCAGAATCTTAATTTCAAGGATATGATATAGGCAAACTCTTGAATGTTTTGTAACTAATATCCACAGGAACCTGTTGCTGGCACACGCAGCTACGGCTCCCAGTCAAATTAGTTTCAAAATGTACAGTATAATACTCATACAATTGTACACGGATTGCGGTGTTTGAATATTCAGTTTCAAAAGTTTAAGAAAGGAGGCATATTTCTGCCAACACAACCACCTTTCATAAGGAACCGCGTCTTTATAACACAAAAGGCAGTTTTTCGTGCTAGCCAGCAAGAAATATGATGTTGAGTGTGTTGAACATAATTGGAATGGAAGACATTTCTGCCTGCGCACCCTGGGGTGTGTGTGTGTGGGGGGGGGGGTGGGGGGTTGCGGGTGGCGGGAGAGGGGTCAAAAGGTCAAATTTTAACCTGCAGAAATTGATTGTAATACATCTCCTCCGAAACCATTGGACGGAATTCAACCAAATTTGGTATGCGAGTTACCCATATCAAGATGGAGTGGATAAGCACATTTACATTTGGCTTCGCCCCAGGGTGGGGGATGGGGTCAAAAGGTCATGAAATTAATTGCAATGCAACTCCTCTGACACTGTTGGACGGAATTCAACCAAATTTGGTATGTGAGTTACCCATATGATCGCGGAGTGCAAAATGACATTTACATTTGGCTCCGCCCCAGGAGGTGGGTTGTGGGGTGTGTCAAAAGTTCAAAGCGGTGAACTTGGGGATTTGCAACCAAATTTGGTATGCGAGTTACCCATATGATCGCGGAGTGCAAAATGACATTTACATTTGGCTCCGCCCCCGGGGGTGGGTTGTGGGGTGTGTCAAAAGTTCAAAGCGGTGAACTTGCTCCCATATTACCCCTGACCGATCGTTCTAGTTCTGTTTTTAGAAACGTGTTAGGTTATTTCTGGACTGTAATGTATGAGCACATTATGTTAAACACATAAGCCACTTATTACGTAACTATACTAATCAAAGTATTTAACATGAACACGATATTATTTATAAGATAAAATTAATCTTTGTGATTGTTTCCTTTTTAGACTTATATTCCAGTATTAATTTTCTTTTCAATCTCCAAATATTGTCATTGTTTTAAAATATTTTGCTCAATTAATTTTTAGTGGTGGCTTGCAATTAGTCTAGTGGCTGTTTGTTAAAGTCGTTAACATTTCTGAAAATGACCCCGCGTAGATCGTAAATGTACGGTAGCTTGTCAAGTTTTGTAACAGTAAGTTTTCAGTTTAATTGCATTTTATTTGACTAGAAAATCTTAATTTTATGATTCTTATCTTGTCATATTCGTTTTAATTGATTCTTTGATTAAAACTGTCAGATGCTTCTTATGCACGCGAGTGTGTTCGCCTGCGCGTACGTATGTGTGTCGGATTAACATATTGATTTGGCCAGCTATAATTTTCTATAACGCTAATGTGGTGGGGGTGGGGGTAGCAAACAGAATAACATTTGGGATTAAACTGCTGCTGGCCTACGGGCATGGCCACACACAATATAATGACCCGGTGGTCACGATTTCTATGGTTATTAGTGGGAGAAATGTCGGCGATAATGAACTGTGAAAACACAATGGCCAATAAACGGATTCAATCGCAATTGCTAGCCGATCAGTATAAACCTACACGGAAATATGCAATGAATTTGTTGTCAATGGCGAAGACATAATCTAAACACGTGATCGAGGACACGCTAATGATATCTGTAATTATTCACCCACTTATTGGGTAACCGTTTCTGTGGAATTATCATGAACATATATAAGCGTAAAATAAAAATATGGCAACCGTTCTCAAGTCCTAACAAGCGCGTTTTCTGCACACAACTTTAGCCTGTTTACAAATTGAACCATTGTATAAGCCTTTCAAGAGAGGAATACAGACAATCAAAATGATAGTTTTAGGAGGGTTTGAGTTACAATATTTGCAGCAAGGACTTTTACGTCAATAATACAACCGTATTCGGTGAAACTTTTCAAAACTTAACCAGCATAACGCCGAATAATCAGCCAAAATAAAGCATATTTGTTTCATTCTTATCTGGTGCGCATCGACACGCGTTATTTGTGGGCGAGCCAAGGGGGCTTTATCTATTTTAGCAACCATACAATAACTATTTAAAATTCGCGCATATGTTTAACTCTCAGCCTGCTGAATTTCTGCAGATTATATTCTCCATTGGACTTAACCATGGATATACTGCCTGTTTTGAAAACAAATTGACTGAAAGTTGTTGGTGGCTAAACCACCGACAACTTTCAGTCAAATTGTTTTCAAGATAGGCAGCAGGTCCGGAGTTATTGTCCATTGGAAATATTGGCTGGTGACTTGCATCACTCAGACTGTTAAAACATTCTTTTTCAATCACATAGCCTACGTATTAACGCATATATACTTATACCTGTATGTATTGAATATTAAGCTCCACTATAACATTAAATCCATATGCCTAAAATTAACAATAAGCCCCCACCCCCATCCCCAGCCAGTTTTCGACCACTTATCAGGTCCGTGATTATAATCATATAAAGCCTAGATTTTGTAGCGATTAGCGTTGCTATAGCTACGTTATAACATTAGCATGTCGCTTTTCATGGCGTATAGCTGGACTCTGGAGATTTCCGAGTCAGTCTGACAGAAAGTCGTTGATGCCTTATTCGTCCTCATCGACTTTCACTTGAGTTGTTGGAAATCCGACTATTCAGGCTTCCGCTTGTGCCATATCGATCTCAACCGATTCCGGATTTGGTGGAATTGAGGATAACAAGGTATATTCGTTCTAAATACACCAACCCTTTGAACCACGAATCCCAATTTTAAGCCTATACAAGCAAGCTGTAGAATATTGTGAAACTAATTCAACAGAAAACAGTTGCAGCCTATGGCAGCTGTGGCACCACAGCTTCCAGGCAAATTAGTTTGAAATTATCTGTACCTAAAAGAATATTTATTCAATCGTAAAGGGGTTTTGCGTCTCAGGCTTCGTATTCTAAGGGTGAACATGACCCATATTTAGAGAGTGTTCATATAATTTGATAGATTTGTGTTTGCGTACGCTCACGCTTGGCCGGAGTTGGTCTAGAATGAGATTTAAAATTATAACCGTTGTTATTTTCTAGGTCTGGACTGGCTGGGGCTGTTATTTGGAAAAAGCGGGTAATTGAGTTGTACGTTAACCCTTTCACCGATGTATTCCCCATAGCCCTACCTCATTTTCAATCCTGTCATACAGGAAAATGTTGAATATTTTGAAATTAATTTGGCGATTGCTGGATGTTGCTGCCACCACCGGGAGCAACTGCTTCCAGTCAAATTAATTTCTTATTTAAAAAAGAATATACTTTTTCAGGGATTTGTCAGTGAAAGGGTTAAAAGTTAAGTTTTGACATGCAATTACTCATACACGTGACACATGCCATATGTTAGCTATGGGATTTTAATGGGTTATTGAAAATAATATGTTAAAACCTTTTAAAAATGTGTTCATATTCTAATCTGAAATATATGGATTGGGTGGGTAGTTAGGTGTGTGGTTGTCCGTGCGTGCGTACACTGAAATGGATGTATGGGTGGGTGGGTGGTGGGTGGGTGGATGGAAGGATAGATGGATGGATGTGCATACCTTGGGCAAGTAATTTAGCTTGAGTGGCTGCAATCTGTTTTAGTTTCTTCGTTTCTGGATCCTCATTTTCGGCGTCCTCGTTTTCATCATCTACCAATTCCACGATCTGCAAATCAGAGCCACCATTCTGATCGCTTCCGATAGTTTCTGTGATATAAGGAAGTAGGAAATTCAGCAAAGGTGTGATGCAATCAACTCAAACCGATCTACCTACATGCTTACCGACAGGCGGATGGACCGATTGACTGCCCGACCAAACGGGCGACCATCCGACCAATAAACTACTACTACTACTACTACTACTATTACTACTACTACTACTACTACTACTACTACTACTACTACTACTACTACTACTACTACTACTACTACTACTACTACTACTACTACTACTACTACTACCCACTACCCACTACCCACTACCCACTACGACTAGTACTACTACTACTACTACTACTACTACTACTACTACTACTACTACTACTACTACTACTACTACTACTACTACTACTACTACTACTACTACTACTACTACTACTACTACTACTACTACTACTACTACTACTACTACTACCGTTGCCGCTACGCTAAAATAATGATAATATTTCTGTTGTTGTTGTTGTTATTGTTGTGGTGGTGGTGGTGATGATGATGCTTTTCTCATTGCTGATGTTGTTGTTGTTGTTGTTGTTGTTGTTGTGATGGCGGTGGCGGTGATGGTGGTGGTGGTGGTGATGATGCTGGTGGTGGTGGTCGTGGTGGTGGTGGTGGATTTCGTTGTTGTTGTTGTTGTTGTTGTTGTTGTTGTTGTTGTTGTTGTTGCCGCTGCTACTAGTACATATTGTGTTAGTGGTGGATATTGTGTTGGTGGTGTTATTGACATTCATGTTGCATGCGCGGTGTTGCTGATGATGTCGGTGTACTGATGACATGAGCTTACCTGTGCGAGATTCCTCTGTACTGTTGGCCATCATTATACGATGTACGGTGGTGGTCTGTTGAGTGTTTTCTTGAGGTGACGATCTCTGTTGAAGAGCTGTAATTGCTATGCTGTCTAATGGGGGTACTTCCTTCTCCTCAAGCCTTGCAGCGAGAAGGGCCATCATGACACCACGATCTTCCTCAGAAACGGACGACCCCGTTCTGTCACCGCTCGTATCATTGTCATTATTTCTGACAGTTTGTTGTGGGTTCGTAGAGCTGGTAGCCTCTGAAAAACTTTGCTGCACTTGCCGTTGAGTTTGTACCACCCGTCTAGTTTCACTTCCACCACCTCGTCCAGATTCTTCTAGAACAACTGTCTCTGCTTGGCTTTGGTTTGCCTCTCGCACAACAGAACTGCTGGTTATATTTCCCGACCCGTCACCAGCGGAACTATGTGAATTAGTCTCCCTATGTCTTTCGTCTAATTGTCTTTCATAAACTGCTTCTCTCCTACCCTGGCTGTCAACACTCTCCTGAATTCTTTTACTCGATGTAGTATGTCGGCTAATACTTCGTGTTTCCGTTATGCCACCGCCGCTCGTACGTCGCGAGTTATCTGCTCCTGTTGCTGTTGTGCCTTGTTGTCCTGGCTGGGATCCCACGTCACTGGTAGTGCTCTCAATCACTTGGCTACTTGAACTGCTACGTTTTTCGACATGTCGTCGAACCACATTCTCTGGCGTTGAGTCAGCTGGCGATAAAAAGCTCCCATTATCGACGTCGTCGTCTGGCTCGGTAATTATGGGGTTGTTAGCTTCTAACGATCGGCTGTCATTATCAGTCATATTTGCCTCGCTTTGACTGGACGGTCTCTGTATTACCTGTTGTTCTAAACTCATGCTACTGCTTGTCGTTACAGCTGGTATTTCTAATGATATCGTCGGCCATTCAGCTGTTGTTTTTGTTGTTGAAACGACCTCACGTCTGCTACTATCTCCTGTCCTTCTCAAATCTGATCCACCTCTAGCAACATTACTATCGCTGATACTGTTGATATTGTGAATTCGACTGCTAACATTACTGCCTATAACACTCCTTTGTGAAACGACAGGTAGATTTAGCGGGCTTTGGCTTGATTGAGAGTGAGAAGGTGATGTTACTGTTGTACCTTTCACGGCTCTAAGCGCGTCTCGCTCTGCTCTAGACAAGATCCCTAAAGCCGAGGATCTATTTGCATATTCACCTTCAGATACAGATTTACCGCCCGAGGACGCATAACTAGCGGATATGGGAGAGACTCGTGATGACGTCGTTTTTTCACTAGATAATTGATTTGACGAGGATGGTGGTGTCGATGACAACGTTGCTAAAGAATGCCGTTGTGGTGACGTTGTTGGTGTGGATGGCTGCGGTGATGTCTGTTCTTGTATGGTGCCAGGAAACCGAGGACTGTGGGTCCTGCTGACAATACCTAATAATGACGATGACGTAGGACTTCTTGTACTCGCTGCCACGGGTGATACGGGAGTGTCCGCCGTTGTGCTTGCGTTTTCACTTCTGGGCGAAGTCGATGAGCTCCTTGACTTCCCTGTTGTTTTAGGAGAATGTTGTGTCGATCCTATTTTCGTGGGTGAAATCCTGTTGTTTGATGAACCGAGCGCAGTTGTTGGCCGTCCGCTGTGTAATAAGCTGGCGCTGGTGGCACACCTCGTTCTCAAATACCCGCTCGATGGTGTGGTTGTCACACGAGAAGTTAGATATGAGGCAGTTGATGTCGTGCTGTTGGTGGAACGTGGACTCACATTACTTGTGACAGTCGATCGAGGGCTTAGTGATGAAGACGACGATGACGCGCTTGACGATCTGTGATGTGCTTGAGAACGTGATCCTATCCCCGTATAATCCCGACTAGACAAAGGTGATTGCTGAGTTGTTTTCCTCGAGGATAATGACGTAGAGCTTCCAGTACTGTTAGATTGACTTCTCCTATCAGAGGACTGCAGATCAGTGGCTGTTTGTTGGTTAATAATAGTACTGTCGCTTACGCTTCGCCGAGCCCGGACAGTACTTAGTCCCTGTCCTGGGGCCGTACTACTCACTCTCAATGCTGTCCTGGACGTGAATACAGCAGACCCTGCAGTCGAGACTGTGTTATTGTTATTACTGTTGACATTAGCGTTAGGCTCACCTCGAGAGTAAATATGACCACTTCCTGCACTCCCTCTGACTGTTGACGGTGCCCCAAAATAGCGACTGGATGACGTGAATCTGTGTCGATCAGAAGCCATGGCGTTTACAGTTATATTTTCCTGTTGTTCAGGTGTATTCACGCGCTGTCCGACCGACAAGCCTTCTGACACGACTGTACGGGCGTCTGAATAGCAGGCTTGCTCATATTCCCCAGATCGCGGTGATTGTGACAAGCTTGAGTCACTTGATCGAAAATTATAATTAACTATACCGCTGTCACCCTGCACTACATTATTCAACTGTATGTTCGAATTACCACCGCCATTGCCAGTCGTGTTTAAACAGCTAGCTAGTCGACAACCCGTTTTTAAAAATATTGTATCCTGCGCAATTCTATTATGTCGCTCGCCGCGGATCGATTCTCCTCGGGCTGTTGTTATTAGCCGCGTCGTTGGGCTCCCGGTATTGGAAAATACAACACCTGCTGAATGGGAACAGGATAGATACGGTGTATGTCCTGAAATGTAGCTGGATGTTGACACAGTTTGTTTAGAATTTTCGTGCAAATATAAAGCAACACCTACATCAGAAAATGAATCAGATGTATCAGCTAAGCCACTTATACTTTCATCCTCAGATGGCGTATGATCAACTAAATCAGAGACACCAGAGCCAATGTCTTTTGCACCGATGTAATATAAGCTTTCCCGAAAACCGCCACCAATCCGTTCCTGTTTAGGCAAACTAGTTGAATACAATGCAGTTTGGTAATTGTTATAAGAATATCGTGGACTTCTTGGGTTATATGATATCAATCCTGTACGCCTACCATTAGACACAGCTCTGCTGTCAAAACTATTCGTATTAATATTAGGACTGCTATTAACGTTATACGTATACATAGATACTGGTTTATTAGCAGACAAACCTCGTCCTGAGTAATCGTTTTTATGATCAAAGCGTCCATACCTGTTTCTTGCTCTATTAAACATCGTAATAACTTCAGTCGCTTGATTCAACAGAAACTCGTCACGGCCAGTTTTTGTTTGATAATCGCGTTCCAGTTCGCTGACTTCAACGCCTTCATTAATAGTATACAAATTAGAATTTGACTTTAATTTAGTAATATAATTGTCAATGTGAATTTGATTTGTCGGGATATTGTCACAGAACGATACATTCTGGTCGTAATTCAATCTTAGATCGCGTAGCTCAGGTTCATTAAAGTTTATATCATAATCGTTTTCTGGAATATCTATCCACAGTTCATTATATGTGTGGGCTGGTTTATTGATAAACACTTTGCAATTATATGAGGATGAATCTGTTGTGTAGCAAGTTTCATTAGTATCTGCCGAAGCGTTTATAATATTTGAGATACAAATCCTTAAAGAATCTATGTACTTGGAATCTGAACTCTTTGCCAAAACATGGGTAGTTGTAAACTCTCGGCAATTGGTGGACCTAAACGGTTCTTCAACCGATGCTGTAAAACTATCCAATGTCAGAGCGCTTGAATTGTTACTATGAGTCGTAGAATCGAGTATTTGCGTAATCCGGTCGAGAGGTTTAGATAATGTGTCTGCGTCAGATAATGATATTTCATATTCACAATCAATGTCGTTATTTTCAATATTGATACACTCCGTTTGACTCTTAATACATTCTTCGCGTACTGGTCTCCTGAGGCTGGACGGACGAGGCGAAATTTCGCTTTCGTCATTAAAGTTTAGTTTAGTTGTCAAATTCGAACACGTGCTATCTGAATGGGTTGCTTGCATAAAGCGAGATCTAAACGGACGTACTGGTGATGACGTAGGTGATGTCTGCGAAGACGACTGCGCACAAGTAACAAGTATTCCGTTTTCCTCACATGCCATGCTCAGCCCCAAATTGCATGTGTTGTCACCATTGCCATTCCGTCCAACCGTAGTGGTGGACCCATTCTGAAGACACAGTATATTTGTACAGTTCGTATTACCTTCGGAGTCTAATTTTCGCCTAAATGCGAATTTTCTCAAACAGTTATTTGGAATTCCTAATAAACACAGCACTTTAGTATGTAAATACGTAGAACTTAGCCATCTGTCTAAATACGTCCTTTCAGTTTGTGATAAACTAATATGATTCCTCTCTCTCCAACGAGGTATACTGGTTTTCCGGCTTGTAAACCCGCTCTGAGCTTTACATGCACCAATCTTTCTACCGTGTTTGATGTTTGTCAGGTTAGCTATCTCTGACCTACGGTCACTTACAAAAATACACGCATTTGCATAAAACACACTATTATGAGCCAAGTTCGAGCTAATACTGTTGGCACGCACGTGACTGATAAACGGATTAATGGTTTGCAATGCGATATGACAATTTCCATTAAGCATTGACTCCAGTGTATGGGTAGAATTGCTCCCCGTGTAAGAGGTCTCACGATCTATATTGTCACCACCGAGGACAATGCTTTGCGCTGGCGGGGTGTTTACAGATAGCAGTTCTGGAACGAGTTCAAATCTGGATCTGACACAGTCTTCTGTTTTGTAAAGTCGATTGTCGTAAAAGTTATACAGGTTTTGAGATTGCCAATTATCAAAATTAATGCCTTTTCCAGAATGAGAAATTTGTAATGCGTGTGTGGCTGAGTGTACCTTCGCCTGGGAATAATTCTGTCCATGGCATCCACGGGTTACGTCATTGCTCATTATGCTTCGTGTTTCAGACACATTGGGTGGTAAATCGTCCGAGTGCACAACATTATATGTATCAGTTATGCATGGCGGATTAGGACAAGCAGAAATATTCATAGCAGTCGCATTACTGTTATTAACATAATGCTTAGTCATTAGCACAGGCACACCAATGTCATGCCCAAAGCCACTAGTGCACATCAACTGGTCATCTCGACTGACCTCGTAAGAGTCATCATCTTCAAGAACATCGTATTGGTCAGACATATCATAAAAGCTTGACAAGTGTGGGATGTCTTCATGGTACACTGGATGATGACAGTTTGTGGTCTCGTGCAAAATGTAATTTGTGAGAAAAGTGTCGTGATTTCCTGCCCATTGAAGATATGAATTATCATTATATTCAGACGACGCAGACGCAGGAGTGTATTCGTCTATGCCCATAATAAACTGTATGTCATCGTCAATATATAAAGAAATTGTATCATCGGCCAAGCTAGATGAATCATCACTGTCATCGGAATTAGACACCGCATTGGAAACGTCATTGCGTAAATCTGAAGCAAGCATTAGTTTAGGAACAGAGCTTTCACTATTAGAAAATGGTGTGTTTCTACTTTCGCCAAAAGAATCCGAAACCGATATTGTAGTTATGGTTGATGAATTTCTATCTATGACATTGGATGTATCTTCGAGATATATATTGCTGTTACCTCCAACATATTTGGCATCAACGGGATAAGCAGTTGGTATAGAAGGCGTTATGTCGTTGTTGTTTTGAATATCGTCTGATGTAAATGCAAATTTGTAGTAGTTTTTGGACCGATGTGCATCCTTGGAGCTCGCCATGACAGTAGTGTCCAGTTCATCTGAGACATCCCGTTCCGCATGGCACTCATTCCGCGGTATCTCCATCATGACCAGAACGACCAGATCACGTGCGTGTTAATACTTTGAACCAGAAAGGCCTACTTCGAAAAAATCAATTACAGTTTAATAAATATCCAGTTGAATATTTTGAAACTAATTTGACTGGAAGCTGTCGCTGCATATGGCAGCACCAGGTTCAAGTCGGATTTCTTTCAAAATATTCAACAGCTAACCTGTAGAATTATGTTGAAATTGAGTGCCTGCGCATTCAGAGTTCAAAGGGTTGACTTTCTTTCATCGATATAAAGTTATTGAAGTGGTTGCACGTTTGTAGCGTTTTAATGCTCACAGCATAATGTTGAAATTATTCTCAAGATATTAGTATGTTCTTAGTTTGAAATTCACAATCTATACTGGAGACTGCACGGAGATGTGGCGTTAAAGCTGCAAATAAATATATAGAACAATTAATATGGTCTAAGAATGTCAACTTGTTTCGTATGTGGTAATGAATGCGTCTGCGAGAAGGACATACAGACATACACACGGACAGATAACGAATATTTGTTGACGCATGCATACCATTGAGAATAGGCGCATCGTGCTGTATGGCGATTCTTTGAAAGCTGCGTGCAGTTAGAATATGTTAAGCGGGAGATAGTTAGACATTGAGAATGTAACATAACATTTATTAAATTGTGAATTATTTTCCCTAAAGATTTTTGTTTATATAATTTAAAAATTTGTGTAGAACTGGGCGAGGTTCACATGGTTGTAGACAATTAGGTCCTATATGTCTTATTCTACTTGCATTATTTAACTCAGTCCGATTTACATTCCGATTTCGGCTTCTAAATCTGATAACCGCTTCACATAGAGAAGTTGATCCGATTCAAGCGGATTATAGTACCATGGAACTGAATAATGAAGTCACCGCCATTGTGAAATCTAGGATATGGTTCTGTTCAAGTAAGCCCATGGGATTTGTCTTAACACTAGAAAGGATAAATCTTCTTGTCTAGGTATACCACCAGTTTGGTAGTACTTATTTCGCCATTTACACCCAAAACACCAAACAAGAAACATATCTACAATGCTAGAAGCAGTCTTTTGAATATTTTGAAGGTAATTTGACTGGAAGCTGTTGCTACCTATGGGAGCAGCAGGTTCCTGTCAAATTACCTTCAAAATATTCAACCGCATGTACACCTTATTTGTAAAGTTAGACCCTAAGTTAAATTGGGATTCTGAGAATTCAATTTGTCTCAGAGAGTTAAACACATATATCCTAACCTGGACAAAATATACAGAATCACTTAGGCCGTGTTCTCAATAGAGAGTTAATCAGGAATAACGCCATACTTCAGTCTCTAGCAGGAACACGGCCTAAGCGTACTCGAACGCAACGCCCGGATAACCAGTTTGTGCTAATAGTCAATATGACGTGATCATTGGTCAAACGTACAGTTACGGTGAAAATATCATTGATCGACGACGCTGGGAGTGATTAAAATGCGAGATTTACCCTGATATCAAATAGCTGATGTTTGTATCCAGATATAGGCCTATAAGTTTATTTAGTTGTAATTCCTGGAAACTGAAACTTGAAAAGATGAAAAAGGTTTGACATGTTCACGATGGCATTCACTTGGAAGTCATACACGTAGCCAGTATCTCTGCATCTATAAGCAATTGTATATTGGTTCCTGCACAGATGGCTAATGACACACACACACATCTCGCTTTTACATCAACCGGCTGTCCAATGGACTTTTCCAGTTTTAGTTATTCCCCGCCCATCTCGAGCTAAGCTCCGCCCACACCTGGCTCGTGTTGTGATCGGTCGATCCCTGAACTCCCTGACTATCAATTTCTAGAAAACCATGCAGGTAACCTGTGGCAGCAACATCGTCCAGCCAAATTGGTTTTAAACTATTCAACAACATGTTTATTAAATAGTAAACACATACAATTCGTACGCTCTATAGTCCGTCACCAATTATGCGCTCGTGATATGCTTATCTACGTCATTCACGATGTCAATAATTATGACGTCATCCTACATGTCATGTACTTGATTATGACGTCATATGAGGGGGTGGGATAAACTGGATAGGTCCATTGTTCATCGGCTCACGAGATGCTAAATAATTCGAGAGTTATTGCTCAATTTCTCATTTAACCAAGCTCGTCAAAGTGGTGTGCCAAAACACTTATATATTGGGCGTGTAGGTTATTCTATACAAACGGAACAAATTTAGTATTTGCAGCTTATATGAAAACTACACTATAACTGCTCAAATTCAACAACCGCATATCATTCATAACTGATACAATCAATTTTGTGCTGAAAACCGTTTTGACCCTTTTACCGATGAATCCCTGAAAAAGTAAATTTTTTACGATATAAAACTTATTCTGTTGAATATTTTGAAATTAATTTGACTGGAAGCCGTTGCTGCCTAAGGCAGCAACGGCTTCCAGTCAAATTCATTTCAAAATATTCAGCAGTTTTCCTGTTTGGTTACCTTGAAAATGAGATCTGGGGAACTCATCGGTGAAAGAGTTAAGCAAAGTAATACTATGATATTTAACATACACGATGTAACTGATACATATTTATTCTGAAAGTTGTTGTGATGGTGTAATTAAGTTAACTGAAAATCCACCTCTGGATTGATTGGAAAAACTCTAAACAGATCATTACCTCACTGAAATAAAATAAAAGCAATCACAGAATACAATAGCCTCCCTCTCCCTCTTTTGCTTCATTGCAAAATACATCTGAATTTTCTGGATTCTTCGGATTTTCTGGACTTTTTCTAATTTTTCGGATTCTTGCGATCACACCCAAAGTTAGTGTGTAACGCCGAGTATACATTCACACCTTTCTTGCGTTAACATTTCAGTCATATCGGACCAGCAGTTTCCGAGATATACATTAACGTGCATATTAATACTAGAAATGCTTAGCAATAACATTGTTAAAACTGTATAAGTTTAGGGGCTTGAATTGTGTTCCCAGCTGTAAAGAAACGAAATAAATCTTAGCATTTGATGGATTTATTACGTATATAAATTAATCTAATTTTCTTAAGTTGAGAAATTGAATTGAGTCCTAAATTCGCATTCACACCTAAAATCGTATTAATGTATACGAAATGAAATTATTTCGTTTTATTACATTGAGTTACACGATTTAAGCGTCTAAAAGTATACAATTTTAACAATTATATTTTCAAACATTTTTGTGTGAATATGCGCCTTTAACCATGAATTTGATCCGAACCTGATTAAAGTTTTTATCCAGATAACGGCCATCGCCTGGGAATCTTCTTCCTTTGCTGTATTAAAATCTGAGCCAACGGACAGACAGACAGACAGACAGACAGACAGACAGACGGACGGACGGACGGACGGACGGACGGACGGACGGACGGACGGACGGACGCACAGACAGACAGACAGACAGACAGACAGACAGACTAAAATCCATAAACCTATCAGCACCTGGTTAGATCCATTGACACCACCTGGACGACCCATCATTTCAGACTGTGGCAGTGAGTCTTATGGCATTTCAGAATATATTGATTACTATTTAAAGCCCATTGCTAATAGACACAAGAGCTTTCTCAAGAACACAGAACACTTTCTTTCAAAGTTATCCAAATTGTCAGTTCCGAAAGATGCATATTTAGTCACATTAGACATAGATGCTATGTATACCAATATAGATATTGATGCTGGAGTCAATGCTATTAAGAATTCTTTTGTCAAATTTCCTGATCCAGATCGACCAGACACGGAAATTCTAAAATTATTAGAGCTAAGTCTTAAAGGAAACGATTTCCAATCCAATGGTGAAAATTACCTTCAAATCTGTGGATGCGCAATGGGTAAACGATTCAGCCCAAATTTTGCCACGATTTATGTTGCGGAGTGGGAAGAGGAGGCACTGAACAAATCAACCAAAAAGCCTCTTCTTTACCTCAGATATCTAGATGACATCTTCATAGTTTGACTACATTCAGAAGAAGACTTTTGGGAATTTTTTCGCATTTTAAAGCACCAAGATTCAAACATCAAGCTAAAAGCTACTATTAGTGGAACATCGGTTGACTTTTTAGATGTCGCGATCTATAAGGGTCCTCAATTTGATTCCTCTGGAAAATTAGAATATAAAGTATTCTTTAAGCCAACAGACTCACATCAGCTGCTTCACAAAAAATCATTTCATCCTCCACACACATTTAAAGGTTTGATCAAATCGCAAATCATAAGATTTTTTCGAAACTCTAGCAACAGACAGACAGACAGACAGACAGACAGACAGGCAGGCAGGCAGACAGACATACAGACAGACAGACAGACAGACAGACAGACAGACATACAGACAGACAGACAGACAGACATACAGGCAGGCAGGCAGGCAGACAGACATACAGACAGACAGACAGACAGGCAGGCAGGCAGGCAGGCATGCAGGAAGGCAGGCAGGCAGGCACGAAGGCAGGCAGGCAGGCAGGCAGGCAAGCAAATAGTTACTGGCTAAACCAATACGTGCCACACGCGACCACCTTACTGAAAATAAACATAGTCACTATAAACAGGTGTTATCTGAAGAATTTGTAAAATATGAATTTTGAAACCTAAAATCGATTATTCCTTAAGACTATAATCTGCCTGGAATACTATAGTTTTGGCTTCAAAATATTAGCGGACTTTGCTTGCACATGGATAAAAGATATTTGCAGTGTACGCCATTTGTTAGAAGAAATGGATTTGTATGATTCTATTTATATTTATATTTTCGTAGAACCATCAGGTTGTGGTCTAAAACCATCCATGACCTGATAACCACTTTGGTATAATTGTAACATAGCTGCTGCTGAAGTAGGGGTTATTGTCCTTAATGTTCATTTTCTTTGCCGTTAGCGCGTGTTTGTTTCTAAATCACTACCCCTGAAGAGACATTTTAAAATAAAATATACATATTTTTTATATTAAACATTAAACTTTAATTGATGTTTGACGGACATATGCAAATTAAATGTCATTGAACTCAGAATTAACGACATACTTTGTTTGCAGTTAAAAATTAATTTTATAGCGGAAATAAATCAAAAATGAAAACATATAATAGCGAACGCAGTGAGCGTATATAGATAATATGTACGTACGTGTCATGAGGAAAAATCAACAGAAAATAAGACAGGGAACCAGGCTAAAATACATGTACCATGCGACTGAGAAAGCTTCGTTTCCGGTCGCGAGATATTTTTGGTTTCGGTTTCGGCTCATGATATATCCTTTGTGTTTTTTTCATGGGCCCCCGTTGATATGGTTCTTCATTACTCGTATGTTCCCCTAGTTGTTTTAGGGGGCAACCTACTGCGCATTTTCAATGTCCAAAGTTTGTGTGACACTGTTATCACGAAATAGTGTACATTTACTTCAGAATGTAAAACGATTAAATAGTATGAAGCAGGCCACGTAAAAGCTGTATTTATTTTTATTTGCACGTCTGCTAATGCAATATGAGGTTTGGGTGACTGTCCCGTATTATTTTTAACACTTATGGCCGTGGAAAATCGTTGTTGTCAATGCCGTATGCTGATAGTGCTGATAGCGCTGATAGCAGGAAATTTAAGGCCGCTTACAATGCCATTTGCACCCGGATGGAATGTACATTCATGTATTTACTTGCAACCAGGCATTAATTCCCATTTTTTGTAGCTTATGTCGGGACAAACGCGATTTAAAAATCCTAGCGGACGATATTTCATTATGACGTCATAGTTATTATGAACTTGTTCAGTTCAGTTCATTACGTAAATCCCTCCTGTAAGTAGGAGCACCTCGCAAAGGAGAAATTAAGTATATATATATATATATAAATATAAATATAAATATAAATATATATATATATATATATATATATATATATATATATATATATATATATATATATATATATATATATATATATATATAAATATGAGGCCAGCTCGTGCATGCAACAGTTTATTTATTGTTGTTGTTGTTGTTGTTGTTGTTGTTGTTGTTGTTGTATGTGACATATACCAGATATACCACTGTCCCTCTCGGTATTGAAATTGTTCCTTTCAGCAGTCAGGAGTGTTCGAAAATTGTTCAACGTGAAGCAGTACTGACGAATTATCTTCTCTACTGAGGAGACACATTGACACGTGCGATCTGACATGCATAGATGTGACAATGGATTCATAAGGAATGTAGTTAGAATGCTGTTATCGTCCCAGACGTGCTCAGTATGTGCATCACACATCGGGCATAGGCTACGCTGTAGTAGGTCCCGGTACTTGTTTCGAATCACTGCTAAAGGTTGATAAACTGTCAGGAAATGGTGATGGTCTTCTGATCCATTGCTACATAGTGGGCAATCAGGTTTTATTGTACCGCAACTATATTTAGTCCTGTTGCACTGCAGGGTATAGCAGTTGGTTAGCAAGCGCAGCCATACCGGTAATGTGTGTATATCACGTGGAGCAGTAGTGACCGACTCAATTGCTATGTGGGCAGATGAAAGGTTTATAGAACAGTTACTCAGATACTGTAAGGATGAGTATAGCGGTATCTGACTATTGAGCGCATCTGACCATAACCTGTTGACCAGCTTCCTAGTAAGAGTCTTCCATACTCCTTTTGCCGGTGGATGATCTAGAAGAGCGTGGATAGAAGGGAGATCGTACTTCGCGAGTATATTACGAGTGCCAGCAAACCAGCTATTCTGATCATATCCTTTCATATCAGTCTGCCTCAGAGCCACCGAGAAGAGTATGGAGTCTTGGTCTGCACAAATGTTCCTCACTAACGTTAGCTTCTGTATGTGTATACGCGCTTCAATCGAAAGCGTGCCCAGCAGAAGATACGGAGATGGATGTGCTACACGATCTGGAAGGCCCAGGATTTGTAACAGCAGCTTATGACAGAACTTGTCCAGTAGTCTCACTTCGGTTTTGTTGAGAATAAGTACATCAATCTCATGTAGCAGAACTGGAAGGATATAGACTTCTATTAGATGCATGCATGCCAAGGGTGTTATACCATTTATCCCGTGAAGCCCTGCTCCCATAAGCAAGTAGATAGCACGCCTGGCTTTCCTGATGTTTTCATCTACTGTAAGGCGAACATTTATACATTGATCACTTCTTTGTATCCCTAAGTGAGATGCACAGCCTGGTGCAGATACCTCCACATCGCCTAAGGAGAATGAAGTCTTCTCCTTCTTACAGTCAGAGAGAATGACACATTTCTTTGACTGGGGCTCATAAAATTGGTTAACACTGTAATGACTAGAAATATTCAACAGAACTTGCAGGTTGTTTTCACTATTTGCTATTAAGCTGACATCGTCTGCACATGTCGGTGCTGCACAATGCACAGTTCCAATGCTGGATCCATTTCCTGAAGCATCTACGGTGTCAAGCAGGTCATTGATGTACAGCTTGTACAAGTCTGTTGACAGCATTCCTCCTTGCCTGACGCCTTGCATAAAGGGAATGGAATCTGAAAGTTGGCCATTCCAGTTTACTCTGGTAGTAGCATTCATGTGGAGGTCTCTGATGAGGATCCATGTAACACTTTTTATGCCCGCAAAATAGAGTTTGTTTACCAGATTCGCATGGTTCACCACGTCAAATGCTGATTTGGCATCGAGAAGGGCAACATAGTTACTGAACCTTTTGCTTCGCGACTCAGCACTAGACTCTTGTAGCA
Source organism: Chaetoderma sp. LZ-2023a (assembly GCA_034401795.1). Lineage (NCBI taxonomy): Eukaryota > Metazoa > Mollusca > Caudofoveata > Chaetodermatida > Chaetodermatidae > Chaetoderma > Chaetoderma sp. LZ-2023a. The sequence continues at coordinate 68,394,807 of CM067360.1, read as the reverse complement.
GCAGGATACTATGCATAGGGAATATCCCTGAGGTGAAACCAAACTGTAAATGGTTTTGACACTTGAGTACTTTCTGCTGTATGCGAAGCTTTAGCACCATCTCTAGGATTTTGCATATCATTGACGTCACAGTTATCCCGCGATATGAGGAGGCTTGGTTTGGACTTCCCTTCTTCTTGTAGACTGGTGTTAGCAGACCGACCTTAAGGACAGCAGGAATGGTTCTTAGGTGACCAATTGCATTGGGAATCAGAGTCACTATATAAATTGCTGCAGCTCCGCCCTCTTTCAGGTGCTCAGCCGAGATACCGTCTGCATCAGCGGACTTGCCACTGTTCATCCGCTTGACTGCTTTCACCACTTCTGGATAAGTGAATGGAATAAAATCATCAATTTCAGAAGAGAGATCACTGAGTACAATCTCATTAAATTCCAATTCTGCTTTTCTTGAGTCGTTGCTCGACGTACTCGTTGGAGTACCAACTTGCATAAAGTGTGAGTGCCACCCTTCTAAAATTTGTTTTGCCGGGAATGTAGTGTCTTGCACTTTGAGTTCTGCTAGTTTGGGTGCTGCACTAATACGTTGCTTACGGATTAGTTTGTAGAACAGTTTCTTATCACTGTTCTTATCTTAGATAAGTTTCTGCATGTCTGCATCACGCCTAGCTGCCTGAAGCTTGCGCTGAGCTTGCCGTAGCAGTGCTTTTGACCTCCGTCTACGAATGGTAGCTGGGTGACTTTGATCACTTGGTTTGTCACAGATCTTCCATAGGTGAAAAGCATTTTTACTTTCTATCAAAGCTCTTGCAATTTCGTCATTCAATAGCCGGTGAGATTTGCTTTGTTTCTTGGTTGAAATTGGTGCAGCAGCATGTGTTGTCTTAATAAAGGTATCACGAAGCTTAGCAGATGTCAAGCATAGATCGTACATGCTATTCACCTCTGGCTTATACTCCTGAAGAGACGTTTGCACATAATCTCGGTAAGTAGGCTTATTGATTTTGTCCCAGTTCAGTCGTGGAATTACATCTGCATTTGCATGTCTGACCATCGTGGTTAGCTCAGTAGATAAAGGTTAGTGATCGGAGCAGTTATTACTCAAATCATGGCGGTGAGTATTCTGACACAAGTGCTCCATGGACCTAGACATGAGAAAATAATCTATCGTTGACCTGCTCATACCGTTAACATGTTGAAATGTGGGTGATTATCTGTTTTATACACCAGTCCTTGTTGACATACAAACTCTCGCAACAATCTCTGCCTCTTGACATTGTCTTCAGTGGTGAGGTCATAATTGAAATCGCCAGCTAGGAGAATACGATGTGACATTTTGCACTTCTGACAAATCTCATGTAGTTGGTCGAGTATTTCACTAAACTCTTGATCGTCGTCAGTATCTCTTCTGCAAGGCATATATAGAGATGCTATCAGTAGTGGAAACCCATCAGTATGTATTTCAATACATTGTATTCTGCTACTTCCATCGGGTATGGGTGTAACTGCATAGCCGATATTATCACGCCAGAAGACCGCCACTCCACCATGCCCTCTGGGCTTCTGTATAGGAGATATAGGATTAACATCATCAACTGCTTTAGCTGCGGCCTCAAAACTATCACTAACATTGCTAAGATATTTCAACTGGTAATTGTAGAGCCAGTGTTCCTGGATACATAGGATATCACACATTTCAAGAAGGCTTCTGCACACACACTGATTTCGTAAGTATATTCTTACAGTTGTGAGTAGAGATGCGCAGAGATACAGATTTAGGGATTGACGTTGTCATATAATTTAATGACTCATTATCAGATGTAGCAGATGCTAGAAGTAGAGATATTTGTCCGGGCCTTTGTCTAAAAAAGGATTTTCCGTGACAATATATTTGCTGTTAGTTGCTAATGTTATATTGTTAGTAATACTGGTCTCACTTTCAGTAGCAGTAGTGATATCAATTATTCTTTCTTTTGCAGGTATAACAGATAATTTAGATTTAGTAGCCAGGACATGATTAGTGATGTTAGAACGAGTAAATCTTGTGAATCTTGTGTACAATGGCTTAATCTGAGCAGGCTTTCCATGCGGGATAATAATCTCAGATTCCTGATTTTGGTTGATTATGGCAACTGAGTAATTTTTGTTTTTGATGAACGCACCACGCTGTGTATTGCTTGGTATCTCAGGTTTAGATCTGTATTGATTACCATTTTCTTGTGTACCAAGTGGAGCCCTAGATGCAAGTAACGATTGCGATGAGATGGCTTCTGACTGTTCAGAGGGCGATCCTGGACGCTGTGCTTGTTGAATGATAGGAGATTGTCTTGGAGGTGCAAAATTATTACCTGGTGTAGGGACTCCTGGAAGTGGAGGCTATAAGTCCAGAGGCATCGGCATGTACGGCAAAAGTCCAACTGGTAGTGGTGGCGGTACTGACATAGGCGGATGGCGATAGGGAGGTGCACACTGGTTCGTACCAACCTCCACTGCATTGATACGCATGTGCAGCATATTCATTTCGAGTGCATGTATTCTTTGCTCAAGGATGCTTTGTTCAAGTTTAACAACTGGAGTTTGAGTAGGTGAGTGGCTACTGCAAGGTACCTCTGTTGAGGGCATTGGGCCCGCAGCATTAGGTCTGTCTGCTTCGAGAGTCGTGACCAGCATACGCAAAAGTTTATTTGTCCTTTGCAACTCTGCCTCACGAGTTTCCAAGTGTATTTCAAGTGACCTGGCAGTAGTAAGATCTCACTGGATGTCATCAACCACTGCAAGCTTAATCTTTAGCTCTGATTCAGCTTTCCTTAGCTAATATTCCCTGACACGAAGCTCTTTCGCACTGATGCTAGGGGGGAGTCAGTAGTGTTATGTACACTAGTGGCTTGTTCTATGTTTGCCTCTGCAATGGGTATCCTGTTGTTTGAAGCAGGTTGCCTAGGATTTCTTGAAACATTGTTACGCGGTGCATTATTTATTAGACATGAAATAGATATAGAAGAAGATGTTTCGGGATTTTCCGAGGGATGACTTGATTTAGTTAAACTACGTCCCGTGCCGGGGATTCATTCTGCACCATACGTGGAGCAGATGTGGAAGAGGATGTTGCAGTACTTACTGTGGGACAAGATGCTTTAGCTGAAGTGTTGACTATTCTTGGAATATTAGCTCTTGATATATGATCAGATGCTGACGATTTATGCGCTGCACATGCTGCGCATATATAACTATCTGTGTGTGACTCATTACCAACCCACGACTGCGCAGAAGATAACTGGGACATTAGTTATTGACGCATTACATAGTTGACAGATTAATCTTGCTTTGTCGACATGCATCTGGGTTGTGTTGGGAAGCGTGGCAAAATATTCAAGTGTTGGGTCGCAATTTGCTGATGACAACCTCTGTCTATTCTGCCGACTAACTGTGGCATTATGCTGCTCCTTGTTTGACTGGTTAGTCGTATAAGCTGCACTGGATGGTGTGATAGCAAGCGTATGCGTTGTAGCCATAATATTTCTGTTTATGTCTCCCCTTTACTGCATCAAGTCGTGATCTGGGCAATTGTATGATATACTGTCTCCTTCAATACGCTTGATCTCATCTTGGGTAAGCTTTATACACGTGTAGTGGGTCCAATGCTGTCCTGATTCACAGAATACACACCGGGTCGTGCTTGTTTGTATTTCCCCAAATAGCGAGGGGCACCGCAATACGTCGGTACAAATTTTATAGCGTCATAGGACTGGCGCAACTATTTAATGGTGTAGGCCCCGGTAAAAGATGCAATAATGCTGGCAGATATCACTGACAGACGCATTGTTGTGAATATCGTGGACTGGGTTTACAAGAATGCCCTCCAAGCGTGATGAAAAATTAGCTTTGAATGTACTATACATGGCCATACGTGTTTAGGACATTTCGACCCTATACCAATTCGTCCTATTCATTTAAGCTATAAATGGTGTCTGCGTTCGCTTATAGGCAACGCCTATTTTCATATTAGCTATATACGAGAATCATAAAATCGTAAACACGTTTTAAGCATCCTAGATTATTTGTATATGAACTGGCTGGGGAGGGAGCAGGGTGATTATATAAATTTATCTATTGCAAACTTACGTTGCATTTGGGGTCATAAATGGCGATTCGATAAGAGGTGTGATAGACGCATCAATTTCTAGATAACCCCGCCCATTTCTAGCTAAGCTCATTTTCCGCGTTTTGGGATAGATTTATTTCGTTTAAACACTGACTTCCCAGAATCCCAAATTCAAGGTAAATATACAGGTAAGGAGGAGATAATGACACCTTCCCGCGGTCTCATCCGTCATTACCTTTTGTGAAGCTAACGTCATCAAAGTTTGGCAATAGTCAGATGCCCTGATCATATCTAAGTCACCTTTCTAGAGTATACAGTTATCAATCTGACGTCATATGCCGTCATAATCATATAAGTGTCGTGCAGGATGACGCCATAATCATTACGTCATTCTATTTGGCCCGTCGTTAACTCTTAATAGCCCGACACGTTTTACGAATTGTATGTCCTTACTATTTAATAAACATGCTGTTGAATACTTTGAAACTAATTTGACTGGACGCCGTTTCTGCCATAGGCAGCAACAGCGCCCAGTCAAATTAGTTCCAACATATTCAATAGCTTACCTGTATCGTTTTCTGGGAATTGATAGTCAGAGAGTTCAGAGATCGGCCGATCCCAACACGAGCGAGGTGTGGGTCCAGCTTAGCAATGCGTTCATTGATGGGGACGGACAGTACTGCTCTATATATGTTTACATAGAACAGGTACGAATTGGAGATACAGTTGGCTGCTTTCCTTCCAGGTAAGTTCACAGTTAAAGAATTAGAGCCTCATCACAGGAGCAGATAAGGAGATAAGAAACCAACATTAGTTTGTGTAATAGGGCAAATATTGAATGCCTATCACACCGGGTGCCACATTCTGTTAGGTGTCCTGAGTACCCGAGTAAGAGATGTATGTTTGGTCAGTTATCACGAACATATACCATGAGGAGAAAGAAATCTGATTACTTTCAGGCAGTTGCCCCCTAGACAGGTTAACCAATGCCATTGTATAACTAGGTAAAAACTCACGAGGACCAGTTTGGTATCTGGTTTATTGACCGTAGCATCACCGTTTGTTAATCCCCTTCCCATTGGTATAGGTCTATATTGAGACATAGAGATCCGTGTTTTAGATGTACTTCAGAACCATTCTATGCGAACCATTGGTATGATTACACCATACGGAATACGTTGCTGCTAGGGGAACAGAGCGTGACGGATAAAGGTCACGGTTACTGCTTTTACCTTTTCGTATTATGAATGTATTATGCAATGACTCACGATCGTTTAAGTGAAGACGCCGGTGAATCCGAATCGATTGTTAAACTCACCTGATAAACAGAAGATCTTAAGTAGATGGGTGATGTTAATCCCGCATTGAGAGAGGTCCGATTTCTCAGTTGCGAGAAGAGATGCGATCCTGAGAAAGTCTCCGTCAAGGTGAAGAGATATAAGTTAATACCAGTTACTCGTCAGGTTTGGTCAACTGGATTTAATGACATTGACTATAATGGAGGTCCATTCCCCGCTTAAACCACGTGTGTGAAAGTATATAGCTGGTTGTCCTGCCAGTAAGCTTTGCTGGATAACAAGCCATTCGTTTGGAGAAAACGGTTATTGGAAGAAAAATGTAAGCCTCATGTAGGCCAGCGACCCATCGCTACTGTTGATTGTTGACTCTGACGTAAATCATCCTACAATCCACGAGTCGAGTGCGATTTTGTCAAATGACAGGAACAATGGCAGGCACGGTCATGTCGTGAAAGAGTGAATATGTGCGGATGGCTCAGCCATGCATACAGTATGGGATGGTTAAGCGAAACTACTTAGAGATGACGCCAACACGAACGACGGAATTAAGCTCCGAACATTCAGGATAATCTTTCAGAAATGATCTGGTTGAAATAAGGCTATCCTGCAAGCAACACAAATCGAAGTCTATAAGAAGGAAGGAACTGTCAAATAGATATACCTGCTGACGAAATGATAGCATGTCAAAATACGAGCGCTGATGAGATATACTCATATCCTCTCTGATCTAATTCAGACAGATCACCAAAAGGGAAACTCACTAAACAGCGGATCTCAGGGCATGGCTATCCTCCAGGATATGAGACCGCAGATGAATTTTTCAAAAAGTGTTGATACCTATACATTGAAAGGAACGTGAATGGACCTTTCCAAGTTTATCCATCGATCATATGCCGCCATAATCAACTAATTGACGTGTAGAATGACGTCATAATCATGACGTCATGAATGATTCGAAATCGTCTGTTATTAACGCTTAATAGTCTGACACGTTCTACGAATTGTATGTCTTTACCATTTTATAAACATTATGGTGAATATTTTGAAACTAATTTGACTGGACGTTGTTGCTGCCTTAGGCAGCAACAGCGCCCAATCAAATTAGTTTCAAAATATTCAACAGCTTACACGCATAGTTTTCTGAAATTGATAGTCAGTGAATTCAGAGATCGATCAACTCCAACACGAGCGAGGTGTAGGTGGAGCTTAAGATAAAACTGGAACGGTCCACTGACGGCCATCATCAGAGGCAGCACGATGACACATTGCAAGATTCATAAAGAGTGCAACATGCATGATGCGTATTATAACGCTGCCCGGTAAATAAAAACAGATATTGATCTTCCATTTAACAACTGTATATAACCGCCCTAGATAAACATATGAACCGAAAGCCATAGATTGGATCCACTGAAGCTTGATCATATACCATAGCTCTTTGGACCGAGGAAGAGGATTTAGCATAGTAGACATTTTTGCTCACAGAATGCTTGAAAATAAAAATGTTAAAATTGTATACTTTGAGAATTTAAAATTAAAAATGTAATGAAACGAAAGAAATTTTAACATATGATGATTTCATCACGTATAAATTATTATATTCTTTTTAGTTGTGAATTTGAATTAGGGACTCGTGTCTCTAATTCAATCTCACAACTGAAAAGATTATATTACTTTACATGGAATGAAAACATCATATGTTAAAATTTATTTCGTTTCACTGTAAGGTTTCACACACAATATAAGCCTCTAAAAGTATACCAATCTTAACAATTTTATTTTCAAGCTTTCTGCTGTGAATATGCATCTTTAACATTCATATCAGCCAAAACAGCTTCTGCAGTAGTCTTTAGAAAAGTTCATTTGCAGACCAACAGAAGACTTTCAAAAATAGTCTTCTCTTGGTCTGCAAAAGGACATTTTCTATGAGAGCATTGACATTTCTTTGAGCAAATTCGAGGGCTAAAGGATTTATGGAAACAATTTTTTCTACAAATCCGATGAACGTGGAAAGAAATGAAGAAAATTTGAAATGAGTTTTTACTTTGTATTATATAGCTTCACTAAGTTTGCGGTAAGCCCGCTGTAGGCATATGAAATTTAAATATTTGATATTCATTGTATTTATGTGAACAATGACTTACCTGACTTTAATTTCGCCAAGGCACGTCCCATGCGCGCGCGGGCAACAACATTTACACAATGATGGTTTTTAAATCAATTTTAAAAAACCCATTTAATATATGATGTCTAGATAAAGATAAATTATTATATTATTATACTTTAACTCTCTGAATTCGAATGACCACCCACAAAATCTGTATAATCAATAAAGTGTCGACCTGTTAGACATAGTTTTACTGACAGCTGATGCGGCCTAGACGGCAACAACTTTCAGTCAAATTAGTTTCGGAATAACTATCAACTTACAATCACGTATCTGTGTGCTTTTGCTGAGGTTGATATTCTGCGTGACGTAAGCTTTGAAGGAGTGAAAAATAAAAACACAGATTGATCTAGCTTTTTCAACATAACTATCATATTAACTTCTTTCAATCATAGTTGAATTACACTAGAAAACTAGTTATCTTTATATTATTGATACATCCGATAGAAATTTGTCTTTTATAAAGGTTGAAATGAGAAAATCTAATCAATAGACTAATAAAATAAATGTAATAATTTGAAAATAGCATGTGAAGTTGTGATTTTCAAATTTCATTAAAAAAATCGAACCTACCTGTTTGAAAGATATTAGCATCTGGTGGACTACCTGCCTTAGTTAAATGACAATATAAAAGCTGGTAGGAATGATGCGTGCATTTTACTTTTATAAAACAATATATAAAATACGTTGGTCCAAATAAATGCAAGTTAAAACGAATATGTGTGATAGAAAGGGACAATGCGACCTTATTTAGGGCAATATATTTGACATTGTATAAAGCTATTATCCACATGAGAACGTGGCTTTGAAGCAGCGTAGTTATGCGCATAATAGTAGCACACGCATCTCTGTCAGTAAAGCTATTACGTATATAGCTGCCGCTAACACTTTCACTATTAGAGACTAGACTTAGCAATGGAGGGAGTCAGTTCTAGCTATGCCCCGCCCACTTATAAACCAAGTTCCACCCAAATTTTATGCGTGTTGGAATCGATTTATATACTTTGAACCTTGAAATTATTCAATCTAAATTCCAAGGTAATTATACTCTTGAGTATTTTGAATCTCATTTGACTGTTGGCTGTTGCTGCCATTGGTAGCAAACAGCCAGCAGTCAAATTAATTTCAAAATATTCCACAAAATGCTTCTTCTTCTTTTCGATCGCTGGTATCACACTTGGAGAGCCGTTCTCAAGATGAAATCTGTGGTTTTGTGCAGTTCTTCCACAGGCCCATACGGCTTTTCAAGAAAAGAGGTTGACAAAGGCCAGATACTTCTCTCAGCAGCTGATACGTACTGCAACATTGAAGTATGTGCTCTGTGGTCTGTTCTGCTTCTCCACAAGGACAAGCGGGCGATATCGTAAGGTGGAACCGTCTGTACATGTGTTGGTTTAGTCTGTTGTGTCCAGTTCTGAGACGAAAAATGGTCACTTGCTCTGGCCTCGAGAGATGATGGTAGGCATCTTCTGATTGAGGTGTTCTATAGAGTGACTTGATGATAGTCCTCATCTCTGTATGGGTAACCATGTTTTCTGTCTGATTCTCTTCTGCACCCACCTTTGCCATCTTGTCTGCTTCCTCATTTCCTTGGACTACACAGTGTGAGGGGATCCACTGCAGTGCTATCCGAAAGCATTTGATGGTTTGTAGTGCTTCTTCAAGTTCTGGCAGCTTACCTTTGGTGATAGCCTCAAGGACGGAGCGGGCATCAGATAAAAAGACAATCTGTGCAATAGGGTCTGCTGTTCTGCTGATGGTATTAGCTGCATGAACCAGTGCTTCGACTTCAGCTCTGTAGTTTGTGCAGTGTTTGCCTGTCGGTATTGCAGCTGACTCATGTTGTCCGTTTGGATACTGTATGTGCAGTCCGGCACCTCCGCTCCTAATTGCATCTTTGGCTAATCCATCTGTGTAGATCCTTATCCATGTCCCCTGAGGGTACATTTCTTTCAGCATGGCTAGGGCCAGGGCCTTCTTGCTCACATCACTGTGCTCATCTTTGGTTGTGAGATGAGGTACTGTGGTGCGAATAGCTATGCTCTCTAGTTTGTTTTCCCAGGGTGGAGGATCAAGGGTGTGGTTTGGGTCTTCTATTTGTGCTGGCAACATTTCTTGGTGTTTCCTTTGAAGTGCTTTTGTCTCTTTCACAAAACTTGATCTTTTAAGTCTTCCTGATGACAGCTGTGCTTGCCTGATCTTCATCGGGTGGTTGTTGAACGATTTGAACTTTGCAGCTTGGATCAGTGCTTTGCATTCCCTTCCTTTGCTAAGTGGGGGGGGGGGATGTCTGCTGTCTGCTCGATTTTTTCTATTGGTGTTGATCTCATTCCACTAGTGATGATGCACAGTGCCTGGTTTTGTACTCTGTCGAGGTTCTGTTGATGAGATTTAGCTGCTGTCATCCATGAGCTGGACCCATACTCAAGGTGTGGTCGTGCGGCACCTAGGTAGATGGTCTTGAGGATCCTTTCATTGGCACCCCACTTTATTGCTGCCAGCTTCCTCATGGTGTTTGGCTTTCTTCTGGCCTTTGCCTCTGCGTTCTGGATGTGCTCCTTCCATGCTAATCTTCTGTGATAGGTGACTCCCAGGTATGTCTGCGGGTCCTCGTACTCGAGTGGAGTACCGCCCAGTGTCAAATTGCCAACCTTAGTTTTGGTGGACAGTGAGAATAGCATGGCTGATGATTTTTCTTTGTTGATGGTAATACACCGGCGATTGGCCCAAGCTATAATTCTGTCCAAGGCGAGCTGCATTCTGTACGTGGCAGTCGTTGTGTACCCCTCGGTGCACCAGAGTACGAGGTCGTCTGAATGGAGGGCTGCTTGGATCCCATTGGGCAGCTCTGCTACAATGTCATTAATGAAGAGTATGGACAGAGTTGGTGATAATACTCCGCCTTGTGGCACCCCTTGTCTTAGCAATACATTCTGTCCAGATTGTACATCCACCAGCACCCTAGCTCTGCGATTGTGTAGGTATGAATTGGTCCATCCGAACATGTTGCCACCGATGCCTGTGCGCTGGAGCTTCACGAGGAGGCCATCCTTCCACACCTTGTCAAATGCTTTCTGCACAAAATGCTTATTAAATTGTAAACCAAAGACGTACAATGCGTACACCTGCCAAACCTTTCAGTTTTTACGGCGTTATTATGCATCATTATGATTGTGACGTCAGATACATAGTGACATAATTGATTATGACGTAGCATGCTTGCGGTACAGATCGGATTACGACATTACATCACCGTGTCAGAAGTGCTTTGTTGAGTCTCATAATCATTTTTCAGAGAAGGGCGACCATCTCTCCGGATTTATCTTTAAAAATCTGGATTTTAACAGATCTCCAGATTTCCAGAAATCCTGTCAAATATTCTGATTTTTTATTTCATCCACCTGTCAAAAATTCTGTTTTCAATATTCTGATTCATTGCGATGATAACAAACACATTTAGTGTTTATAAATAAATCTGTTGAATTATATTTATGCCTTGCCAATTTGTAATAGACAAGCTATGGCGTAGGAACAGGGGTTGGGTGGGGTGGTATAGACCCTAATGTTTTCCTCTCCCGTACTGTATCCACATAGCTTGACCCCACCCTTAGTTTATTACCACCCCACCAACGGTCAAATGATGTTCCGCACCCCTGGATGTGTAGACATTTCTGCATGCTCATGTGAAAACACTGGAAAAGACAACTCGCGAAAACGTCCGAAAAGGGCAAACCTCGCGCTCTCGCACTTATCCAAACTGATTTTCTGGACCAAAATCCCGACAAGCTGGTCACCCTGTTAGAATAATATTTGGTTGAGGTTAGACTATTCTGATGATAGTATATACCGTACCCGTACCTAATCACTGTATCATGCAAGATAATCCTGGAATGCTAGCAGACATGCAACGAACATGATTTGACCTTTAACCTTCTAACGCACAGGCAGATCAAACACGGCTTCTGTAGTGGTGCTAAAATACACATTTGCAGATCAAGGAAAGACAATTTTTGAAAATTTACCAACATGTTTTCATGTCACCCTAACTCTAACCACTAATAACCGGACCAATCATTTAACCCCTCGTGTGTCAACAACGCCTTAAAGCGCTCAAAATACTACTTGATATATCAATTACACATTTTGATGGTCAATATCGTTCAAGATATTTTAATTTTAAAGACTTTTATTTTGTAAATTTACTGCTGAATTTCTTTTCGCCGGCTTGACCAATAAAGGGATAATGGTAACGAAAATTAAAGTTTTTACTTAGCCAGTGTCTATCTGCAGGCCGAAAGAAGAGTATTTTTGAAAATTTGCCGCTGTCATGGTTTGAATTTCAAACAATCAGTGAATGTACTGGTCTGCATTATTATCTATTGTTAGCTATACGTTCGACAACATAGTTTCAGTTAGTTTGGCAGCGTACAGGGAAAATGTTACAGTTCATGCATGATTTTCATAATAAATATATCTGAAAGGTGTAACTGTTGTTGCCTTAGGAAAGATAAAATTATGGATATATAGGCGCCGTTGGTTTTACATAACGTTTACAAATTGTCGTGGATCCAACTATAATTAACAGCGAATAAAATAGCAGCGGCTGATTTCTTTGGCGAAAAAATGAAAATTTAATGCAGTTTTAGCTTTTAGCAATCTCAGTATGTATATGTTTCGTTGCACATGCAGTTGGAATTTATTGGCAAAAACAACATGTTCGCGAATTTACATGCGCGCGATAATATCTGATATACTTACTAGTATATGCGGGGTAGTTGAACAACACATCCCTCTATCATCTCGCGTGGTACCGACTTGTTTTGTGTGAGCGTCATCTACCTCCCCGCCCTTCAATCTATTCCATCAGACTTAGCTGAAGCGCTATGAAAAATCTGTTTGGTGTGTGGAACACACTACACATTTAACAAAGTACGTCAAATCCGTTTAAACTTTGCCTAAGGACAGGTTCTGTCGAAATGTAGTTAATGTTTATACAAGTCACACATACCTAAAATTAGGATTTTTTACCCGCAACCAAACATGCATATAGCGGGCACAGTCGAGGATATGGAAATGTTGTCAGTAAGGACAGGTGTCCGTTTTAGGCAATTCGTTTGGTATAGTAAATACCTTAGGGGCTAAAAGATAGTTGTTCATTGAGACGGGTGGTCTTAAGACCACCCGTCTCAATAAAGCAAAATCTTTTTGCCTCGAAGGCAGGTGTCCATATAGACAGATTTAACTATATACTATCTTTTAAAACTAAACTTGTCAAATTGTTTTTTTCTCTGTCTCGTCCAGGCTATGTTTTCATGAGCTAATGGCCCACCATCAGATTGAAAATGAAGCTGTTTCACGTTATTTCACACATTTTAGGCGAGAAAGTGTATTTATCCATGACCTTTGTTTTGGCGTAAAATCATTCGCTTGATTAAACTTTATATTTATCGATAAACTTGTTTTTGTATGCTTAAGTCGAGATGACCACGCAAAGAGAGGGCTGCAGTGAACACTTATTGAAAAACAATACATAGCCCACCTCTCATCCTCCCTAAGTAATTGTATGCACTTTGCAAACAGTCCTGACCTTTGTCATACATAATTAATCAATACAATCAATGTCACGACAATAACGACATTGAGATCGGCGACGGCGCCGGCTGCGGAGACAACAACACCGACGAGGACGACGACGACGACGACGACGACGACGACGACGACGACGACGACAAAGACGACAACAAAGACGACAAAGACGACACTACACACGCATGTTATAACACTTACTCACGGCGTTAAAATAATTGAATCGGGAACAATTTATTATAGATAAAGTCTTGACCTTCCTATCAAGTCTATCAAAGGCATTCAAAAACTGAAATTTCACCGTTTTAACTCAATATTCCTAATTACATGTAACCTGTTGTGTATTTTGAAAATTGAAAGCCATTTGCCTTGAAGCTGTTATTAAACAGTTATATTGCTTTCAAAATACTCAACAAGCCACTCTACAAATACTGTAGTGATCCGATTTATCACTCCAGTATCTGACGTTATAATTGAATACATTACGTGACAGCTTACATGATCACAATCAGAATGGCGTAGGTACGTCACGGAAGTGGCACTAATCCGTCACGCAAGTGGCAATAGTCCGTCACGGAAGTGACAATGGGCCATCACGGAAGTGGAAATATTCCGTCACGGAAGTGGAAATATTCCGTCACGGAAGTAGCAATAGTCCGTCACGGAAGTAGCAATAGTCCGTCATGAAAACATCCGAATTGTGTATCTTTGGTGATTTTACAACTTAATAAATATTCCTTTAAATATTTTACCAACTACATAATTATATTAATTACACGTGCTCACTTTGAAATCAATGTTGATGTAAACTGCTGCGGTCGTATACAGCAAAGCCACTATAAGCACATTCACATTTCCACATAAACAAAACGCAATATTATAAAATTAATATCTAAATATACAAGATAAATATTTTGTCACGTACGCTGCTAGTGCAAGATGCTACGCACTCTGCAATTCAAGGCTAGTTGAGCGTATGTGTAAGACTTACAAATCTTAATACAAACTAAGTAGATACTTGCCTAAATATTGATAGAACGCGGTGTGGGTATGGATGTGGAGCGCACGTGGCTTGTTAACGTAGTTTTTGTTCCAAACTTATAAGGCTACAACCTGTTCTATATTTTATATTGAGTTTTATTTTCACCCAGCAACTCCGCTTAATTAAAGCACGCGAACGAGATAAAGTTTCAACCGATATTGATTTCCAACAATCGTGGTATTGATTTCCTGTTCTGACATTGAAATAGATGCTAAACGATAGTTTTATTGATACACACGCGGGCACACACGAACCAATACCGATATCGATAAACGACACAGATTATCGACATAGATTATCTTGATGAAATAGAACCATTTAACCGCCTTTTATGTCAACTTAACCCTATTAATGGCCAAGCCGGCGAAAATCCCTCTGCAGTAGCCGTGAGAAATGTCTATTTGCAGACCAATAGAAGAATATTTTTTGAAAATTTACCACTGAAATGACTGGCTCGGTAACCGAGCCAGTCATTTCAGTGGTAAATTTCCAAAAAATTGTCTTCTCTTGGTCTGCAAACTGACATAAAATCTTGTGACCTTTTAACATTATCCCTTTAATCGTCAATCTGGTCTTGGGAAATATCCATTTGCAGGCAAACAGAAACAGACTTTTGTGAATCCGTGGTATATTTACAAAAAAGTACTCTTAGTCTTAGTTGGCAGCTTGCAAATAGACATTCACAGACACAAAACTTCAATTTTTTGAAAATTATTGATCATTAACGGGTAATTGTTCTAGGTAGCATTTTGAGCGCTTTGAGGCGCTGTTGACACTAGCGGGGTTAATCACGGTTACCCGGATGCCCACTCAAAACCGGTTTTTTCCAAAGACACTATCATAAACCATTTATCGTTTAGCTTGTACGCTATCCTTATCGGTATCTTTTATTATTTTAGTATCATGCCATTAATTACACCTGCGTACATCATATATCATGTCCGTTTATGAAATATAATCACAAATTCCCCGATGATTTAATGAGACCCATTTTGTAGCGCTGATTGCATGGTCAGGTGTTGTTATAATTAGACTGTTTATAGGTACACTTGCCGCTCTAGTGCCCTTTCAATAGGAAAATTACATTATTTTTTGTTATTGGGAAACGAAGCGAATGTATATTATGTCTAATATTCCAGATATAGAACGGGCTCACATTCAATACCAAAGTTGTCAGCATGGCTTATATAAGATCCCAGTCTGAGCGAGACTTAGCTATGCGAGGTTGATAAATTTGACATTAGATAGGGACGAGTTTGAAATTACATTTATCTTATAGTTCACATTTTATTTATTAGAACCTAACAACATGTTGGAAAGATTTGAAATTTTGGATGCTCTCAGATGGCTTCTCCTGCATTTCTGGAGGTGAATATGAACTAAGTGAATGCAGATGTCATTTTGTACACCAAGAGAAAACTATTTTTGAGGATTTACAACAGGAATGACTGACACTGTTATCGAGGAAGAATAAATATTAGGGATAGGGGTCGGGGTGAGTTGAATATAAGCATAGGCATCCAGCCTCAAGGTCATGATTTGGGGGACGTGTCCTCTAGCCCCCCTCTCCCAGCGTCTGGCGCCTATGTCACACGCAGATACACCCTCACTAGGAAGCTCAGCGATGATCAGCCTACAGAGTAAAACAACAAATCATGACGAACAAGCAATGAACCTTTCCATTTTTAGCTATGCTCCGCCCATCACTAGCTAATCTCCACCCACACCTGGCCGTGTTGGGATTGATCGATCCCCAAATGCCCTAGCTATCAATTTCCTGAAAACTATACAGGGAAACTGTTGAATAGTTTATAACCTATTTGACTGGGTGCTGTTGCTGCCTATGGCGGCAACAGCGCCCAGTCAAATTAGTTTCAAAATATTCAACAGAATATTTATTAATAGTAAAAGTAAACAATTTGTACAACAACGCATATACCGTCTTCAAATATGCGTTCGTGACGTACTTATCGACGTCATTCATGACGTCATTCATTATGATGTCATCGTACACATCGCGCAGTTCATTATGACGTCATATGATGGGTGGGTTCCCTGGAAAAGTGAACTCTTACAGGACAGGAAGCAGTCAACGCGTTAACTGAACATTATAAAACATAGTGTGCTATCCACATACATTCGCGACAAACTCTGGATGTCAGGAACAAGACCATGTTTTGTATCTTCCCAGTAAGCAGCACACCTTGAATGGATACAGAAACAACCCTTGCTGAGCTGATGGTGGCACTCCATCAACGAAAATCAAGAAAATTTTCATGGCCCAGGCGGCAATACAACTGGCATGTTAAGGGGTGGGACTACAAAAATGGTATTTGAAGCTTCCCAACGAAAGTTGCTCCACTCGTAACATATGGAAGGTAAAGATCACATTCAACATATTCTGAAGAAATGCAAAGATAAAAGTTGTCCAGACGTATCGACTAAATAACCTCATGAGCTGCGTAAGAAAAATGCTGAAACGTGGAAAGAATCATCTGGACACCGATACACTGTTTGTGAATACGAAGATTACAAAATGCTTTTGATGGGAAGAAAACACATTTGCAGCTTTGTCGACGTTATCCAAGTATTCAATCAACTCGGGAAGGAAGGCCTTCTCATTAGACTTTTTGATAGTGAAATAAATGGAAGAATTATTCCCCTGGGTGCAATATTACCGCCATATATATAAAATCCAGGAAAAAGTAACTCTCCAAATAGGCAGATGAGTGGATGTGAGTGTTTATATTAATTACAGAAAAACAACCTTAAATCTCTTCCCATGTCCACCACACAAGATAAATTTATTTTGAATTTGCAAACTAAAAATTTACGCCTGGCATGTGGATCAACATCTCTTGGATAAAATTAGATCGACAACTTATTTGAAGAACCAACATTCAAGATCTATCATTACAAGCCACTCGGGGGTTGTTCATTGTGAAGAAACCTTCGGTTGGGGTACAACCTCAAAGATCCTTTAGCAGTTGCACACATATAAAAAAAGACCTAAGATGGAGTAGGCTGTCGTTACGTGGGCTACAACAATAAAGACTATAAACTCAATCTTGTGTAAAACGAGAGCTATGAATACAACAATAATCTCATTCATGAAAAAACCCGATGGATCTTCCGGTTTTAGATACACCCGCCCATCTCTAGCTAAGCTCCGCCCACACCTGGCTCGTGTTGGGCTCGATCGATCCCAGAACACCCTGTCTATCAATTTGCAAAATACTGCACAGGTAAGCTGTAATCAACATCATGTTTATTAAAAAGCAAAGAATTACAAAGACATACAATTTATTCAACGTGTCGGACCATTTGAGATTTGATGACGGTCTATATGCAACCCTTTGTGACGTAATGATTATGACGTCATAATGCACGCGCTGAGTTGAATATGACGTCATACGAGGTCTGATGATGGATGGATACTCTGGAAAGGTGAATTGACCTACTCGAGCTGGATGGAAACATAAGGTGGGTGGAGGGGGTCAATGCTCTACTTCAGAATGAAAAAATAAAAACAAACCACCTCACACCTATTAACCAAAAGGAGAATTAACTAGCGAAGCTTAAATAAACTGGAATTGCGAGCTCTCAAGAAAACGTATAGACATCATTCAAGATAAGTTACCGTGTGAAATGCTAGAAACAGAAGGCTGCTCAAAAGACACCATAGATCTTAAGACTGCTACAGACTCATCTAGACTCCATGATAAGAGTGCGGACATGACAGCTATACAGCGACTCCATACGTTGAACACTAATGAGTGTCAATAACATGCTATATTAGTTATCCAATCAGACACGGACGGATCTGTTTAAAATGTGATAACATGAAGGCGGTCATACCACATCATTGCCATTTCCAACAGGGGCTTTAATAAATATCGAGTTGAGGTACAGTCCTTGCTACAAGTTACCCTTGAACTGGGCATCGCGGATAACACACACAAAAACACCGACTTTCTCACAGATTCTCTCTCACGTCTCCAAGGCTTTCATCGTCGAAAAGCAAATCAATTAATACATAGGTTGAAGAAAGATTCTCGATTCATATCAAGCAAACACAATGTTCATATGCCGTGGATACAAGCTCGCCTTGACAACATCCAATGAAATGGTAGTACAAATATGTTTGATGAGGGATGATGCAATACGGTACAAAGAACTCCCCAAACTGTATATCAAGAGATTAAAGGGTTGTTGTTGAGAAACAAATGAATGATATGGATGGAAAGGAACATCTAATTCAATCCCGAAAAAAAATATTCAGAACATCGGTAGAGCAGAGCAGCTTATCATATTTATACTGATAACTAACCCTTACAGCCTCCGACAGCAGTAGTAAGGGTGGGTGGGTTAGATAGATAGACAGTTCGGTGCACGTTCTTGTACGAACAAGCCCATGTTGGCCCCCACCCCTTTTGGCATTCAATATGTGGGCCCTCGAAGTCAGGTGACTCATGAGAGCCAATCTAAAAGCGCGTCTATCGCCCCATATAATTAATGGCCATGATGAGGAAGATGTGAGAAGTCAATTCTAATTATTGATTTCTTTTTTTTCTAAAGAGGCACTGTGGTCTTATACTATACTTTTTGAGGTAATATAAGATACACCCTAAAATAACTGTACTCCTTGTTGTTTGTTCCTCTTCTTCCGAATCCTGTAAATCGCGTGCTATGCCAGTAGAGTATAGGTCTTGCCGCAATTACACAGTAACACTAACAATAGTAGAATAATTATAAGATCTATTACTATTAGTACTAGTTCTACCGATAATATACATATAATGAAAACATACATTACTGGTACACAGAGATGGTCACTTTCGCTCGCTCTGTCACAGAATGAATAGCATAAGTTATTGGTTTGGTTGGCATCTATCGTGAACCAGATTCCAGGTCTGATTCACGGCATTTCAGACTGGTTTTATTTCAGTCTATTATTGGTACCTTCCCCAGTTTCTACACTTGTACCCATTTATACTCCTGGCTGGAGAGAGGCAACGAGGAGTGAAGGAGATTCCCTATGTTTCAAACGATCGTCAGTTGGCCAAACGGAGATGTGATTCCTGGGTCGCCGGTTTCACAGCTCTACTCGTTACCGCCTAAGCTACCGCCTCTAGAAGTTAGAGCAGAAGTTATTGGTTTGGTTGTCGTCTATCGAGTCCCTGATTCCAAGTCCCATTCACGCCATATCTAGGCTGGTTTTATTTCAGTCTATTATTGCTAACTTTTCCAGTTCTTACATGTGTAACCATTTATACTCCTGGGTGGAGAGAGGCAACGAGGAGTGAAGGAAGGCGATTTCCAGCGATCCCGGGGTCGTCGGTTTTACAGCTCTGGTCGTTACTGCCTGAGCTACCGCCTCCTCTAGAATGAGCAGCATAGCCAGAGTCCACTATTTATAATAGCCTTGTCCGTCAATGAAAACCACCTATTATCGATTACCACTGTAGCAATGGACGCACAACCTGATTGGCTCATGGTTAGATGCAAACCTATCGATTAGTGCTGTAGAGATAGATGCGCATACACTATAGGTACACCTGTCAATCAAAATATATGTTACCCCTGTAGCAATGGACATGCGACCTGAGGAATAGATGTGCATAAATTATTGATTACCCTGTAGCAATGCGTACGCAATCTGGGTTGCGCATAAATAATTGATTAGCACTTTAGTGATGTATGTGCAATCTGATTGGCTGAGCTATAGATGTGCACAAATTATTGATCTTCTTCTTCTTCTTTTCGATCGCTGGTATCACACTTGGAGAGCCGTTCTCAAGATGAAATATGTGGTTTTCTGCAGTTCTTCCACAGGCCCATACAGCTTTTCAAGAAAGGAGGTTGACAAAGGCCAGATCTCTTCTCTCAGCAGCTGATACGTACTGCAACATTGAAGTATGTGCTCTGTGGTGGAACCGCCTGTACATGTGTTGGTTTAGTCTGTTATGTCCAGTTCTGAGACGAAAAATGGTCACTTGCTCTGGCCTCGAGAGATGATGGTAGGCATCTTCTGATTGAGGTGTTCTATAGAGTGACTTGATGATAGTCTTCATCTCTGTATGCGTAACCATGTTTTCTGTCTGATTCTCTTCTGCACCCACCTTTGCCATCTTGTCTGCTTCCCCATTTCCTTGGACTCCACAGTGTGAGGGGATCCACTGCAATGCTATCCGAAAGCATTTGATGGTTTCTAGTGCTTCTTCAAGTTGTGGCAGCTTAACTTTGGTGATAGCCTCAAGGACGGAGCGAGAATCAGATAAAAAGACAATTTGTGCAATAGGGTCTGCTTTTCTGCTGATGGTATTAGCTGCATGGACCAGTGCTTCGACTTCAGCTCTGTAGTTTGTGCAGTGTTTGCCTGTCGGTATTGCAGCTGACTCATGTTGTCCGTTTGGATACTGTATGTGCAGTCCGGCAGCTCCGCTCCTAATTGCATCTTTGGCTGATCCGTCTGTGTAGATCCTTATCCATGTCTCCTGAGGGTAAATTTCTTCCAGCATGGCTAGGGTCAAGGCCTTCTTGCTTACATCACTGTGTTCATCTTTGGTTGTGAGATGAGGTACTGTGGTGCGAATAGCTATGCTCTCTAGTTTGTTTTCCCAGGGTGGAGGATCAAGGGTGTGGTTTGGGTCGTCTATTTGTGCTGGCAACATTTCTTGGTGTTTCCTTTGAAGTGCTTTTATCTCTTTCACAAAACTTGATCTTTTAAGTCTTCCTGACGACAGCTGTGCTTGCCTGATCTTCATCGGGTGGTTGTTGAACGATTTGAACTTTGCAGCTTGGATCAGTGCTTTGCATTCCATTCCTTTACTAATTGGGGGGGGGGATGCCTGCTGTCTGCTCCATTTTTTCTATTGGTGTTGATCTCATTCCACCAGTGATGATGCGCAGTGCCTGGTTTTGTACTCTGTCGAGGTTCTGTTGATGAGATTTAGCTGCTGTCATCCATGAGCTGGATCCATACTCAAGGTGTGGTCGTAAGGCACCTAGGTCGATGGTATTGAGGATCCTTTCATTGGCACCCCACCTTGATCCTGCCAGCTTCCTCATGATGTTTAGCTTTCTTCTGGCCTTTGCCTCTGCGTTCTGGATGTGCTCCTTCCATGTTAATCTTCTGTCATAGCTGACTCCCAGGTATGTCTGCTGGTCCTCGTACTCGAGTGGAGTACCGCCCAGTGTCAGATTTCCAACTTTGGTTTTGGTGGACAGTGAGAATAGCATGGCTGATGATTTTTCTTTGTTGATGGTAATACACCAGCGATTGGCCCAAGCTGTAATTCTGTCCAAGGCGAGCTGCATTCTGTACGTGGCAGTCGTTGTGTACTCCTCGGTGCACCAGAGTACGAGATCATCTGCATAGAGGGCTGCTTGGATCCCATTGGGCAGCTCTGCTACAATATCATTAATAAAGAGTATGAACAGAGTTGATGATAATACTCCTCCTTGTGGTATCCCTTGTCTCAGCAATACATTCTGTCCAGATTGTCCATCCACCAGCACCCTAGCTCTGCGAATGTGTAGGTATGACTTGGTCCATCGGAACATGTTGCCACCGATGCCTGTGCGCCGGAGCTTCACGAGGAGTCCATCCTTCCACACCTTGTCAAATGCCTTCTGCAGATCAATAAAGGCAGCTAGCATCACCTTCTTGGCTTGAAAAGTGTCCTCTATGACCTGTGCAAGATGTGTTGTTTGATCTTCTATGCTCCTGTATCTTCTGAAGCCAGCCTGCTCTGAAACTATAGTGTTCTCCGACTCCAGGTACCACTGCAACCGCTGGTTGACGATGCGCTCCATGGTCTTGCATATGCAGCTTGTAAGACTGATAGGACGGTAGCTCAGCACTTTCGTCTTGCTCTTCCCTTTTTATAGAATAGGAGTCATTCTGGCTTCCTTCCAGCACTGAGGAACCTCTCCATTGGTCCAAATGAGATTAAAGATATCTAGCAACTTGCGGAGAGATGCATTACCAAGGTGTTGGATCATTTCATTCGTAATGCCATCTGGCCCGGGAGATTTCTTCTTCTTCAATTGGCGGATATACTTCTTCAGTTCTGCTAAACTAATGTCAACTTTCATTGCATCGTGAGTGTTGGTGTCTGTTCTTTCCTTTTGCTCTTTTCTAACCTCTTTTTGACGCATTCGTGGTATAGAAATGTTGCTTTCTTTTGCATATGCTTTCGCAAAGGCATCTGCAGCCATCTTTCCTGACAGTGTTTGTCCATCTTCTTAAAGAGTAATCTTCTCTCCCCCGACACCCTCATCATTCAGTGCCTTAGTCAGTCTCCATAGCTTTGTTGTGTCTCTCTCTAAATTAAACCCTGCCGTCTGTTCCCTCCAGCTTCTTCTTTTGGCCTCCAGCTTGGTCTTTAGATACCTGGCTTTAGTTTGTTGTAGCGTGAAGTGGTTTTCATGACAGGGATTACCCTCTGCATCTTCTCTGGCCTTGTCTAGTTTATCATGTGCTGCTTGCAGTTCTGTTGTCCATTAGGGGCGGTAGTTTTTCCTGAACCCTCGAGGAATCGCTTCGTTGGCAGCCTTGATGATACTTGAATTAAATTCCTTAACCGCATTGTTGATGTTTCTCCCTTCTACTGCTATATTTTGGGTAAGCTCATTGGACTGAATGCCGAACAGACTCCAATTTGCCTTTTTGTAGTTCCACCTTGGATGTTGAGCTGAACTTGTTGAAATACTTCCAGAAAGAGAGAGGAGGACTGGGCGGTGGTCGCTTCCTCCTAACTGCGATCCGACCACTCTACTGAGGTTTCTGTGAATGTCTTCTGTACAAAATGCCAAGTCCGGCGTTGTTGTCGAGTACCACCGGCGCGAGTAGAAGGTAGGCTGATCTGTGGGATAGTTGACAAGTAAAAGGTGCTTTTCATCTTGCCATGCTTCAATGTCTTCTCCTCGTTTATCAAGTGTTCTGTATCCCCAGCTCTGAGACTGGCTATTAAAGTCTCCCGCGGTGAGGAAGTGGCAGTCCGGGACCTGGATTGTGTCAAGTGAGAGATTCTTGTCATTAGGGCAGTAATAATTGACAATGTCAATCACAGAGTTGCTGGTTGTTACCTTGATCTTGATATATTCTGCCTCTTCCATAAAGGTTTTGATTTGGCTGGCGTTCACGCTGTTTCGGACCAAGGTGATCACCCCGCCTTTCTTTCTTCCTCTTCGATCACACCGGAAAATCTGGTAACCTCTGATCTTAAATGGTTTTCCTTCTTGCAGGTGTGTCTCTTGGATGCAGCAGATATCAATGTTGTTTTCGTACAGGAACTGTTCGAGCTCTGATTTCTTCTTGGTAACCCCTTCTGCGTTCCAGTGCATGATGTTGATACTGGGGTTCTCTTTGGGTTTGGTCTTCTCTTTCGGTTGGGCAGTAGCTCTCCATCCTCGTCTTCTGGCTCCACAAGACGAGTTGATGGGACCTCCAGTAGCTGAGGGTGGGCTCCTTCGAGGCGTGGAGCCCGGCGCTGCACTTGCCTGGCGGATCCTCACAGGGCGAGCACCATTTTGTTTGATTCGATCTCCAAATGTCATTCATTTGCGTTGTGCATGATGCTCTGGTTAGCCCCACCAAATGTCTGGATTGACACCCAGTGGGTTACACCCCTGCGCCACGTTGAGGCCGAGCATATAGTCTTAAACAGGGGTAAATTATTGATTATCCCTGTAGCGATAGGCATGCACTCTGATGGGCTGAGCGATAGACATGCATAAATTATTGATTACCCATGTAGCAATGGATGCGCATAAATTATAGCCACATGTTGCCAATATTGATTATTGTGCATGCTCCACGTTTGGCCATCCGCAGTCTCAATTATTGTAACAGTCAAAGGGGATGTAATTTAATGCACTAACACATTATGTCAGTACATTTTGTAAGCAAAGTATCATCATCATATATGGAAATCGAATCGTCATCTACACCATTGCTAGATATTTTTTCTTCGTTATCCTCATCCTCCGCCTCCAACCGTGATCGTTCATTGTGTCGAATCGTCATCTACACCATTGCTAGATATTTTTTCTTCGTTATCCTCTTCCTCCTCTTCTAACCGTGATCGTTCATTGTGTCGAATCATCATCTACACCATTGCTAGATATTTTTTCTTCGTTATCCTCATCCTCCTCTTCTAACCGTGATCGTTCATTGTGTAAACCATGGTAAACATTCTGGAATATGGTTAATAGCTCCTGATTTCCACTGACCTCTTTTTTGCCTTCGTCCTCATCTTCGTCTTCGACTTCACACTCAGATTCGCTTGAATCTTCGTCTTCACTCTCCATCTCCCTAAGGTTGCTGCGCGGTATGGTATAATATCAAACTGGTGACGATTTTCAAACTGGTTTTAATTGTATATTGGTTTTTAGGGTGGGATGTGGACTAAGGATGAGTGGGTTCAGTTAGTGAATGTAGTCTATTTCGAATAACATGTAGCAAGCATACGTGTGTTTTCGGGAACTCTTGACACAAAATGCACGCTCGTGTTTAATAGCATTATAAGCCTCGAAAATAAATCAAATACTATTTCTCTATGTTATATATGAAACCAGCAGTGCGAGTGTGTGAACACTTTAACAGACTAAGAATTCCAAACTTTTAAACATGCACTTTCACGACAAGAAATGTACTATGAGTATAATGTTGACTGATTATAATTGGGAGAAATCCATGAAACATTCATCTCTGATGACGTCAGTTGGTGTACCGTATTTGTAACAATCTAGACAATAATGTGTGTTCTATTTACACTCGATTGAAGGCTAACATTCACACTAAAATGCATGGACATAAGATTATTGTAATTATATAATTGTAGAGGCCTAGGTTGAACAGATCAATGCAATGGAACGAAATAAAACTTAATACTTAATGATTTCATTTCGTATAAATTAGTGTAATTTTCTATTTGCCAATTTGAATTATGGATACGAGTCAACTTCGCAAATACCAAGTATAATAATTTATACAGAATTAAAACATAATATGCAGATTTATTTCGTTTCATTACATTGAGGTATACGATTTAAGCCGCACGTGTTTACAATTTAAAGATACTATATTTTCAAGTATCCTGGCGTAATGTGCGCCATTAACTGCGCCGTGTCCAAATATGAATACTTGACTAGGTGGTGGTTTAAAATTATTTAAAGCTGATTTAAAAAAATTGCTACTGACATGTGCAGCAACATCTTCCAGCCAAATAGTCTTATTATTTTAACATTCCGATGTCAAGCTGTCACAATAGGCAAGTACTGTTTAAATTAGATAAAACATATTACGGTAGTGCTGATCGTTTGTCTGATACAGAGAGGTTATCGGGAATAGCACATGGGCGTGATTAGAGAGTATTCGTATCGAAATAAAGCTATAATATTACACTAACTGGCATAATTGGCCAAAGTGGTCGTTTAATTGTGATTCTTAGCTTTATAGAATTGTCTTATCAGGAGGTGGCTTGCTTGGCGTTGTTGTGTTAGACCGCCAATATATGTTTAATTTATATCTTAATCGAGAGAATTTCTGACCACTCCAAAATATTGACATTGTATGTTCAAACGTGTCAGCGTTTTAACCATATAATGGGCACAATGGGTCAAGAAAGTTTGAATTTTTTCATTGGCAACATTAATTCACAGACTATGGGCCGATTATCTTTGAAAATTTAACACTGACATATCTGGCTTCATTGTCGAGCCAGACATTCTAGTGGTAAATTACTAAAAATAGTATTCTCTTGGTAGGCAAATTGACAGTTTTCAATACCTCTATAGAGGCCGCCATTGACCGATTGGGGCATCATTATTAATAAGAAAAATTAGGATTAACCATTATTGGTTAAACTGAAAATTTTATTAAACTAAGTTTTTCAGTTTGAGTGTGATAACGGCAGTTTACAGTCAGATTGGTATATCACGCAGCTCTACATCATCCAGTTGTTTCATCAATTTTATTCTGCATCTACGAGGTGACCTCCAGAAAACAGGATTCGGTACACTCAAGTCAAGAATGGACCTGAGGAAGCTAAGGATTTAGGTTGAGCACAAGACACAGTGGACACACGCTAAGAAGGACTGATTACAGCTGTAGGATGTTTCTACTACTACAGCCGCAGAATACAGTAATCATACAAACATATTCTGCATCACGATTGTTTGTTTGTCTTCAATGATATATACACCTGTGCAAAAGTTAAGCACCACCCTATTTTTACGCACATGCGAGGGTATATTCATGTGCTATGAAGAAAGCAATAGCATAAACATTTATGTACCCATCCATCTTAGTGCAAGAGGTAATAATGCAACTAGAGGAATGCTGATTATAATGGTGGGGAAACACTGTATGTTTTTGTTTGAACTTGAAAACGAGGCCTGAATATGGTTACGTTGACACAACTGACAACTATTGCCCTACAGTTGACACACGTGGCTAGATTGTCATTAATGGTGTCTGAAAACGAAGTTTAACATCTGTGCACGAGTTTGAGACTGTCATTATTAATACCGGGTATATCCACCTTGTGCCTGGATGACGGCCTGGACACGACGTCTCATGCTGGTCACCAACCGACTGATACGCCATTGTGGTATTCGTTGCCATTCAAGATGGAGTGCGTCTGTTAATTCCTGTAGGTTCTGCACAGGAGGATCCCTCCTTCTCACCATGTTTCCCAGAATGTCCCAGATATGCTCAATAGGGTTCATGTCAGGGCTCCTTGCTGGCCATGGTAGGGTTTCGATGGCATTCTGGCGGAGGTATTCATGCACAGCTCTAGCACGATGTGGTCGGGCGTTGTCATCCATGAATATAGGGTGGGTTCCAGGTGCATGATTTACAAAATGAGGGACCACAACTCTATCCAGTATGGAATCTTGATATTTTTGTCCATTTAGTGTTCCAGGTACAGTCAACAGATCCAGCTTACAATCAAATGAGATGCACCCCCATATCATAACGGAACCTCCACCAAATGGAACTTCTTCCATGATGTTACGTTGGTCGTACGCCGTGCGTCTGGACCTCCATACACGAGTTCGACCATCTGTGGCATGAAGCAGGAACCGACTTTCATCGGACCAGTGTACCCGTCTCCAGGATCTCATGTTCCAGTGTCTTCTTTCGTTGCACCACCTCAGACGCTCCTCTTTGTGGTGTGCAGTGAGGAGAGGACATCTGACAGGTCTCCTAGCTTTCATGCCAGCAGCATACAGTCTCCTTTTGACGGTAGACATTGACACTCTATTGCGCGTTTCCCATTGCTGGCTGAGCACTCTGCTGATGGTGAATGGAGATCTCCTAACAAGGCGTACTAGGGCTCGATCATCACGGGCAGTAGTCTTCTTCGGTCTTCCAGATCTAGGCCTGTCCTTCACCTCGTTAGTTTGCCCATGTTTTGCAATCAAACGACTGATTACAGTATGGTTAATGTTCAGCTGTCTGCCAATCTCTCTGCATGACATACCAGTGGTATGCATGCCTATGATTTGCCATTTCACACGATCACTTAACCTTCGTCTTGCCATAGCGGTTCACAATCAAGAGCTAATTCTCTCTGTGCAAATAAACCACGGTCATGAACACAAAATTCCTAATCTTGTCGCCTAAATCTGTATGTAATGTTCTACACCTCAAACTGGACTTTTACATAACTGAACACGTGTACTGTTTCCCGCCACGCACGGACATCAAGCGGCGTGAAGTCATGCATACATGTGCATTTCGTACTTGGAATTATGTCAGCTAACGCGGGTACAAAAAGTATGGCAGCCTAGTTGTACCATCATGTTTCTACGTTCTATTGTTTTTGCTGGTGCTTAACTTTTGCACAGGTGTATATATGTATTCCACATTCGCCACTTTAATCTCTCTGCAGAACAAATACACATCCTCTCACTTTGGCAGTTTGTACTTGAGTGAGTTGTGTGTTTATTTGTGATGGGTTTGACAGATTGCCACGTGAGGCTGAGATAAATAGTAGACTCTGGCTCTGTTGCTCATTCTGTGACACACCGAGCTAGAATGAACATCGCTGTGCACTGGTAGTAATGGATGCTTTCATTATACATATATCATTGTTAAAACGAGTACACGTAGGAATGGATCTTATACTTATTCTACTATTGCTAGTGTTAGTTGTAAGTGGACCAAAACATATAGTCTGCGGGTAAATCAAGTGATTTACCGGATTCGGATGAAGAGGAAGCGAAAACCAAAAAGTATTTTAGAGTGTACTTTATAATATTTAGAAAAAATACTATAATTCCACAGTACCCATTTTCGGCCTTTAACCACAGGATGGGGGTCTTATTTAGAGGTGGGCAGGTGTGTGTGTGTTGGTGAGGGTGGGGTGGGGTGGGTGGGGTTGGTGCGTGGGTGGGTGGTATGGGTGGGGTGGTGTGGGGTCTGGGATGGGGATGGCGGGCCCTTAATTGGCCATACATGGAGTGGCAAATAGTGGCTGGTCCTGGTGGTCATGTTTGTAGAAGATTGCCAAACAGAACTCAGGCCTATATTGGAGTACTTAGACATCATCTACTCGGAAAATTAAAAACTGTTGTCTAACTTGGTAAGTTGGAATCTTTATCAACAAGACATGACAATAACATACTTTCTAATAGTAAGATCTTCGTAAGCAACTTTCAATTACGTACACTAAGTCTGGACAAGATCGTGATATAATCAACTAATATCTGCATTGAAAATGCAGATTTTTGCAAAATAAATGTCAATGTTGGAGCCATTGTACAGAGAAAACATCTTGATACGTCGCATTATATCTAGACACATTGATGTCTGATTTTATATGGGCAGAAGGTACCCATCATGCACAATCACTCAATCTGAACTAGCTTCACGAGGTGATAGGTTAAAGGAATTTTTCCTCATTGGAACCAATAAAACCGCAATCAGTTGAGATGATACTTCCATTATGTCATTCACTCTCATTAACACCACTTTAATTTCGCCAGGATTATGAGCCCATCCCAGAAATCCTAACAATGTCCGTACTTTTCCTTCAAAATCACTGTGTTGTTGACATCCTCCGGCACAGCATACTTCCCAGGTATTTGCAATCACAACGTAGAATGTAATCGTTCATCCACCTCATCAAAGTGACTGAAAATACGACGTAACTTTGAGTATTACACCGTTTTCATTGTTTGAAGCCAAAAGACAAAAGTAGGTATACATTTAGATCAGCGGATGCAGACTAGCCACAAATCGACTCTTATTGAGCGGAAACTAACGGATTGAGGCGTTTGGAGCATGCCCTGTGGTCTGGATGTGTAAGGGATCCCAGTGTAATGAGTTAATTAGATGTCCTAATTTGAAATGGTACAGCCACTTGCTGCAACATTACTAACGTCAATGGCCACACATTTCAAGTACCAAAGATGTCCTCGTCCTAATAGAGTCGTTCTCATAAAGGTAATGTTTTGATTGGCCTATAGCGAGTTCATAATCCATAGGTCCCATTCAGGCCGTATGCAGGCACATTTTATTCTCAGTCTATAACGCTGTTACGGCTAACTATTTTCTTTTAGCGCGTCTCTCTTGTCAGTTAGCCGAGTTATAGCGATCATGTCCAGTCTGTTGTCTTCCCATATACCCGTCTCTCTGTCTATGCGTCGTCAACTATGGTGGTGTATTTTGTTATTTGTGGATATATTTAGATCAAACTTGGTTGAATGTTATCTAATTGAAATGAGGCTAATTCGATGACAAACGGCAGAGTTACTTTCCAACCCACACTCACATCATTGCAAATTGTCTGCAGCATGGGACCCAATGAGGAACGGTATTAGTTCGGTGGCACGTCTCACAACCTTTTCTTTAAGCAACCGCTTCTCAGGACAAACCCAGCCAATTTAAATTATATTTAACTGGAAGTATCCTAGCGGCATAGAGATCCAAGTCTGTTCTTACAAACCCAATCATCCGGTTTGGCGGATGACTATATTTTATTATTTTTTAAAATCGTCAGATTTAGGCCGATTTTTAGAAATATCGATACAGATTTTCTCGAAAACGTCTGGAGAGATCGGGATGAAATCTGGAAAATATGATTAAGGACAAAGGTCTATTGAAGTTTATTTAAAAAAATGTAATTTAAAACATGGGCGCCAACGACCAATTTCTACAACATTTTGGCGGTCATATTGTATTTTTATGTGATAAATTTTGAATCGGAAATTGGCTTTTAGGTTTTTGGGCATAACAATTTCAAACCTTAGAAACTGTCAGATAAACGGTTTGCCGAGCATCTTGGATTTCTTCCCAACAAAAGCTCCAATACTAAGGCAATCAGAAAGTTAAAATACCTTCTCAAGACCTGCTTGACCGATTTATTAAAATTTGATAGAAAGCATACTTGGGCCATATGGATCAAGGTTGATCATAAGAAGTCAATCAGTCTATCTGGCTGCTGGTGATCGTGGAATTTGGTAAATTTTATGAAATGTCTTTGAAAATCTTCTCCGAAACCGCTTTACGACTTGTTTATAAACTCATGAAACATCATCATGGGGAAGAGTTGAACCAAGTTAACGGAACCTGATTTGCCAAATGCGTTGGCGGCCATCTTAGATGAAGTAATTTTCACAAAAACTACTTCTACCGAACCACTGAAGGGATTGGGTCGAAATTTGGGAAATATTATTGAAGGTCCATTCAAGTTTGTTCAACGGATGTTCGTACATTAGAAAAAGTGGCCGCCATCGACAACAATGACACATCTAATGGCGGGGTGAGGGTGGGGTGGGGGCGGAGATTAGGGGGCACGCACCAACCACACACCCATCCCTCCACCAGGGATGTCAACATTACCTCCTGTCCAATAAGTATACAGCGTCATGGTGGTTATATTGCAATTTTTATTCAATGCAGTTTGACGGCGAAAGTGCTTTTTTTTAGCTTTATTCTATGCTGATTTCGAATTTGCCACTTTCGAAACTGTCGCATATAACGGATTGGATAAGTTGCCATCTTTGCTAGTTCCCCACCCCTTCCACCACGTTAAAAACCCAAAAACTCATAATAAAGCAATGGGAAATATAAAATTTCTTCTCGAGAACCACTTGACTGATTTTAATGAAATCTGGCAAGAAGCATCCTTGGGCGATAGGGATCCTACATTGTTCACTCAGAGGCGAAGCGAAATTTTACCAGCAGCAATCCTG
Source organism: Chaetoderma sp. LZ-2023a (assembly GCA_034401795.1). Classification (NCBI taxonomy): domain Eukaryota; kingdom Metazoa; phylum Mollusca; class Caudofoveata; order Chaetodermatida; family Chaetodermatidae; genus Chaetoderma; species Chaetoderma sp. LZ-2023a. The sequence goes on along the minus strand of CM067360.1, from coordinate 68,363,401 downwards.
GATTAAAGCCACTTTAGACACATCTTTAAAATGCTTCTCCGCAGCTGCTTGGGGGTGGGGATTGTTTGGACAACACATGAAACATCAACTAAGATAATGGATGGACCAAGTTTGTTTGAGGGAACTTAATTGAGCCAATGTTTCGACGATCATATAGGATGGCCTAGTTCTCATGAAAACGACTTCTCACGAACTGCTGGAGTAACCGGGACAAAATTGGGGATATAAGATTAGAGATTGGGGCCATTCAAATTTTTTTAAGAGACGTTAGTACGGTAAAAACATGACAACCATTCATCAATCAGATTTCAGTGCTTTGGCGGCCAAAATGGGATTGCATTGATTTTGAAGTAGACATTGGTTCTACACTTTCGAAACCCAGAGATAAAGGGGTGGTGGGGTGGGGGTGGGAGTGGGGGTGGGGTGGGGGTGGGGGGTGGGCAAAGATGAGTGAAGGAGATTGCATGTGTGTCCACAGATAGCTTAATCCTCACTCGTAGAGACATGACACATGCATGGGCCCAGTGTATCAAAGGGTTGGCGAGGCGGCGGTGGCTACGTCTGTCGTTAGCTCACTCACTTATCATTGCTGAACGACGGTCGTAGTTAACGCCGCCTCGCCGACCTTTTGAGGAACTAGGCCTGATGGACCACTGGGTAGGAAAGGCAGTAAGCTAACCACCGAACCACCGATTCATCTAATCCTCATAGAGAAGCACTATGCACAGTGGTAACTATGGAATATGCTATTGACTACTTCAAAACTAATTTGACTGGAACCTGTTGCTACCAGGCAGCAACATTCTTAAGTCATTAGTTTCAAATTAGTCAACCGAATAATTACTAAATCATATTGGATATATGATGTTGGTCAGTCGGGTTGAAAGGTTTAATTTGCTTACCATTTCGGATGCAGGATGTATCTCCCTAGGTCACGCGCGCGCTATCATATGCATGGTATGAATATTGTACTTCACGCAGAGGTCACAAATCCATTATCAAAACCTTGATGAAAAATCATCCGCAGAGTCGTATTCTGATGGCATCAGCTAGACTATGTTGTATTCCCGGCATGCATGCAGAACACGATCCAGGTTAAATCTTAATCAGGACACTGAAAAAGCCGTCACATTGTAATAACCTGTCGGTGTTAGCCTATCAATGGCACCCATGTGTAACTACACTTCCTGCGCACTGTTTCTGATATAGCAATGAAAGTGTCAAACGCCATCGCCGTGCAAGGAACATTATAATTAAACATCAAAACTTAGCTGTACATGCGTCAAACGATAGATACCTCTACGATACGGGAATAACATACCGCTACCGCGTAAAATCTATAATGTAAACACATCAGGGATAATTAAACGGGCCAGTGACGGTCGCTTAATGATGATGATAATCTATGCAAATACCTGGATCTCCGAACTTGGGTCACACAGAATATTAATTAATCAGCATTCGTGAAATCGTACCCTGTAATAGTCCGGGGGGGCGATATGTTGACAGTTCTATCTGGCATAAAATGTGTCAATATTTTCAGAATACTTATTATGTACTAGTAATCTGTATTGCGCGAATATGACGTAATTCTTTACACATTTATACTTTAGGTCTATAACACATGTCCAAATAAACGATTTCTCTACCATGCATCAATATTCCCATTATATGTATATACTAATCCACACTAAAACCCTCATTCTTGCAATCTGAACAGTGAACATATTATATGAATAACCAAATTTTCGGTTACATAATACTCGTTAGCCAAACTTACTAAGCTACTTTGAGCTACAACTACGGGATCATTTGAATTTAATGCTCTTTCGAAAAGCATGGATCTACGCAAGCACAGAAGGATCGCGTGAGATTCAAATTTCGAAATTCAAAACTCGACTTCGTAATTCAAAACTTGACTTCGAAGTTCAAATCTTAAATCAGACAATCAGACTTTACGTCTGTACCGTCTGAAACGGGCATGGCCGATGCAAGGCGTAATTCCAGGAAATAGATCACACGTGAGTACGGCTACTCTCCTGTATTAAAAACAAAACATCAGAACCGTATCTAGAAATTGCTGAAACAGATTAATTTACCCAACGTCCACAAGATAATTTACACCCTTCGTGTTTGCAGTTTCCGCGATTATGTACCGTAGCAACCACTAACAAACATTCCACATGAACGCTCGATACTACATCTGGGGATCTAAATCATACGCAAACATATCAGCCTCCATAGTTTCAGCAAAAGTATAATTGAAAACGAGTCAACACATAATGGACTCGGATTTAAAATCAGCTAAATGTCACCTGTAAAAATATATGAAATAAATTGTAAATTTACTGCGAAAAATTAACTGTTAATTGTGTAGAAACTGGAAGTCACGAACCTAGTACTGTGCGCGTGGCAAAATAAGTGGATGGCAACCTCACAACTAAATCACCATAAATTGTTGCATAATGCCAGAATGGGCGGTAACCAAATTTAAGAATCTGAGGTAGTACACACACGTGTTGCGAGCATAATTGCGACGATTTGCAGCAAAGAAAATATCAATCATCTCCCCAAGCAAAAACTTGAAAAGATACACACCATTTTATCGCACAGCTCTATTGAAGAATAGATATTTATCAACCCCGGCAAAATAGTTCCCCCCAGAACTGTACATTAACACCATGTTTGCCAGCACTGGTATCATCGCATAATCTTTCATGTGCCATCATGAAAACTGTGCACTCATGAATCTCCTCCAAATCCTTCATCATTGCAGGGGATATTGATGCTTGAACAGCCTCTAGGGTTTCGGCCAAATGCCCATGGCTATCATTTTCCTCTTCCAATTCACCTTTCCAGTTTATCCATCGATCATCCGACGTCATATGATGTCATAATTAACTAAGTGACGTATGATGCCGTCTTACTAATTACGTCATGAATGATTCGATATAGTCCGTATTTATCGCTTGGTAGTCTGACGCGTTTTATGAATTGTATGTCTTTACTATTTATTAAACACTGTTTGAAAATTTTGAAACTAATTTGACTGAGCGCGGTTGCTGCCATAGGCAGCAACAGCACCCAGTCAAATTAGTTTCAAAATATTGAACTACTTTATTGTATAGTTTTCTGGAAATTGATAGTCAGAGAGTTCAGAGATCGATCGATCCCAACACGGACGAGGTGTGGGTGGAGCTTAGATAGAGATGGGCGGGGCATAGATAAAACTGGAAAGGTCCATTGCAAGAACACATCCATATGCTTACTCCATATAGCAGTTGCTAGGAGCACATGTAGTGTTTTCCTGACGGAAAAGTATCGAGGGAACCCTTGGTGAGGACACCAATTACCATTAAAATGTGGGCTACACCTGACCCATCTACGAGGTATCCCACTGTTGACAAATAACGCAACATAATATGATATGCACCGAAAGCAACAGGAAAACTGGCCTAGCTATTACCAAGATATTTGCCGTTGCAATGCAATCGCCCTTACACTATTCATCAAGGGTCATATTCCTTTTCATCGTTTCATTCACTACATCATGCCGTGTAGGATGTGCTCTGATTTTTGCTAAATAGCATATTTTCTGAGCGGGTCAATCATCTTTGGTTATTGTGCAGATTCAGACAGACCACGTTGGTGTTTGTTTGTTTTCTTTGCATGACATTGTCCATGCAACATCTCTGGCAACACTGGTTTTGTAGTTTACATGGGTGTCGATTATTTGTATACCAAAGGAAAAGTTTGATTTCTTAAGTTTCTTTCTCCCTTGTTCACTTGGTCTGGATTTGGTATTTCAAGACGTCTCTTGCTTTGCTTGCCCATATAAATATGGAGTATAGTCATAGGTGTTGTTAGTGACATGATATGACCTATCGAGGAGGCTGCTGCTGTGGATGAGGCCGACCTTGAATTGAATGTTGTCGCTATTGCTATTGGTGAGGATATAACTGGAAATTTATTTGTATACATATGTCTTGTATGGCATGATACATTGATTCATGATAGTTGTCCCATGCGGAGTTTGTGGTTAATACTTCAATTGTTTCTAGACAATCAAGGACAACTCATTTTTTCTCAATAAGTTTAGCAGCAATTTGTGTCTCACACTCTTCTGCAATATGAAATCCTACACAATGGCTGAAGGGATTCGCAATTTCTTGGACCTTTCTGGAACCAGTAATACTTTGCAAACCCATACCCAGCAGCATGTATTTAGATGGCTTCACCGTTCCGCTTGTAGCTTTGTAAATACCATCCTCAGTTGATGATTCAATATACCACTCCACTCTCTGACTGGCTTCATCTTTTGACACAGTGTACAGAATCCGATTGAAGTATGATAGTTCAGCTGGTATATTTGTACTCTGACGATCATGGATTGCTTCTACTGTAATAAGGTTTGGGAGATTATTTCCACGAAGCTTCTGGATCCTTTCTCCGATGAACAGAGTGGAACACATTCTTTATTTCATTGTCCATACAATTCTTTGCCGTAAAGAGATGAATACCTTGTTTCGTACTTTCTTGCTCAATATGAAACTTGATGCCATAACGTTCTTTGATGCTGAACAAAAGATTGTATGGTTCAAACATAGGTTTCTCGAACTCTTTCTCAATGTGGAATTCAATGTAGGTTCTATTGACATTAATCAGTTTCTTCGAGGCTTCTTCCAGAAATATTTCAGAGTCTATGCATGAAAATTCTCTTAAGAAATCAGATTGTCATCTCTTTGTGTACATTGCACCTTTGTGGTTTACTGGCATCATTAGAAAGATAGCTTGCTCTGAATGCGCTATGAGCCGCAACCTCCTTAGCTATGACGTCAATGTGTTAATTTTCACGAAGGAAGTCGTTGTCTTTCAGTTGCCTTACAACATTTCTAATTCTGACTTGTGCTTGTATGGTCTCACACGTGTTTCAAAACCGCTGGGGAAATGCTTGCGGTCAGGACCATTGCAGAAAATACAGCTTTCTCTCCAGCACTCAAGTAGCTGAGGTAGCTACATTCTCCACTATATAAGAACGATTTCCCATTCCATTGACTATCTGATAAGCGTTGAATTCATTATAAGAGCCACTGTAAAAGCCATATTGAGGCAGTGGTCCAGCGTCAAATTTAATTGATTCACATAGAACACATCGCTTTGATTTCTTCTGATATTGCTGGGCGACCATCTCTCCGCATTTATCCAAGAATGCGGATTTTTAACAAGCTACGGATTTCCGGACATCCTATGAAATATTCAGATCTTTTTTGATCCACATATCCAAAAAAATATTTTTAGCAAAATCTTGAGTGGACACGGTTAACATAGTTACCTGCATGGTGATGAATGATGAATGGCACTCGTTACTATTCGATAATATTTATAAAATTGTAAATGATTGATTTCCTATTGGTCATTAGTTTTCAACATAACCTAATATTAACATAGCATATTAACATAATCTAATTGCGTATAAAAAGATTTTGTTCTTTAATTCACCTTTCCAGAGTATCCACCCATCATCTGACCTCGTATGACGTCATAATCAGTTCAGCACGTGTACGATGACGTCACTATCATTACGTCACAAATCTCAAATGGTCCGACACGTTGTATTAATTGTATGTCTTTGTAATTCTTTGCTATTTAATAAACATGCTGTTGAATATTTTGAAACAAATTTGCCTGGGCGCTGTTGCTGCCTTAGGCAGCAACAGCACCCAGTCAAATTTGTTTCAAAATATTCAACAGCTTACCTGTGCAATTTTTTGGAAATTGATAGTCAAGATGTTCAGAGATCGATCGATCCCAACACGAGCGATGTGTGGGTGGAGCTTAGCTAGAGATGGGCGGGGCATAGCTACAACCGGAAATGTCCATTCTTGTGACGAGCACATGTTCGGCGCATAATGGACGCATGCCGTGTGATAATTCATCGCAATTCCGTAAAATCACGTGATTACCTATATCTATAGACTGTTGAAACTATCGCCTAGTCTAAACAGGTAGACCACAACATTGTCGCAATGAAGATACGCAATAAGCAAGTTTTTGTTGTTTTATTTCTGTAGGCAGGAGTTAGTACAATAAAGGTAAGTAACACCATATACATAGGCCGTGTTCTCACTAGAGATTTAATCATTCCTGATTAACTCACCAATGAGAACACGGCCTTAGACTAGTCTTTCAAGTTAAGATCACAAGTTTACGACCACCTTGCCCATTGCCGTTTTTCAGCTGGACCTTATTTCGATAGTTATACACGCTCCAACTACGCCCACACACTGTTACCGATACCTCCCCTCCCAACCCTCCTCCACCACTTTGTACCAGCCCAAAATGAGTATTGCGGGGATGTATCGTATCAAATGCAAACAATACCTCTCAACGAGCGCATGCCATCAGAATGTTTAAATACGACTAATTGATTGAACAGTTTCACTAAGCAGTTCTAAAATAATCGCAGATTATTTATTCGGTTAGCAAAGCCATATGTCGACGCGCAATGAATAAACTTAAGATAAATTTGTTGATTGAATTGTTAATTAATCAATTACTCTACTACACACATACCGTATATGAGAGATATTCGAATGTAAATGCAACACATACTATTGTAGTCAGTAAGCGTCTAGATTTTAACAGTTATTACTGGCTTAATCAGAGATGAAAGTTATGTAGGCCTACATTATTTATGATGCGTATAAAGAAATTAAAATTCACGAGCGTTTATTTTGGGTCAAACATTCACGAACACACATGTATACTTGCTACACCTTTTTCTAAAAAAATATTACTTACAATAATTGTACCCATACATCTTTGACCACCACGACCCACCCCGAAAAAGCCGACATACGGTTTAAACCGGTTTGAAAATTGGCATCGTCACCAGTTTGATATTAGGCCATACCGGGCAGTCTTACCGGCACAGCGTTCAAAATGGAAAACGTTGCAAAATGTTGTAATACATCTGCAAACTGTGACAATCGGCGATTTTAATATTCATTAAAGGTGCATATTCACACCAGAATGCTTGAAAATTAAATTATCTAAATTGTGTACTTTTAGAGGTTTAAACTTTGGGATTAGATATAAAGACACGAAATAAATGTTAACATATGATGATTTAATTCTATATAAATTAATACAATTCTTTGAGTTGTGAAATTGTGCCTCTATTTCAATTTCGCAACTTAAAAAATGATATTAATTTATATGGAATGAACTCATCATATGTTAAGATTTATTTCGTTTCATTCCAAATAGGCTCACAGTTTAAGCCTCTAAAAGTATATAATTTAACAATTCTATTTTCAAGTTTCAGGTGTGAATATGCACCTTTAAATGGGGCCAATAAGACTGCTATTTTTCATCCAGCGCTCCTTTTTACAGCGCTATAATGTGTGATACCTGTAACCGGTGTTAGGCATAAAATAAATGCAGAGAGAAGAATGTATCGTCCTAAATAGTATACACTTCGACCAAATACACATAAAATGTATCGACTTTCCAATACAAAAAAGCGCAAAACAATAATAGCTCTCAGTAAATATTTTGACATCATTATGAATAAGTTTACGTAGAAGAAATGACAGATTATGTAATAACCGGTGCGTAAAGCTTGCTATACCTATTGCTCCCACAATTTTGTGCACGTCTCAGCGAGTGGTGGTGGCAGTAGTAGTAGCAATAGTAACTATACAGTATTCATACTACCCGCCGTCATCATCATCATCATCATCATCAGTTTACGACCACTACTATCGTCACTTATTTATATCATTGAAAAACATAAACACCTATACTATTTAATTATGTATATAACATATGTAACCGCCATTATATGTATATTTCATGTATATGTTTCGTACACTTCTGATGAAGTTACCGAATAAACTTGAAATTGAAATTGAAATTGACAATAGGGTTATTAATCCATCCTTACCTATAATTCTGATTAATGTCATCTACCTCTTAGAGTAATTGCTTAGTTTACGTATTATTGACGAAATTTTGACACAAGGGATGTAACTCGTTTATTCGACGAGACTCAAGACTCAATACAAACCGCGGTTATTCTTCTTTGCGTGTCAAGACAAATACATTTGTAGCAGCGAAGATCAACTGCCATTCAGATGACGTTTATTTCACTCATAACTACCTGTTGCTTAATCTAATAATTATGTAGAATTATTGGCGTATTCGTTCATCCTGGGTTTGCCCTCTTGAACGCACACATAATCAAATTTTAGGAAAATAATACGGCATTACACCAAGATGTATATTAAATTGGAAATACATCAACGACAAAGAATTCGTACAATCGTGGCGAACTTTTGGAATTTTGTGTCGGGGCTATACGCCACTATGATTGTGACGTTAGTTAACTAGTGACTAGTGGCGTAATTAGTTATGTCGTCAGATACTTCAGTGGCAGATTGAATCCCTCCATTGTCTTGCTCAATAATTCTCGATAGAACAGTTTTACGACGAGCGCTCAATTGAGTAATCCAGTTTTAGCTATACTCCGCCATCTCTAGCTAAACTCCACCCACGATTTTCCCGTGTTGGGATCAATCGATGCCTGCATTCTCTGAATCTCAATTTCCAGACAACAAAACAGGTAAGCTGTTGACTATTTTGAAACTAATTTTTCCGGGTGTTGTTGCTATGACAGCAATAGCGCCCAGTCAAATTAGTTTCAATATATTCAACAGCATGTTTATTAAATAGTAAAAACGAACTTATCTGCGACATTCACAGCGTCATTGATTATGATGTCATCCTATACGTTACGAATTTGATTATGACGGCATATGATTGGTGGATAAATTAGAAAATTCAATTGCAAGTAAATCGCCGCAGAATTGAGGACCAGATCAACGCAATAATTGTTCTTATACTTCTTTTAACATATTCACGTACTACGAAATAGTCTTTACTATTTAATAAACATGCTGTTGAATATTTTGAAGCTAATTTGACTGGGGGCCACAATGGGTTTCAACATATCCAACAGTTTGCACGCATAGCTTTCTGGAAATTGATAGTCAGGGAATTCAGGGATCAATCGATCCTAACACCGGCGAAGTGTGGCTGGAGCTTAGCCGGCGATGGGCGGGGCATAGCTAAATGTGAATTCCTCCATTGTAGAGAGCTTCTAGGGATAAATTATGGTTCCTTATTAAAACTGGTGAGTTTCCCTCGCTTGCCCCTTTAACCCTCATATCAGCCAAAAACGGCGTCTGCGGTGGTCTGGAGAAATGTTCATTTTGCAGACCAAGAGAAGACTATTTTTGAATATTTACTACTGGATTGACTGGCTCGATAGCTGAGCCAATCATTCGAGTGGTAAATTCTCAAATATAGTCTACTCTTGGTCCGTAAATTGACAGTTTCCATGATAAAATTTAAATTTTCTTGACAAATTTTATGGTTAAATGATTAAATGGTAAATTCCTCCAAGATATACAATTCGTACATATTTGTGACGGATTTTTCAATTTCCGTGGCGCTATGCCCTTATGAAATATGGCGCTATCATGTGACGTATTTAACTATGACGGAATATACGTGAGTGGCATATCGAATGCCTCAATTGCTACTGGCCAGAGAAAGATTAGTGGCTGAAGTCTGTGATATTAAAACGCCCCTGTTTTTCACAAGCACGTTTAATAGACAAAAAGGTGAAGAAGTCCACCCCAAACCACTACCGGGACGATATTACAGAGACGGAGCAATTCAATCCAAAATTTAACGGGGTTGCCACTGGATACCTTCAATTTACGACACTGATGACAATTAGATGAAAATGCTTAACAAAGTGTATTATTAATAATATATTACAATAATGATACGTGCGTGCGTGTGGGTGTGGATGTGGACAGGACGACACAGAAATACTCAAGTTCGTATGAAATGGTAAATGTCTTCATGCCGTGGTGGTCTCCTTGAGCTGAGGAAGAGCTAGACGACCACGATAATGCGACGACATGACGATGAGACGATGAGGCGATGTCGATGCGCGATAGTTCAATGGCAGCAAGGCGATGTCAGTGAAACGACACAGTGGCCGATGATGACAGCTAGACGACAACACGATGGCATACGGAGATAATACAGCAGATCATTGTATTATCGCTGTTCAATTGGCCATCCTAGGCACGTTCAATGCTCCAATAGTGGCTGGTGGTTCTATAGGCGATGAGATTAAAGTACGGATACAGCGAAGGCATCAATTCATCTACGTCTTCATCCGTGTACCAAGACTGAGGACACAAAGGTTAAGTGTGAATATTTGGAATGGAATTGTGTATACAGAGATTTTAACAATAATATGATTAGACATAGTAAACATAACAAGGTGGTCAATTGGGACAATTGTGTGTATACGAAATTTGGTAAATAAGGTATAATATATACAATTCACAAAATAAAGTGGTTATACAATAGATGCGTATAGTTACCTGAGGTGTGGCTCATTACTTCTATTTAACGTGAATAATAATGCCACCCAACTTGGTGGACTTCGACAATTTGCTATCATACAGCAACGGCGGCTAACGACAACTGGGTTTACGACCACCAAGGATCAGGAAAGCTATCAAGTTCCAATGATCTGAAAAGCTATAATTGCCACCTCTACATAAGGAAAAACAAAAAGGAAAATACCTGACGCACGATGCACGAAAAGATGACAGGTAGCCGCTAGAACGTCTTCGGGCAACACTTACGTGAAAGACGTGCATAAGACTGCAAAGTCGTATAGATAAAACACAACATAATTAGCATACTAAAGGAATACGCTACCTGTAATATGACAGGCAAGTAATCAATGTGATCGCCGATATGAAGAATTGCATAACAAAACAAATAAACACACAAGGCTTAAGGCTGGCATGCCACAATTAATCACCTCACTTAATTGATAAAATAAATAACACAAATAAGAACACTGTTCGGAATAAATCGTGATAATGAATGAATCCACTTTTAGCTATGCCACGCCCATCTATAGCGCAGCTCCACCCACGGTTTGCGCGTTTTGTGATTTATCAAACCCTGAATTCCCTGAATATCAATTACCAGAAAAATGTTATGGAGCGGTTGAATATGTTAAAACTAATTTGACTGGTCGACGAGATGAGCACTGCTATATTTGGTTTTACAAGACGGACATCTTTACTAGGTGGGTTTAGACTATCGTCATTTTAAACCAGGGAGTTGTGGCTATTGCTAATGTTCTGAAATAAGATGTGCGTACCTTGCCAGAGGATTTACATTCTGATCAACGTACAAGCTACATGAGCAATGGAGCTTTCCAGTTTATCCATCCATCATATGTCGTCAAAATCAACTCCGCGACGTGCATGATGATGTCATAATCATTTACTGCATGAATGGCTCCGTTTGGTTCGTCTTAAAAGCTTAATAGTAATAGTCCGACACGTTGTACAAATTGTATGTCTTTGCTTTTTAATAAAATTTCTCTTGAATATTTTGACACTAATTCTACCCGGTGCTGTTGCTGCACCCAGTCATATTAGTTTCGAAATATTCAACAGCTAGCCTGTACAATTTTGTGGACATCCAGATTCAGAGAGTACAGTGATCGATTGAGCCCAACATGGGCAAAGCGTTGGTGAAGCTTGGCTAGAGATTGGCATGACATAGCTAAAAATGGAAAGGTCTATTTATTCACTGACGCTTGTTGCCTCTCATTATAAATATGAAAACCACTCCATTTTACGAACGCGAGGGGTGGTGGCTGAGGTAGGCTGGGGCGAATAGATCGCACATTGGCAACAATATTATCTGTAGAAACACAAAGCACTCAGTTGGAATGAGATATTTACCGTTTGTCTAGATGGACTACCGGCAATATGTAGGCCTATAACATAGCGTCACTTGAAATGATGAAGATGAGCGACCAATATATGCACCAGGAAGGGGGCGGGATTTCTTCAAGTTGCAATCAGTTTTCTTCAACCTTCTCTACTGCGTTTTGTCCCTTGCGAACATCCTGAACTAACTTATGCTATTTTTGTGCCAAAAGCCGTGTTCTCACTGGAGAGTTAATTGGGAATAACGCCACACCTCAGTATTGCGGTACGCCGGTTAAGTCTCTCGTAAGAACTCGGACAAAGATTACATTTTAGGTCTGCTCGCAAAGCACTTAGCGAGTTGGTGCTATGGTGTCCCGCGCGTGCCTTTTCCTTGTTGGAACTCAATACTGAAAACTATGCTTTCTGACCGGGTGTATTCTCTGGCTTCCGAAGGACACGTGCAAACATTGCGCATTGCTGTTGCTCTATCCTCACAGACAGTGTAACAGTGTGGCACAGTTTGAGTAACGCTGAGTTTGAAATGAGGTTTGTGACCAGCGGTGATTCGTGATGGCTCTCGAAGGCACGAATCGAGTCTGTTTATGAGGGCATTCAGAGCTGCTCAGCTGTCATGGTTACATAGCATTATTGAGACACATGCAGCATCATATAGATGCATCTTGACTTCCATGGGATATTCGAACCTTGAATCAATACGTGCCCTGAGGGCTGGAAAGCAACGATTCCTGTTGAGCAACTACTTGCAATGTGGGTTGAACTGTAAAGAAGTGAACCCAAGATTCTGCTATTTCCCCAGTTCTCATCACCTCGAAGTAAGATACCTTCATCACCTATCCCCTTGCATCAGACAGGTGTGCATGTCTGTGTGAGCTCAACTCTTGTGAGAGATATTCAAAGTCGCTAGACAATGGTTTCTCGCAGAATACACCAGGCAAAGCTAGTTTTGACTGGCGAACGTGGTATCAACACTGGTCGATGTGTCTTTGTACTGGCTACTAACTCGCAATGACCGTGAAAATGTATTGTGAATGGTTGAGTATCCCTATACCAATTCGGTTTTCAACCAGATTACCGACCCTAACAGAATCACCCGGCCGGAAAGGACCATAATGATGTCAAAACCACAATGAAGTCATTATTATTATTATTTTCGACCGGTCACACTATTGGGTACTAAAACACATGTTTCACACCCTAGTCCAAATCTGGAACGTTATACTGTCGGTAGCTGATGCGTTAATGTTAATGTGATAATGGAGGTACTGATGTTGTCATGTACATCTTATCTATCTACTATTGATTTAGTCCAGCGAACATTAAGAACAGTAGGGCGCTGTACTTCGTTCCGCTCTAGTTCATTCACGCAGATAGTTATGCTTTAAGTTGTGATGAAGCTATCCGCATTTAAAGTCAGTGAGCTACCAAGCCTTGACGAGCACAGACAGTTAATTGAGTATATGTTGGTCCTATACTTCAAGACGAAATAGCGGGTAAGTGAAACGGGCTTTTTTTTAGGAGTTGTAGATTTAATCTTTAGGATTTGTAGATATATTCTTGACGATTTCTGGATGTAATCTTAAAGGTGCATATTCACAGTCAAATATCTGAAAATAAAATTGTTTAAATTATACACTGTTAGAGGCTTAAACTCTGAGCCTATATGTAGAGTGGTTAGAAATAAATTTTAACATATGATGATTCCATTCCATATACATTAATAAAATATTTTAAGTTGCGAAATTGAAATAGAGGCCCGTGCCTCTATTTCAATTTCGCAACTTAAAAATTATATTAATTTATATGGAATGGAATCATCATATGTTAAAATTTATTTCGTTTCATGACACATAGGCAACAAATTTAAGCTTATAAAAGTATGCAATTTTAACAATTTTATTTTCAATCATTCTGGTGTGAATATGCACCTTTAAGGATTTATAGATTGTAACGTGTAAATCTTGAGCAACTATTTATTGATGACGTTCATTGGACATACATTAGTATTACCTGCTTAACGCTCCATATTGGTGTGGTGCCTTCATGTGGAGGTGTACCCGTGATGATACAGGGTACTGGATGGGTACTGGACAAGTACCGGGCCATTTAAGGCCAATACGGGCCAATACGGGCAAATGCAGTAACCTGTGTAATCAGGAAACAGTATTATGTGTGTTATTACTCTGCGTTGAATTATATAGTGTAATAGCTAACCACACTGTAGTGAATTATTTAGTGTACTATCTATCCACGCTGTAGTGAATTATTTAGTGTACTATCTATCCACGCTGTAGTGAATTATTTAGTGTACTATCTATCCACGCTGTAGTGAATTATATTGTGTCATAAGCTATCCACACTATGCTTGTGTCAGGGAAGAGGGTATTGCTGTATGCGTGCGTGCATGCTTGTGTGCACGCGTACTTGCGGGCGGGCGGGCGTCCATATACACCTGTATCTCAAAGACTACTGATCCGATTTGGATCAAATCTTAACACAAGAAAACTGCCATGCAAGCCGATGCCTAAGCGGTGGCAGTGATCCGGATAAAAATCCTGGATCCACGTCGGATCAAATTCTTAATCTATAGATATCTCGGAAACTGATAGTCGAATTTTGTTCAAATTCGAACACACCAAAGTATGTGACCATACACGAGGACTTCTCAACTTTGGGACTGATTCGAAGAAATTCACAACATCCTTAGAAATCCGGAAAATCCGAAAAAGTCAATTTCAAGATAACTAAAAGGTAAGCTGTTAAAGGTTTTAAAACTAATTTTACAGGAAACCTTTCTGCCATAAGTAGCAACAACTGCCAATCAATAGTTTCAGAATATTCAACATAACCACTCTTAAATTCAAAATGGTTTCTCACATTTCATCTTTCTGGTTCAATGGGTTAATCTTTGATTCGGTAGATCGGTTGGTCTGTCTGTCTGTCTGTCTGTCTGTCTGTCTGTCTGTCTGTCTGTCTGTCTGTCTGTTTGTCTGTTTGTCTGTCTGTCTGTCTGTCTGTCTGTTATGCTGTCTGTCTGTTTGTCATGCTGTCTGTCCGTCCGTCCGTCCGTCCGTCCGTCCGTCCGTCCGTCCGTTCGCCCGCCCGCCCGCCCGTCCGTCCGTCCGTCCGTCCGTCCGTCCGTCCGTCCGTCCGTCCGCCCGTCCGTCCGTCGGTCCGTCTGTCTGATTTATTAAACACCTTACAACTTGAATGACTTGTTTACAGATAAAATGCTTACAGTCTCCTACACGACATTAAATGCTCCAAACAAACACTAATCTATCTAGGAATAAGAGAGCTAATGATGACTGAGTAATCCAGATTACAAGCAACTGCATCCTTTATACAGACAGTTGATTCAAGCTTGTATTGCTAGTCCTCTGCTAAATCTTCCGAAATCTGGAGTTTAATTCGTCACCCACATACATTGCATCATTATGTGATGATAATGCTGATAATAATGCTGATAATAATAATAATAATAATGATGATGATGTAACCAGCGACCCTCACACTAATGCTACCACTGCCGTCACGGCTACTGCTGCAACTACTTCCACTGATGATGCTCCTGCTATTGATAGAACCAACGATATTGATCTTGTCTCTGCTACTGACGCTGCTGCTACTGCAACTATTACTCCTCCTCCTATTCCTCCTGCTCATCCCCCCGCTCCTCCTCCTCCTCCTCCTCCTACTACTACTACTACTACTACTACTACTACTACTACTACTATTGCAACTACTCCTACTGAAATATATTAGATCGTACAACCATCAACAATATCGATAAAATCAACAAGAAGAAGAAGAAGAAGAAGAAGAAGAAGAAGAAGAAGAAGAAGAACAACAAGAACAACAACAACAACAACAAATATCTATTAGGAAATATTTAGAAACTGCACACACACACACACACACACACACACACACACACACACACACACACACACACACACGACTTCACGCTAAACTACGTACACTTAAAACTACAGATCCTAAAGCATTCTGGAAAATAATCAATAGCACAAAGAAAAACAAAGATGATAATAGCAATATTGATTTAAATTCTCTATATATACACCTTAGAAATGTAAATGACGCCGTTGAAAGTGATGATAATGAAAATAACATAGATATCAATATAAGTAATAATGCTGATCTGGACATCCGGATATCTAGGGAAGAAATACACAACGCAATTTTAAAACTAGCAAACAATAAAGCAAGTGGTACAGACCAACTTATAAATGAATACATCAAATCAACGGCTAGCGTGATGCTCCCTGTTTATGAACAATTGTTCAACATTATATTCGATAAGGGATGGGTGCCTGAAGCGCGCTCATTGGAAAAATAATCCCTATATATAAGAAAAAGGGTGATACTTCAGATGCATCAAATTACCGTCCAATAACGCTACTAAGCTGCATGGGAAAATTATTTACCACGATTCTGAATAATAGACTAAATATATATGCTGAAAAGCAGGACATAATATCAGATTTACAAAATGGGTTTAGAAAAGGCAGATCTACTCTTGATAATATTCTTTCATTACATTTATTACAAGAGTTAATTTTTGCCAAAAGAAAAAAAACTATACTGATGTTTCATTGATTTTAAACAGGCCTTTGATACTGTCTGGCGCAATGGTCTCTGGCAAAAACTTATAAGAAATAACCTAACAGGAAAATGCTTTAAAATTGTGTATAACATGTATCAGTCAAAAAAACCTTTTGTGTTTCATAAGTACACAGAGTCCGAAATATTCCCGTGCGAAATTGGTGTAAGACAGGGTGAAAATCTATCCCCGTTTCTCTTTTCCATCTTTTTAAATGACTTAAAAAGCTTTTTAGAAGAGCATCATATTGTAGGATTACATTCAGTTAGTGAAATTACTGATGAATTATATTTATACTTATATATCCTCATTTTCCTCTATGCTGACGATACTGTAATAATGGCAGAATCACCTAATGCTCTCCAAAAATCGCTAGATGTGTTTCAAACGTACTGCGAAGAATGGAATTCGAAGGTTAATTATTCCAAGACAAAAATAATAGTTTTTGTAAACCGTAAGAACCCGAATAAACCACAATTCCAGCTAGGGGTGGGGGGTGGGTGGGTGGGGGGGGGGGTGGCAAGTTATAGAGACAACATATGAATACTTATTTTTAGGTGTCCTGTTTAAGTATACTGGTAGCTTCATTTCATGTAGAAAACGTAGCCTTCAACAGGGAACTAAGGCAATGTATACATTAATACATAAGATAAAAGAAAATGATATACCAAAAGACCTCCAATGTATACTTATCGATGCCATGGTTTCACCTGTTACGCTATATGCCTCAGAGATCAATTAGAAAATTGTCAGATACAATTTTTCAAAACTATCTTACAAATGAATAAAAGCACGCCTAACGTAATGGTATATACAAAAGTAGGAAAATATCCATTAGATATCGCTATGCAGTGCAATATGACTCGTTTCTGGGCGAACATTGTCAATGCGGGATATGGAAAGCTATCTTCCATCCTTTACCACATATGTTTACATCACAGCGAAGAAAAAAGTGTAAAATCTAAATTGATAGAAAAAATAATAGCAGTTCTTAACTCACCAGGATACTTCACTACATTTGACACTGAAAACATAAACACGGTGCAGATAACCCATCAAATAAGAACTGTTTTACAAAATCAATTTAAAGAAAAATGCCACATTGAAATAAACGAGTCAAGCAGATTATCTTTTTACAGGGAAATACAATTTTCAATTTGAAAAGTACCTTAAAACTTTGCCCTACCGGAAGGCTATCACCATTTGCCATTTTAGAACCCTAAATCATAAATTAGCCATTGAAACAGGGAGGGCATTGAACGAAATGAACGGTTATGTGAACACTGTGATTGTATAGAAGATGAATCACACTTCCTTTACACTTGCTCGAAATACAGTAATAAGCGACAGAAATATATTCCTGAGTACTATGTTACTAACAGTTCACCAGAAAAAACAAAAGGCCTTCTATCGATATGTAACAAGCCTGTATTAATACAGCTATGTAAATATAAATTATACTCAAAAAAGCTTAACCACTTAGTGTATATATGCAGAATTCCAATATTATCATATTAACAACACTCAAAACATATGCCATTATTTCCACTGCCACTAACTAACATTGCCACCACGACTGACATGGACACTGGCACTATCGCTGCCACTACCAATACCACTATCACTCCCACTAATACCAGTACAACTACCACCACTATTGCTACTGCTCCTGCTACTACTACTGCTACTACTGCTCCTAATACTGCCAATACTACTAAAGCTGCTGCTGCTACTCCTGCTGTTGCCGCTGCTACTGCTAGTACCGCGGGTACTATTACTACTGCTACTGCCACTGCTACTGCTACTACTGTCACTGCTACTGCTACTGCTAGATGGACGTCTGGCTCCTCGTCCCGCTTCCGCCTTTCGTAGTAGGGACGAGGAGGCATGCCTACTATTACAACGACGACAGCAACGACAACAGCAACGACGACAACAACAACAACAACAATAACTACTACTGCTGCTGCTGCTGCTGCTGCTGCTGCTGCTGCTGCTGCTGCTACTACTACTACCACTACTTGCTACGTACGTATGTCCACCTATCAGCACTATCTGAAATAATGCAGAATAGCTCGTGATATTAATAAAGAAGGTCTTCTTATATCTGATATATCTGATAGTGGTGATAATTTACCTAGCTGTAATATGACAACAACTTGTTCACAACATGTAAATATAGTTCTGACTATTCAACCCGAAAATCATATCACCACATTGACTATACCTGCTCAAATTATTGATCATTATGCTAAAATACTGAATGATGCTATGTACAATGAGTGCAGGCCAATTGATAAAGTCTCAAGATGATAATAATAATGATAATAATGATAGTGATGGTGCCGGTGGGGATGGTGATGCTGATGACGAAGATGGTGATGTGGGTACGCAGGGTGGTTGGTCGGGGGGACCGGTGACGCCAGCTCATTAGCATATTAGGACACGCCCATTCATACTTCCATGTATGGGCATAAGGGGGCGGGGCCTAGTATGCTGAAGGGATGATGTCACCGGGCTCTCGGCCAATCACTCTGTGCGCCTACCACGCGACATAACTAGTACTGATGATAATGAAGATTATTGTTGTGGTGATGATGATGGTGATATTAATAATAGTATTAATAGGACTATGATTGTTGTATAATAGTCTTAATGATTTAATTAGTATAACAAACTCCACTGCCAAGAACAGTATAATTACATATAGTTACCTCCATATGCTGTTGTAATATCCTGGATGTAAATAAAGTGAAAATGAACCTGAACATGAACATGGTTCAATCAATATCCATCAATTCAGTTCGCGAAACACCCACCCTCACGATTATCATCTGGATTAGACCGATTCAATCTGGACCCAGTTGCTGGATGTTTGCTACTTTACAATAATAGTTGTGCTTTGACAAGCACATCAAGTTCGAATACAATGTGTAGTTAAACATTCCACATTTTCTTAAAAACACATATATGGATTCAGTTATAATAAAATGTATTTATTTAATGCATTTAGAAACCAACGGTCTTCACGATTCAAACATTACCAGACCCTGGCCTTTCATGTCCACAGCGTTACTTTCTCGAAAAAACCCGTGAAATAAACCGTGTATACGACCCTGAATCACATCATCATTATGTTTAATGTTAGAAAGAAGCAGTTTATTGACCATATTATGGAGCTTAGATAAATCTTGTACCTTTCTCAAAATGGCATCTTAAAGCAGAGTCTTACTAGCCATTGTTACATTAAATTTCATTCATATTAAAGTCTCACTGAACACAGATGCCTTAATTTACATAAGGAAATTAATAAGCTAAAATGGCATGGTCCACTAACAAGAAGCGCTGACGACTTTCATATTAAATTCGCACTAAGCATAGCGGAGTATAGTGTGCTTCTTGATTATAGTTCTTCTTGTTTTTAAGGCAGCCTTCAATGACTCGAGTTCTACTGGAGAAATCTGCTTCAACCGGGGGTGAAAGCTTTTCCGTGGGGTCCCAAATATAGATGCCATGTTTGGAGTAACAAAATATAAAATATACCAGCAAAAACAACAGCTTTCACTTTTCAAAAACAATGCTTTCAAAATAGACACATTTGACACATTGATCAAGAACTCTGGTTCTCCTGGAGAGAGCTTTTCCAAATCAAGCTGGAAAATGCTGCGTGGGCTCTCGAATAGGTATGTCAATTGCCGGAACAAAAGCTAAAAAATCAGCAACAGTTTACAGCTTACATCAACCTGGTTTTCAAAATAGACACACTTTACCGTATGGCTGCCAAATTGAAATATATATCAGCGACGCTGGTATTGGACACATTTGTCCTTGCCGAGCATCATAACTTACGCCATGCCTTATATTTGGTAATCATGTTACCAATTTGAGCCCTGATCGTCCAGAATGTCAATTTGAAAGTAACTATATGGATAATCGTTAACTAATTTGAAATTAATTTGACCATAGGCAACGACAACTTTCAGTTAAATTATTTTCAACATATTCAACATAGTAATTATTAAATCATGTAAGGATTCTAGTATTTTGGTCATCAGTATTCAAGTGTTTAATGTATTGTATTTGTATGTATGGGAGACACGTGTATAAGACTTATGTCTTACTGTGCTCCCATTGAACAAAATAAAATTCTGTTTAAGCCAAGTGTTTACATATGATCATCATTGTTACCATGTTTAAATATGTGCTACCTGTTCTATTTTGCAGCTGTGATGGATTGCTTTGAAAATCTTCGTGAAAAGTGGGCTAAAATATTTCGCGCATACATAATTGGATCAGCAGGTTTGATTACTAAGGCAGACCACAGCAGTAATATAATTGAAATAGAGAAAGCTGGCCCTACGCTTGCGGAACGACTAATGGCTGTCCATGCATACTCTGCGCTATGCGTAACTGATCTATTTAGTTTGCGTTTTGGGCCAGATAAGGATCAAATTACAGTGGATGAGTTTGTAGAAGCATCTGCCTGGTTCTTTCTGAAGAATCCACGCTTGTACCGAGAAAGATGGAGCCGTACATTTGCTGCTAACTTTGAAGCTATTGATCTGAACCAGGATAGCGTCATTTCCTTTGAAGAATATAGGATGTTCAATCGTGCGAGCAGATTGTCCGATGAGCATGGGGCCACAGTGTTCGCATTACTGGATGCAAATGGAGACGGTGTGATAACAAAGGATGAATTCATGGATGCACATCTACGCTTTTACTGTGACCCTACTGTTACCAATGTTGAACATCCACTGTATGGCTAACTGAAGAAATGTGATTTAGCGCACGCACCCATATAAGCCGAACACATAATGTTGAATTCTGTCTTGGCGCGCAGATATAATGCGAAGATATTATAAAACACAATGGGCGGATTTGATATGACTTTCTAAGTTTCTACTCTGTCTTTCGAATAGAATATTGGTGGGAAACATTGTCACGTGAGAGACTTGGTCAAGTTACAAGCTATCAAATCGAAAGGGCTAATGTCGGAAAATGTAATGCTACCCGCTGTAATCGCCTATATGTCGCTGATAGAGGGATATTCCATCGCCTATGTACAGATTCCATGCAGAAGACACTATTGAGTATAGGCATTGCCGATAGCTGTGCCATCTACCGCGTCCGAGGTAATGTCAGCAACATCCAGAAGGTGTCTGATACAAAGTCTCTCGAAGCGATGACAAAAGTCCTCAGCTCTATTTTGAGAGGTGTTCTATGAGAACTATACATTTTATGAGAAACCTTCTCACAGGTGGAATACGTTTACAATAGCATCAGGAACTTCCGCAAAACGATGAGAAATCTTCTTGGCAGGGTGTTTTGGAAAATCCGCTTATCACATATTTCTTGATATTTGCCCACTTCTGTGAAGGTTTCTCAGCAAAAGTTCTGGCATCTACCCTTCTCCGTGTTTCACTAACAGGTAGCGACAGTCTTGAGGATAACCAGCCTATCATGTTAACCATTTCGTGACGAAGCCGCCAAAACCGACCTCTGTAGTGGTTGTGAGTAATGCACATTTACAGGCCAGGAGAAGACAAAGATTTAAATTTTACCACTGAAATGACTGGCTCGGTAATTGAGCCAGTCATTATAGTGGTACATTAAAAAAAAATAGTCTTCGATTGGCCTGCAAATGGACATTAAATAAGTAAATATTTTAATTTTTCGAAACACTTTCGTCATTAAAGGGCTAAACAATGTTCTGTTTATGGAGAGGACACTGGGTACAAGATGCATTAGCGCTTCCAAAGCCTTGTTTGACAGGTAAATGTAACAACAGTAATACATTGAAACATACACAGAACGTGATGCCACGGTAGCACTACTTCATTCTGTTGTCCTAAATATCTTAGAAAACAATAATGAAAACATCACCATGGACATAGCACATTCTTTGAATGGACCTTTCCTATTTATCCATCCATCATATGACGTCATAAACAACTACGTGACGTGTGGGTTGACGTCATGAATGCCGCTGATAAGCGCATCACGAACGCATAATTGATGACGGATTAAGGCGTTGCTGTGCGATTTGAATCTCTTTACTATTTAATAAACATGCTGTTAAATATTTCGAAACATAGGCATCAACAGCATCCAGTCAAATTAGTTTCAAAATGTACAACAGCTTACATGTCTAGTTTTCTGGAAATTGATTCTCAGGTAGTACAGCATCAATCGATCCCAACATGGGCGAAGCGTGAGTGGAGCTTTGCTAGAGATGGGCGGGGCATGGCTAAAAGTGGAAAGGTAAATACTTACCGCTCTTACTGCTCTCTGTATCTTCCTGAATGAAGGATCCATTTCTAAAAATGATCCTCCCATTTCTAGTTAAGCTCCACCCATTTGGTACGAGGATTGGGATCTATCGTAACGCTTTCAAACCTGGTCAAATAGTTGAATAGTTTGGCGAGTGGTAGTGTCGGAATTAAAATGATACCACCTCCCTCACCTGGCCACCGTTCGGCGATCCGTGGCCCCCACAACCCTCTCAATCCCTGGGGCATAGGTTGGTGAGACATGTTGTTGGTGTATGCCTCTAGATGGAGGCCCAGGGTTGATGAGGCAGGTGGTTGGTATGCCTCTAGATGGAGGCCTCATGGATTGAGAGGGCGGTGGGGGCCACTGATCGCCGAACAGCGGCCAGTTGAGGGAGGTTGTAATTGTAATGACACTACTACTTGGCAAATGATACCACCACCCTCTCAATCTCTGGGGCATTGTTGCGGGGGCCACAGCGGATCGCCGAACGGCTGCCAGGGAGGTAGTATCACACTACTACTACTACCAGGGTCTGAATGCACATTTAGAGACAAGCCTCCACAGTGATATACACCACTGATCGCCATCAACCACAGGGCTGGCCTCTCTCTCTCTATTCTGTGTAGACTCAAACAAACACGTAGTCTCTGCCAGAGTCGCATCGGCATGATGGGACCACCCATAGGGGCTTCCATCTACCTTGACAACGCTGACCTGGGATGAGGCTAAAGTGAGTAGCATGTGAACCACGGCAGACTCAGGCATGTTCAGATGTTACGCAGCGAATCTGGCGCTGAGCAGGGGTCTCCCGCAGACAACCACGGCCTACCCTCGCCACCCCATAGAAGTGGCAGACAGACGTGATCAATTCACGTGGGTGAAAGCGGTCGTAAATGTTTCTCCGCAAGGGGTCGACCCAAGGATTGTACTTGGGATCATCCCGGAAGTGGGCCCACTTGGCATCCAATATCATGGCAGTCTCAGCGCTCTGTGCCACTGCTGTAGACACCATTACGAGCAGTATGATGAGAATCATGGCCATATATGAAGAGGTAAACTGAACAGAGTGAACCCCTGGAGAAATATCTGTGCCATCCAGATCGATAGTGATTTTCATCCCCTCAGGGGCAGGGGCTAGCTGCTTCACTCTGCCGCCAGCTAAGAAACGTAGCTCTAGACATGTGACGCACCATCTACCCATAGAGTGCCCTCCTGGAGGTTAACAGCTTCTTCTGGTCCATTGAATGGACGACGCAGCAGGAGCTTTCCACCTGTAACCCCAATCCGGTGACCCACCCTCGTCAGGGAGTCACCCTCACCTATGTAGGTGAGGAAGGATGATCCCCGATTGTAGAGCTTTCGAACCGTCCCATCCTTTTGCACAACAGTGGAGAGGGGAGTAACCGCTATGTCGATGACTGCGGGAGGCCTATATAGGGGCAACCATGTTGCCAGTCACCCCCAGGTCCAGCATGGTACCACACTTTTTGCTAGGGTCAATAGCAGGTCATTATGGGCTATCGGCGAGGCACCGCTCAAATAGGGTTTGACCAGATGAAAGCCGAGGTCGTTATTTAGGGTGTTGATCACCACCAATGGGGTGGAGGGAGAATGCCTTTCAGTTTGCTTCGTACTGTAGGGCAAATGACTTGCCATCGCTCTCCTCTACCTTGGCAGCATCAAGTGTGTACACATCTGCCAGGTCAGCAAGTCCAGTCGAGTGAGCAAATATGTGTTCCATAGCATGCCATAGGAGGGAATTAAACAGGAGGTAT
The DNA here is from genome assembly GCA_034401795.1 of Chaetoderma sp. LZ-2023a. NCBI lineage: Eukaryota > Metazoa > Mollusca > Caudofoveata > Chaetodermatida > Chaetodermatidae > Chaetoderma > Chaetoderma sp. LZ-2023a. The sequence continues at coordinate 68,338,880 of CM067360.1, read as the reverse complement.
AACCATGCCGATTGTCCGACTGCTGCTATCTGGTGGTGAGAACGTAATCTCACCCTCTCTAGAGGGGAGACGGGTGGTACAGTACCGTGTAGAATGGGTCCTTTACGAGTTGCCGAGCAGGGCACAACATACATACTGGCCGATGTACTACATCTACCTCCGGACAGTGCACACAGCAGCTCACTGGTTGAAGTCGGCTGGGACGTGATAGAGTATCTCCCAGGTGACAACAGCAACCTATGGAAAGCTATCAGTCCTAGCCTGTTCACACTTGTAAATCACCTGTTTGACAGCCCCTCAATTAACATATATGCCAGCATGGATGGGATATCGGATGCCCATTTAGAGTTTACGCTCTTATTACTCATTGACCTGACATGATATCACACCAGGAATATCTGACCTTTGCCGAGATGATGAAGAGCCTACTACAGGGTTGCCCTTGCATGACCCTGCACAGATAAAGACCTTAAAGGAACAGATGCTCGCACTGCAACAAGAAGGAGAGCGACTACAGTGGGAGAGCTGGTATCAACAGAACGTGAGCCATGCAAGGAGGCGAAGGAACAGTGAAGGTTCCCGACACTGGCAAGCCCTCCTGGAGGAGAGTAAGCGGGACGATGTCTTCATATACGACGTTGAGCCAGATGTAGTGGAGACCACGAACGATGCAGCAGAGACCGCGGAGGAGGAGGAGCCAGAGAGTATGTGGGACGATGAGCCAGATGTCTTCACATACGACGATGAGCCAGGTGTCTTCACAGACGAGGATGAGCCAGATGTCATACAGTGGGAAGAGGAGATGGTGCAGAAGTCCAAGACCAAGAAAGCCATCCAGCGGCGGACCTACTATCTTGGTCATAAGGTGAAGTTCCAGATGTAACGTCTTAGAAAGCTTCTGGCACCCGACATAGTGCTGGATGACCTCTGTCTAAGAGACGCCTGTCTCGAAACCAGCAAGCTGGCACGGTTCGCCAGGCTCTCCAAATCTACCCTTATAGGACTCATGAGCAGATTCTGCAGGTGATGCAGGTTTAATCTCCAAGTATACTATGGTAAAATCAGAGTGGCGGAAGCAACCAGCAATATACCCCTCCCTGATGGCTGATGAGGGCGGTACCATCTACTGCTGGCGACTCCAGCAGATAGATACCGTCAGACAGAATCTCGGCCATGAGGCAGAAAAGTACAACAGAACGTGCCGGCGGTATAAGACAGCCTACAACATCCTTGCGCGTACAACCACTGCTGCGGGTGTGATTGGAGCCAGTGCTGGGGTGGCAGCTGTGGCCACTCTCGCTACAGGGGTGGGGGCCATCATCGCTATCCCGCTGGGTGGTGTGACACTAGCCACCACTGTCTTGGCCACAGGCGTGGGGGTGGGGCAGCTGCAGATCACAAGGAGGCTGGAGAAGCATGCTAAGTACGTGGCACTGGCACAGAGTATGCTACGGACTATCTACGAGTCTGTCAGCAAAGCTCTCGAGGATGGCCAGGTCACCGATGAAGAGTACCACCATGTATTGAAGGTTCAAGCCCTGTACCACACGGAGAAACCTAAAGTGCGACAGCAATACCTCAAAGGCTCCAGTGGGTGGGTTGATATGGGGGAGTTAAAAAACGAGATGTTACGGCGAGGTCGCCTTGCTGGTTTCTGGAGTCGAGATGACTACTAATAGTGTGCTGCCTGTACGGTGGCTTTAAGAACACCAGTATAGATGGCCTTCCCACTGAACCTCACGACAGTCATCCGGAGCCAACCGCCCCTCCTGGGTACACCCTTGACTGGGTTGAAAGGTCTACTGGGTGATATACGAGAGCTAACGCCGTTCTCCATCACAGTGGATGGACAGTCCCGAACCAGCTTGTCCATCAACCCACGACCGCTGACCAACCGCCCCATCACCACCAAGGATGCGAAGCAAGCTCATACTTGGGTGGCTCCTCCAAGCCTCTCATACTGGAATTAGCAGCTGATCTTTGCCGTGTGGTGAGCCATGGCAAGATGTGGAATAAGTTCCACCCTGCTTCACTCCTATTCTGATACTCTGGAAGCTGTGCTCATCGCCAGCTGTCTCAGATTCTACGAGTACTTCACGGTGTGAAGAATCCTCCATGAGATGGGTGTAAGCTTCCCTGATACAAATGCCTTCGACCCACAGCTCAACAGTCATAGCGTCTCAGCGGCCAGCAGACTACTGAGAGAGTTCACCGCTCACCCATCCTATCGGTGGCATGGTGGTGACAACAGCGGTCTAGGGGTTATGTACGGTGACCCGAGACATGACTAATCAGGATTCCCCTATCGAACCCCCCGACGAGTAGGCCGTCGGAAGGCAGCGACATTCTCGTTCGATCCACACTCCGACCCTGGAGCGCAGGTACACAATATACACATCACTGGCTTGTGGACTACCCAGATGTGTGGAAGTACTTTGTCCCACACACCACCTAAGGCCTCACCCCGGCAGGGATCGTTAGGATCAAACAGTCCCTGGAAGCACTGTGCTACTGCCTCCTTATGGCACAGACCCAGCTGTGGCATTCCAAAGATGGTGTGAGCGGAGCAGAGGTCCAGGCCATGTTCATCAGTCTCGTTGAGGATATGATCAACGTGGCAGACCACAGTAGTCTTATTGCTAAGTTCCAGCAGGGGTTGCGGAAGGCCTGTCGCAAACTTGACATTGCTATTTCGCCACACCTACGGTTGATTCCGAGCAACATGATCGTGAACATCGAGGACCTCCATGTCAGGGGCTATAACAACATGATAGTCGAGGGGAGTTCCCCGGTGTCCACTTCGGCTTCAACACTGCCATCAACGCACCTACGTATAGTACGAGCCATACAGTCGTTCTGACCCTGACACTGCAGCCAGTTGACACTGCAGCCAGTCGACACGACACCGCTTCCCATGGTAGCTCTACGTGTGGTGTCAGGCCTAGCTATTGTGGCGCTCGGGATCATCCTACTCCGCCGCTGGCTATAAGACTATCCTGACTCTCTACAGTAGCAGTGGGGACCACGGCGAGACACTGAACCAGCTTGACATGCCCTACAGCCCCTATACCCGCTGCCAACATGCACATCCAAGGGCTAGAGGGTTCGGCAGCACATCCTTTTTCCAGCTTGTAGTATTGCAGAGCCTTGTTCAGCTCTGAGTCTGGTGAGGCCATCGCGGTCTGCAACTGCTGAAACACATCTGACAGATACTCCCGATCCTTGTAGATACCTTTAGCTCGCAGGAGCTGCTCGACGATACTCTCGCCCATGACAAGGTATTCGAGGAAGCAGATCTGTCTCTTGCCAAATCCTAGATAGAGCTTCATAGCTGTCAGCTCCTCTGTCAGCTCAGCACTGGAGAACTGAGCGAGCTCATCTGGTGTCTTCTTCTTGTAGTTCTTCAACTCCCTCCGGAAGACATCATAGTACTTCTCGCATAGCGTGAGCCCGGACATGTTTAAGAAGTCCCAATAGAGAGATGAATATTCCTGAGTACCAACCCGGCCACCTGGCAGATGCAGACTGGGAAGATCTTATTAGCTCGCTCGACAGGGGATGCAGACGTTTAACTGCATTGTATTACCAGTGCTTAAACAACGACTTCAATGGTACAGATCGTGAAGCAACTGCCCGAGAGCCAGGTGAGTCTTCAGAAGGTGGAGAACCTGCTGCGAACCAAGACACATAAGTTACTGACCAAAGCAAAACCTCTGGCAGTCCATGTTGCCAGTAACGTGGCAGCGAATGTGGCCTTGGTGAAGATGACAGGGGGAAATGAGGTTCTTCCGGCCACCACTGTGGCTGTCCTCACTACAGTGGTGAGTGGGGTGGCCGGGCACTATCTCAGAATAACTCACCCCATCCAAAAGATCGCCCTCAGTGGTGCCTCCTACGCTGTTGCCGCCAAGATCATGGGTGAATGTGTTACACTAATGGAGGCCACGGTTCTATGGCAAGCAACGAGTGCAATGGCTGAGATCATCGTCGCTTACGTTTAACCCATCTGAATAGTGAGAGATGGATCACGAGACACATGCAGCATATGAGGCATGGCGTGCCGGAGGGCAGTGTGTAGCCCATAGTCGAGCACACGGACTGAGGATCGCCAAAGCCCGGGAATGGTGGGCTGCCCACAAGGCGTGCCCATGCAGAGAGGTCCAGTACCCTGAGCACAGCTACCTATTCCCGTGGCAGACTGTGTGGTCCTCCTCTGCCCAACTATTTCACTGGGGGTATGACTAGTAGGTTTAAGCCGTCTGTATATGATTATGACTCAGTCACTCACAGACCTAGAAAGTAAAGAACTAGGCGATCTTGCTCACTTGGGTGAGGCACGCCTCGGTTCAGAGGACACTGATGCCCCTATCTCCTTCCTAGACTTCGATGAGAAGGAAGACTCGCGGGAGATCCGATGTACCATCCCAGCCCGGGATCTCATCTGGAACACTGATACGGTAGGACAATCGGCCATTAACAAGGCCAAAACTGTATACAAGGGGATGGGCATCAAGGAGAGCACGACGATGCTCGGTATGCTCGGAGTCGATGAGGCTGGAGCCATCAAGGTTATGGCTGAGTCCTATGCACCTGGTTAAGGATCTCGTGAAACCACGGAGCTTATTCCGACAGGATGGAGAGAATTTCAAGATAGGCACCCTCAGCCTGGGAAGTATCACCGTCAATTACCAAACAGGTGCAGGTTCTACCGCCAGCCTCCGGCTACCAGAGGTGAAGAAGTCAGGGTTCTTTAATTTGCTATTTAAGACCACAGGATAGTCATGGCTTCCCGTGCATGTATCATACAGATACTGGATGTACTAGACACTGTGGGTGCTGACACAGGCCCTCTACGCTACCTTATCAGCTGCTGCTGGGATTTCATGCTTGACGCCTCCATCGCATCCTTCGTATCTGCCGGAGGTGCAGGATTCCCCGCTCTGCAGGCAAAAGAGCTGGTGCAGGACGTACTGCCGTTTAGTCTCCCAGATATGGACGAGGCTACCGCCGACCAAATGCTAACCATCCTCCGCACGCATGTCTGTACCATACGACAGTAGGCCGGCCGATGCTGGCCAGGTGGTGCTGATCATTGCCCCATCAGGATACGGGAAAAACATCTTGCTGCGCGCTCTTCTGGCCGAACATCTACACTCTCAATACATCCTTCTGGTGTCTGACTCCGACGCTGAGATGGTTGACAATAATGATCAATGGTACAATGGCCCAATCACCAAGACGCAGAACCTGCAAGCACTGATGGAGAAGCTGCTTGCAGCCCGACTGACAGAACCACTTGTTCTAGTTATCGATGGCCATGCAATGGACCAGAAGACAGTCACCTACCTCAGCAACATCACCCGGCGCATCCGGCACACAAAGATAACTGTCTTCATCCTCTTTCAGAAGTACACCCACAAGATCTCACCAGACATCTACCACAATGCCCGGTTGCTATACTTCAGCTCCAAGTGTGGAAGTGCCCTGCTCGAGACCATATACGACAGCCAAATTGTCAAGGAGACCAAAGGGGACTTTATCACAGGTGTACAGAGGTGCACTGCCACACTTAAAGCCATCTCTGGAAAAGGCACCGACCTTCACCTACAAGCAGTCGCAGCTGCCACACCTTTTTGTTCATTCATCAGAAGGCTGATGAACTTCATCCGCGGTCTCTGCTACTTCGTCAGATGCTTGAGGACGTTCGTCAGAAGCTTGAGGAACTTCGTCAGTTTCGTCAGAAGCCTGTCGCTTAAACTTTACCCACTGAGGGTCAGAGTCTAGGGCTCTCGTCTTCTGGAACTTCTCACGGACGATCCACTTTGTCCATGCACGACGAGCATCTGATTTGCAAGTGGATTTGATGAGGTAGTCCTGGTAGTTATCTGGGAATTTCAGAAATGCTGGCAGATTACTAGCCAATCTTCTGCGACAGATTTCGTTGGAGATGTGCACAACAGCCTCCTTGCAGCCAACAGTGAACCCCTCCTGAGTACCTTCGGTATGGCCCGGGTCATGGCTCTCCATTACAGTGGCACTGACCGCCTCTCTGAAGTAGTTATTTGCTCCAGACTGGAAGCTATCCAGCATATCTCCTCTTCCTGGCTATGGAGGCTAAATACGGCAGCCCACATCCAGACCATTAGTAGATCTTTGGGGTCGACCCTCGCCCTTTGGAGAGCTAGAATAACAGGACTGTTGGTTTGGGCCACAGGAGGTAAGTCGAGTGTCCTGCCCTGGGTGCTGTCAAACTTCCGGTAGAGTATCCGAGTCAGGAGTTCTTTTGTACTATGAACTGGCGCTCCTTCCTTTATGGCGGCCAGTATCTCCGTATCAGACGGAGGCGTGACCTTGGCTCGTTCGTGGATAATGTTGATGTCATGAAGCAGTCCTCGGACCCTGTCACAGTGGGACAGTGCACGCCATGGCTGTCGTACTGACTGTCGTGCCGACTTGTCCTGCTGCCTATAGACAATCTGCTGGAGAACTTGACCAAACATGGCAGCCGTTTAACCACTCTATATACCCAGACCTTAAACATGCTGCAGTATGTGCAACATCCAGATGGGGCCATTGAACCCGCAACATGGCACCACACTGATACCCGGAAGGACTCCCTGATGGTCATTCGGCCCAGTATACACGATGAGAACCCGTTGTCTGCTGCTGGGAAGTACATTGACTTTGCAATCTCGGCACAGATCCACGAGATCAAGAGCATGACACTCGAGTTCAAGCTTCAGAGCACAATAGAACAGACGGTAGAGCTCCAACAGGTTTTGAACAGGTGGGAGATCATGCAGAGCTACAGCACCGTGGAGACCACCTATGTGAACGATGAGTACCATGTCCTAGGTCCGCTGGCTCGTGGCCTAACCTTCTATGCGAATAGAAAGGGGTACTATGTTGTGGGGTGCAATGAGGGGTTTACGGAATTTGAACTATGGGCATGTGTCGAGAAGCCCGTGGCAGTTCCACTCTTAACCCTCCTCGAGAACATACAGGTGAATCCGGCTGCCATGCAGGATAGGCTGTTCTTCCGGGTGTACACTGAGTAGCTCGCAGATGCGACGATGAATGCTCCAAGACTTCATGTCTGGCATGATGAGAATGACCAGGAGCTGAAGCAAACGGGTTCCAAACAAGGGATCGTGCATGTGGAGCAAGAACACCAGCAGGTCCAAGCCACAGCTAACCAACGGGTAGAGCTGATATTGCATCGTGGTGCATCAGACTGTGTCGCTGTTGCGGTCCTGGTTCAGAAGGGAGGAGCCATCCAGCAGGTGGATAAGCTAGACAACTTCAATCTTGTGGTTGCTGTTGGTACCAATGTTCTTGGTGAGGTACGTGATCTGGCTGATTGCCAACTCTACAGACAGAAAACTAAGTCATATGCACTTCTGCACCTAACCAGTGGAAGCAACGACCTCGAGTCTGCACTCGAGGGCCGTCATCACCTCGTGGGCAGGGACATCCTACCTAATCATGGCAACCAGCTCAGCTTCAACATCGGAAACCTCATAGCTGAGACTCGCTCATTAGGTGTTATGGTACTTTACCTTGGCTATGCTAGGGTATGCGTGTCGAACACATCAGGTATCATGAGCGTGCATAGAGCACAACTCCTGTAGTCACCACTGCAGCTGCCACCACTACTATAAGCTCTGCTGTCTTCTGACCTGTCGCTTCATAGTCGAGCGTTGGCTCAGATATCTTTACAGCCTCGTAGTACTCATCGAGACTCTCATCTGCCTCTTTGAGACTCTGGTTGGCTTGAGCTCGGAGTTGTCGTCGGCGTGCTTCCCTCTGGTGCATATGCTCGAGTGCTTTGCTGTACTCAAACTTCTCCTTAGACAGCTTCTCCATCGCCTGGTTATGACGCTCATGCTTGAACTCTGCCGCCTTCTTGTCGGTGAAGCTGAGTCCCCAGTTCTCTAAGGCAAACACGCCTGCATTCAAGATTGCGGAGGCCTTGCTATAGACTACAGTTTAAAGCTACTATATAACTTCCCCAGCAACGGATCCCCGGAGCGATGTATGAACCAGAGGCTGATCCAGTCGAGGATATAGACTATGAGGAGGACTATGATGATGATTAGGATTATGATGTAGACGACTACGATGTAGCGGAGACCGCGGGTGAGTATGATGATGCAGAGCCTGAATCCTACAAGCTAGTACACAGAGTGAAAGGAATCTATCACACTTACGTAAAAGGGTCTATCGGTCCGCCGGCAGCAGTTGGGGCTCTGATCGCTCTGTTCACAATGAAGGCTGGCGAGATGATCCGCAAGATCACCAACAATGCTCTCTATGGGGTGGAGAAGATTTATGAAGCCATACCAGCCATCGCCTCAGGAGTAGGTACGTTTTTCCGAGTCGCTGGCCATTGGCTACCGTACATTACCATGGCACTCGCGGCCATCTGTCCGCCGAACATTTAAGCCATACTATATAAGGAAAGCGTCTCTGTCCGACCTGGTCAAGTCGCTTAACTTCCGAGGGTTGGTCGATAAACTACTGATCAGTGAGGGTCCAGCAGACATTAGACACCAGTGTATGGAGGTGTTTGAGGAGGTCTTCAGTGATGGTCAGTGATGAAATCCGGGAGTTTATCAACCGTCTTTCTTGAGGAACTCTACTATCAGCCTGGTGGATATTACCGTAAGCCCCCTCAACTACTCGAGGCTGCACGTCGCAAGGGCCACAACTTCACATTGGAGACAGTTAGCCAGTGGCTCAGCCACCAGGTGATGTGACAGATATACAGACCTCGTCCACGGCACATCAGGCATGCCAATTTCGAGGAAACTGTCCCGAACAGAGTTCACCAGGCAGATGTTCTATTCCTTCCACATGACTCGGTTGGTCGTGAGACCTACACGTATGCCCTCGACATCGTCAATGTCGCCAGAAGGTACAAGGCGGCAGTACCGCTCACATACAAGTCAGCAGGCTAGGTGGCCCACGCATTCCACGGTGTCTACGAGGCTTCGGAAAATCCCCTCCAGTGGACGGAATTGTGGCAGGTGGATGAGGGTAAGGAGTTCAGAGGGGAGACTGCAGCCCTCATGCGGAAACACAGTGTAGCAGTTAGGCGAGGCGAGGTAGGGCATCACCATGCCAAGGCTACCATTGAGTGGTGGAATCGGACACTGGCAGAGAGACTGTTTCCACACCAATATGCCCAGGAAATGGCTGTGCCGAGTGAACATTCAAGAGCATGGGTGAGAGGACTGCCTGCTGTGGTGGACAGATCCTATGCCGAGGTTACTAGGCTATTCGGGAAGAAGCCAGTAGAGGCTATTATACACTCTGCTGGTCACAGCTCTAGAGGAGCGAACAAGGGAGAGGAGTACCTACCACCTGATGCTCTGGTTCGGTACCTGTATAAGCTTGGTGAGCTGGAAGGTGGTCGATGGCATGCAACAGATCCTAACTGGTCGATGGATGTTCGCAGGCTTTACAGGTATGTGGAGGCGGAGGGGCGGGCTACACTGTACTACCTGGCACGCCAGCACGGAGTGCCTAGGCGACCATTTGTCATAGAAGAGCTTTAGCTAGTGCCTGAAGACACACAGCTACCACCCCCTAGGGTGCTAACATGATACTCGATGGGCTCGGTATGGACCCCATCTGGCTGCACATGGCGCTTATCATAGTAAGTGGAGTCTGAGTTTTTCCTGTGCATACGTCACCATACCCTGGTTGCACATGCGTAGGCCTCGGTTTTTTAGCTCTGTCCACCCCGCCATGTAGGGTGCTGTAGATCCTCTGCTAAGAGACCTCATTCTGCCGCTTTGACATTCCGTTAGCCGAGCACTTACTTGCAGCTGCGCTCTCCATGTAGTAGCATTTGGAGCAGAGAGTGCCACGAGAGCCTTCGACCTCGAGCTTGAACAGTCCCGAAGTCCGTCCAGACCATTTGTCCCAAGCTAGCCAGTCCCGCTTATGAGCCTAGTACTCTGCTCGCATCTCAGGGCGAATGACGTCGTCGAGGTTGGAGCCTGCTATAGCGATATCGCAGAGTTAGTGTCCATCTGCAATTACTCAAAGCTCTCAGGAGCTACGTAGCGATCGAGGAAGTCGTAGTAGAACTTCAGCATTCGCAGCTTCACGAGCTCATAAAGGGCTATCCCCACCTGGAATGGCCTTCGAATTGTGATTCTCGGCTTGTGACTCTGAAGCTCGTATGACTGACTGATCTCCTCGAGATCTTCGAACCATGCAATACGCAGGGCCTTGTCCCTTCGTGAAGCTGGTGTTGCTATGACGCTCTAGAGCCTCGATGAGCTTCCCGTAGGCACTGCTGCCGAGGAGTTTGAAGAGCTCTGTCAAGAGCACCTTGCTCTTATCTACATCTCTCAAGCGGCGGGCCTCCGTAACATTCTCCACGAACCACTCAAAATGCCCGCTTGGTCTCATAGCCTATGGTGCGGTATACCGCAGTGATCTCCAGGCCCTGGGTTATATACCACTTGAGGGTCGGGGCGTACAGCAGCTACTTCTTGCCAGAGAAGGCACCGACCAGCTTCTGGGTGGTGGGCCTCTTCCGCCCAGTTCGTCCTAGATATGCCAGCATCTCAGACGAGATTGCCTCTACCGGGATCTCGCGGTTATAGAAGAGAGGAGGCATTTCCTCAAACTTTGCCCACAGAGCCTTGGGGACCTCTATATCCACCTCAGCAAACCCAAACCAGCAGTCTGCTAGGAGAGCCTCCTTAAAGCTAGCTACCCCACTGGCACCCGACCAATGGCACACTTTCTCCTTACCACATGGCATCTCTTTGCAGGTACAGAGCATTTGCGTCGTAACCGAGTAGACGTTGGCAGACATGCTCACTCTGGTGGATTCGAGTCACACCGGCCCCGTGGTATCTGGTGAACACGATGCTGGGACCACCAACAACAGCACCCTTCAGCATAGGCTTCGTAGGCTTCATTGTCCAATGAATAGAGGCTAACATCCAGTATGTGCTGAGCAAGTCCACGTAGGAGGTGCTGCAGTGACACACCTGGGGGAGACACCGCGTCTTTGAGGATGTCTATTTCTCATTCTGTGTAGAACACCCGCATCCGCTCTAGGGCTTCGATGAATGGACTGACGTCCAGGTTGTTGTAGTATCGCAGCCAGTCGGCGAATGTTCGCATTCCATGCTCGCTGAATGTCTGGTTACACTGTTCCCACTCTGTTTGCGTCAAGAGGTAGCCACCATTGAGCTTAGATGTCCATGCTGAGTAGTCAGGATCCCTGGATAGTTGACCTTCTCATGTGTGTCACACCATTCATACGGGAACCAGCTCTTGACCCATACCTCGTACGAGACTCCTGGGTCGACGTAGTTCAGGACATCGAGAAACCGTAGCTCAGGTGTTATGAGGAACATGGTCTGACTAGCCTTCTTGGGGACCTTCACTGTACATGTACTGTCAGTCAGCTCATCGACAAAGTACTTCTTGATGAGGTTCAGGTCATACCGCCCAGAGTTGAACCCCGGTACAGGCACTTGGTAACACCACTCGTTGATCAGTCGCTGCTGTCGCTTTGGGAGCTTGTCCACGTCTCTCGGTATGTACTGTCCCCTAACCCTTGTCCGGATTAGAGATCCATGGAACTCCAGCATGAACTCTCTGATCAGTTCTTTGGGGTCAGAATTGCAGAGGTGAGTGGGCTCACTCATGGCGCCCTCTAAGGAGCAGCCAACTGACATGGAGACAGGTATGTGAGTACTCTCGATTGTGAGAGTCTCCATAGGATGAGTCTTGATACCATCTAAGAGTGCTTCGAAGTCGTAAACTATGAAGTGTGGGTATGGGACAGTCCGAACTCGTTTAGGGACGCTTGGGCAGCGTTTTATACAGCACTCCTACTGTAGCACAAGCATGCATCCAGAGGCTCTCAGCTTCTCCTCTCTCAGGACTGTCTTGCAGTATCTTTCTTCCGCATCCTCAGCTAGCTGGTGTTGTGGACACCCGTGCCAATGACAGCCATGGAACTGGTAAACGGTGTTGTTGGTCGGATCATAACGATCTATGAGAGTGCCCTCATCCAACGCTCGCCACCAAGCTCACACTCTACATGGTGTATGTGTACGCCTCTGTTTCTGGACTCATGCTCCATCCAACGAGTAGTCGCTGAACTGGATGGTTGGCGCGCATAGAAGGCTTTCTCATACGCAGACTGTGGCGCCTCAACCTTCTCGCCAGGACACACGATTTTCGTTTCGCCGCCTGTACAGTGATCAGCGTGGCGTTGAAGATTGCATGCCTGTGTAAACCTCTGCTGACAGTGACTGCAGACTAGTGTATGTGCCAGCTTGGAGATGTTCTTGATGTAGAAGGCATTGTAGTCTCACACTCCGATGTCATGGTGTCACGGTAGTGAGCTGCTTGCCTGCTCATGTGCCAGGTGGCCTCTTCGGTTGGTTCATACACGCAAGTTCCGATCTTGGCAAAGAACTCTACCTTGTCCAGCTGATCCAGCGGGGTCTTGCGGACATCAGGTACTGTCGTACCATAGAACTGTGTGGCAAGCTCTCGTGCAGGAGCTGTACTGCTATCAGCTCTCGCTCCTCGGCGGACTGCTAGACATCTCCATAGACTCATGTTGTCCCTGTCAGTGTCGAGGCCAATCATACTCTTCTTCTGTTGTAGCCAGTCTAGGAGCGGGCCTGTCCCAAGCAGAGGTTGACGGTCGATGGCAGCCTTGACCTCAACGTTGATTGATCGAAGGAAAGCCCACTTGGTGTTGGGTCGATCGATATTGTCTGTGTCGAGGAGGGCTTGCTCTCTTGCTGCCACCCAGTCCTGAGCTGCTCCTATCGTGTTCAGCCATGGGCTCCCTGGAGCATTCTTGTGGAAGAGCATCATCCTACCGTCTTCGATGTAACGGTTTCGATAGGTATGGGTGTAGCGGAGGTAGAAGGCATTCTGGACAGTTTGCTGGATCTTTTGCATGATCTGGCCTGTGCGGTCTCCTTCTAGACCTCTGAAGAATGTCCAGCGTACTGACTGGCGTCCTCTATCCTCTGTCTCCCTTTCGCCGAGACGCTGGTCAAGAATGTGTTCGCCTTCTCGCCTCATGCTCCGGGCTAAGGGTTCAGACCTCGGCACCCTTATGCTCCGGGCTGGGCTCAGACCTCGGCATTGCTTAACGATCCTGCGTTTGAGAGTTAAGTGCTCCAGTGGATGGGCCTCCATCTGCCTCACTGCAGTCTTGGCTCGCAAGCTAGCAGTCATATCCTCGCCCAACTGACGATGCTCACGTATCTGCTGCACTCTCTTGTGGCGATTCCAAGGATCCTCGGTAAGCGCTCGAAAGCTTCCCGTCTTCATTGCTCGGGAGAGTCGCTTCTGCCACTCCTCGGCACGGACCTGTCCGATCATCTGGAGCAGGTCGGCTTTCTTGGCCTTAGAGTAGACTCTAAGGCCGAATTGCTTTGCAATAGCGTGAAGCTGTGCAGCAGTACTCATGGTGTATATCCCTGTGACTGCCTGCATAGGGTGCGAGGGCCCCCTGCGTTGGAGAGTTAAGCACTCCAGTGAATGGGCCTCCATCCGCCTCGCTACAGCCTTGGCTCGCAAGCCAGCAGTCACCGCCTCGTCCAACTGACTAAACTCACGTATCCACTGCACTTTCTTGTGGGGATTCCAAGGATCCTCGGTAAGCGCTCGAAACCTTCCCGTATTCAATACTTGGGAGAGTCGCTTCTGCCACTCCTTGGCACGGATCTGGTTGATCATCTGGAGCAGGTCGGCTTTCTTGGCTTAGAGTAGCCTCTAAGACTGAATTGCTTTGCAATAGCGTGAATCTGTGCAACAGTACTCACGGTGTATATCCCTGTGGATGCCTGTCTCTAAATGGGCGTTCAGACCCTATTATGTGTGGCGATCAGTACCTGTGGATGCATGTCTGGGCGTTCAGACCTATTATGTGTAGTGCTGCCGATCAGTACCTGTGGCTGGATGCCTGTCTCTAAATGGGCGTTCAGACCTTATTATGGGTGGTGTATATCCTTGTGGATGCCTGTCTCTAAATGGGTGTTCAGACCCTATTATGTGTGGCGATCAGTACCGTGGGTGGTGTATAACCCTACGGATGCCTGCCTGGGTGTTCAGACCCTATTATGTGTGGCGATCAGTACCAGTAGGTGGTGTATATCCCTGTGGATTCCTGTCTCTATATGGGCGTTCAGACCCTATTATGTGTGGTGCTGGCGATCAGTACCTGTGGGGGTATATATCCCTGTGGGTGCCTGTCTCTAAATGGGCGGTGTGCATGCATGCCCCCTGGATAGGATAGTACATGCGCGTGTATAAAGCCCTATGAGAGAGGTATGGCTAAGTCCGTAAGAATGCATAGCACGCATGCGCATGCGTCAAATCCAGGTGTCAGTATTGTGAGAGGGTGTATGCTTATATTGTACCGAGAAATCACTTCATTCACCGCGTTCTTGGAATCGATTACGACCGGAATGAAGCGAGAATCTCAAAACTGTTTACCATTTTAAAATCGGATCAGAAATGGCCGAGTTATCCACAAATGGTTATAGTGCGATTTGAACCTGTGATTTTAAGTTTGCTAATAAACACAAAACAAGGTCCTCCCGCATTAACTACCTCGGCCATGTATGCATTAGTAATTATAGCTGATAATTTATGTGTTCTCATTGCTGTTACTGCATTATCTCGAAGTGACGTCAAGATCTAGAGGGACTGATATGCGCTGTAACGGCAATTTTACAACTCACGCTCAGAGATAAGATTACTAAGAGGCGAGATTTTAGTGGTGTTGCGGTGGGTCAATCAATAGAGGATTGAATTGCATAGGATTCCCAGGCTGCAGACTGGGGTTCAAATCCACTCAAAAGACCTTGCTAGAACTTACCTGAAATTTCGAACCTAGGTAAGACACTAGGGCCGGGGTAATATGATTAGGTTAGATAAAGACCCAACGCGACACTCCCCAGTGCGCGGTCAAAGCACCACAGACACACACATATACACCAGCCGGCTGGAATAGCAACATGGTGGGGTAGGAGACAGGTGGGGTAGGATAGGTAGGATAGGATAGGTATGATAGGTAGGATAGGTAGAAAAGTGTCCATCAGATAGAAAAACCTCCTCAGGATACCGGTCAGAATAGAGAGAGAGAGAAAGAGAGAGAGAGAGAGATAGAGAGAGAGAGAGAGAGAGAGAGAGAGAGAGAGAAAGGCCGGCCACTGGCTGGTATCCTGAGGAGGTTATCCTGAACAGTGGCGTCCGCACGGGAGTTTTATATTCGCCATGGCCTTCCATGGCCATGGATCGCCGAACGGCGGTCAGTTGAGGGAGGTGGTAAAATTTTAATTCCGACACTACTACTTGGCGCTAGTAGCTATGCCACGCCTATATCTAGATAAGCTCCACCAACGGGTTACCTGTGTTTGATTCGATCGATCTATGCACTCTCTGAATTTCAATTTCCAGAAAACTATACAGGTAGGCTGTTGAATATTTTGAAACAAATTTGACCGGGCGCCGTTTCTGCATATGGCTATTAAATAGTAAAGACATACACTTCGTACAACAGCGCATAGTCCGTCGTCCATTAAGCGTTCGTGGCAAACTTAGCTACGTCATTCATGACGTCTTTGATTATGAGGTCAGCCTGCACGTCAAGTAGTTGTTTATGAGGTCGTATGATTGATGGATAAACTGGAATCTTCAATTAGATTGGGAGCTCATTATTTGTATTGTATTCAGCAATAAACACATATATTTTAGAAGTTTAGAATTGCACATTATGTTTACTAGAACTCGGCATTTATACTGGAACTACACAGATTGTGTAGACCTGCAGGTTAACAGATAACTATACTTTGGCAGCCATTTGAAGATCAATAAGATGATACTTTCCTTCAGAAATGCAGGCAATGTACTATAATAGTATCTAGATTCTAAATATTCATGGAGGAGTTCCCCCTGATACACCCACCTCAGCTGCACTTCCAAGAGGCACGCTATATTACTACGTTTATATCATTATTGCTGTGTATCATTTATAAAATGGAAAATATTCTGTCTTATTGGCTAAAGTTGTCAAATACCGTAATGACCTGGCGCATTTCGGATCTAAAATGATAAATAGGCGTCGCTTGAGGGAGCTAGGCGTGGTGGCGGTGTTAGTCGCTGGGTGCAAAAGACTTCGAACCCAACCCAGCACGTTTGAAACGAATTAAATCACCGAAATAAATATTCACAGACTTAGATTGTTTCCGCCATCTCTGGTAGTTACATATTTTTCGAAATGAGTCTGAGAAGCAATCTATAGCTGATTCTACTATGTTTGAACACATATTTTCCTCTTGAAATAAAATTGAAATAATTCATTACACACCCGCATGCCTTAACCCCCTCCCCCTCCCAGCCACCCAATGCCTGGGCATTCTTCGCAGAAGTGGATGATGCGCAAAACCGTTCCGTGTGACCATTGACAAATGCTGCATTGAGATAAACTGTTTATTTATTTTCGGGAGAAATGGGGAAAATAGAATGAATTCAGAGACAAGTAAATGTCGAGATTTACCGTCAGAAATGCGTGAGACATCTATGAAAATAGCCATTTTTAGTTCCTTTGCGCGGGAACCAATCACCGACGCGTTTGAAGTCCAATTTCAAATTTGACCAATAATTTCCCTAGAAAAATTGAATTGTCTACATATAGAAACTTCCTGCATCGAAATCGAACGGTAACTTTTCCACTCTGTGAGCATCTAGATTTCCAAACCTTACGTAGGAGGACCCCCACCCCATCCCCCAACCCCATGGTGAGAGGAACACCGCTGATAAGACCTCCCCAATATTACGACCCACTGCATGGAATTCCTATCAACGCACATGGATAACAACTAGTATTATTATTAATCAGATCAGAGTAACAGTTATTGTAATTGCAAAGAATGAATATAATACATTATTAGCCCTCCACCACAGCAATGTCACATGACCAAATGCTGTTACTTGATTGGTTAAGATCACTGATGTATTATCTGGTATTTCCCTCATGCGACGGCAATAGCACACGGTATCTCCCTCCCCCCCCCCCACCCCACCCCCCAAAAAACCCCAGCCCCCTCCAGCGCAAAAAAGTGTGTTTTAGCTTTACTCCGCAGCTAGCCACAAAGCTCATAATAATAATAATAATAATATGCATGCTTCTAAAATGGCAGATATGCGCCTAATTCGGCATTTTTGACAATTAAGCGTCTTAATTTCAAAACAACTGTACAGGAAGGCTGTTGCATATGTTTGACCTAATTTGACTGTGCAAGACTGTGCAAGACTGTGCATCCCGCTTGTATAACAAATTTAATACAGAAAGGGGAATTAATTACCATGAAACGGTTGCATATTTTATCACAACCAGGGAATATTCATCTGCCAACAATATGTCATCTTTAAGTGTGATGATCGTGTCAATTACATTAATCAACATATCGATATAAAATGAATTATGCATATCCGTGTAGAAAAGCTAGATCAGCTGACAGTTGTGGTGACGTTTACAAATAACTAGGACACCCCAGCTTCAGCAAACCCACGTCCTACAGCTGCTAATGACACCAACAAATCTGACACTGAAACGTCACATGAATTGGATGATATTAGCGCTTTTAGTCATTTCTGTCTACACTATAATGGCCCATGCGGCTTCAGTTATGGACATATTTAACTTCGTTTGGCTTCCCTGTCGAGATGCCTAATTCAAGAATTGCTTATCTAAATGTCACGTTATATTGAAATATATCCATCAAAGGTCTGTGGGGTATAAATTCGTTACGTCAGTGCTTAGCCGCCGGTACAGGCTGTTACCACACGCGCAAACAATTATATTCCCCTCAATGTATTTCCCTCGCTGCGCTTGGGAAATACAACGTTTGCCGGTGTGGTTACAGACTGTACCCACGGATAAACACTGGTGTAACTAATAACCTGCTTACATTGAACATGATTGATTAGGCGAATCACCTTAAATTGTTTCTGCCATCTCTGATAGTCACGTATTTCATAAAATGAATCTGAGAAGCAATCTAGCTGATTCTCCTACGTTTGAACAAATATTTTTCTCTCTTCTACAGAACCAGTGTTTGCGCGTGTGTACGCGCTCAGCATCCAGTTAAATAAATTTCAAAATAGCCTTCATATTTAACATAATATCTTTTGTTAATTAACACCAAACCGCAACTTGTCATTCACTTCAAATGTTCTGAAAGATTTGGCAGTAAATATTATTAGAAAATTTAACTTTAATATTCCTTTTGTTCGGAATGCTACCAAGGGACATAACAAATTGATTAATAGCATAGTTTCTTCCAATTATAAATATTGGTGATTTTCAGCAATATTATTTTACGAATTTATGTTATTCGGAGTAATGTCATGTAGACTTTCTCGGATAATAATTTGGCTAAAATAGAAACATTCAATGGCCAATTGAATGCCCCTATTTACCTCAAGAAATATGTGAGAAGCTATCTGGGAACATCTAGATTTAAAAAATGTTCCCGGACCCCCCGTCTGGTTTAGCTTGTCTATGGTCGGCCCAATATCAATATGTTTCCGCCGCCCCAGATTTGATTATGACGTCAGCTAATTGAATGACGGATCGATTTGGTGATTTGTTTTATGTGGTGAAAAGTGGTACCAATATCTCTGGCATTGTGATATGCATATCAAACAGACACGCCCACAAAAACAAGATGGGTATTTAACCGTCTGACTGCCGAGTGTCTGCAGAAGACATATTCCACGTGCTATAACTCTATATACATATTTAGTAATGAAAGGTCCATATTCACGGCAAAATGACTGAAAAAATTGTTTAAATTTTGTACTTGATTTTATTACACACAGTTTATTAAAATTTTTTTAAATTGTGAAGTTAAATTAGCGTCTTTAACACATTAACCCAAGAATTTGTTCAAGAAAATTACAATTTTCTCAAGGAAAATGTCCATTTACATAACTAGCTAAGACTATTTTTAACAATTTACCACTGGAATGACTGGCTCGGTTATCGAGCCAGTCATTCCAGTGGTACATTTTGAAAAATAGTTTCTCTTCGTCTGCAAATGGCCATTTCTCAAGACCACTACAGAAGCCGTTTTGACAGATATGATTGTTCAAGCACCCAGTCAAATTAGTTTCAAAATATTCAACAGCTTACCTGTGTAGTTTTTTTGAAATTGATAGTCAGAGTGTTCAGAGATCGATCGATCCCACCACGAGCGAGGTGTGGGTGGGCGGGGCATAGATAAAACCGGAAAGGTCCATTCACTTTCGCAACTTAAAGATTTATATTACGTTACGACGTTACGCCCATTTCTAGGTAAACTCTATCCACGCTTTTGGCGTGCTGTGATCCATTTTTATACTTTGAACCCTGAACCACAAAATTCCAATTTCAAGCTAAGCTATTGGATATTTCGAAACTAATTTGACTGGGTGGAGTTGCAACTGCGCCCATTCAAAATAGTTTCCAAATATTCAACAGAATGCTTATTAAATATTATATCCATCAAAGGCATGCAATTCGTAGACTTAACTGGCTATTCCAGCTTCATGACAGAGTATTCCCTGTCAATTATTATGTTTCTGATCTCAGCCTATATGAGACATAATTGATTATGACGCTATATACCTGAGCGAATGATCGGATTCACCCATTGCCTGTTTACATCGTGCTATCTAATCAAGTCGTGAATCTAAACGGCAGATGCGAGTTCACGGATTCCTTATAATTCACATTCAATTCCATTATCATTTTTATCGGATATTGTTACAGACCCACAGGTGCAATAACAGTTATATAACATACTGGATACTATCGACCTGATTGCTGTATATGCCATAATATGGCATCGCGCTGTTGAAATAGGATAGCGTCATAGTTACAGCGCAATGGAAGATCGATGGCTCACATATGGCGCTGCGGGATCATTGGGGTGGTTGTCAAAAATATACAAATGTATGTAATAGGAGACAGATGGATGATCAGACAGATAGATCAGCTTTGAGATAAATAAACACAACTCTGATAATGCATAGTAGTATCTATTCGCTATCATCTAAAGGTTTCTGATTGAGAAATTGGCAAATGTGTAAAGTAGACATTGGGTGAATTTGGAGAATGGTGTTCTTTCATATTAACGTCAAGACCGACGACACATTTAGGGGTTATATATCCACGGATTCTTGCCTCGACAATTCACCATCTCCTACAGTATCCAATATGGCGAAGAGAATACTTCATGCACATCCACGGAGTAACACCACAGCTGTCCCAGTGTAGTACAGCTTAGAAATAACTTTCCAAAACAAAAAGAAAAGTATTGTTAAATATTTTGAACATAATTAGATTGGAAGATATTGATGCCTAACGCGGCAATATATACCAACCCAATGGGGGAATCCAGTTTTAGCAATAGCCCCGCCCATCTCTCGCCAAGCCCCACCCACATTTTCCCCGTGCTTGGACAATCGATCCTGCACTCTCTGAATCTCAATTCCCAGAAAAATATGCATATACGCGATTAAATATTTAGAAGCTAATTTTACTGAGTGCTGTTGCTGCCTATGGCAGCAAAAGCGCCCAGTCAAGTTAGTTTTTAAATATTCAACAGAATGTTTATTAAATAGTAAAGAATTCGTACAACAACGCTTAGTCCATCATTAATTAAGCATTGGTGACGAATTTATCTACACCATTTATGACGTAATAGAGTATGACATTATCCGACACGCCACGTACTTAAATATAACGTCATATGAGTGATGGATAAACTGGAAAGGTAAAAAATGTTCAAAGGATTCAACAGAATCATTTCTTAATAACGGACGTGTCTTTGTTTTTGTTTTGGAAACATTTTAACTTACTTATGGGCTGTACTATATGATTGCACTGATTTGACACGACGTGGTATGAAACGGGCAATATTAACGTGCCACAAAATTGGCTTCATCAGAGATCCAGGCGAACACATTTTCGGCTGTAATGGAGGTATCCGATCTAACACTCACGTATATGACGTCATATTCAATTCAGCCAACTGTACGCTGACGTCACAATGATAATGACTGGCAATAACACGGCTATGAAGTTCTAAAAGACCGTTAAGTGTACGAATTGCAATGTCTTTGATGAAGTAATAATTTTACAAACATCCTGACTGAATATTTTGAGACTAATTTAACTGGGAAGTGTTGCAACCAGGAAATTGGGATTCTGGGAATGCAGGCTTCAAAGTATATACATCGATCCAAACACGCGCAACACGTGGGGGAGCCTTGCCAGGAATGTAGCTAAGCTAGCCATAGCTTAACGTGTGTCACTTGATTGTAATAATGTCATATATTATCTCAGCTGAATATGCTATGCGCAGAGATATGCTGTACATGATTGAGAAATCCAGTTTCTCTTTCAATCATGTGACATCATAATCAACTACCTCACATGTAGACTATCATCAAAATCAATTACATCATGAATGGCGCGATATTAGCCATCACATACGCGTAATAGCCCGGCAAGTAGTACGAATTGTATGTCTTGTCTGTTGAATATTTTGAAACTAATTTGACCTGGCCCTGTTGCTGCATAGACAGCAACATCACCCAGTCAGTTTAGTTTCAAAATTGTCAACAGTTACCTTCATAGTTTTCTGGAGATTAAGACTCGGAGAATGTGAGGATCGAGTGCTCCCAACACCGACAAAGCATGGCTGGAGCTTAGCTAGAGATGAGTTAAAACAGGATTCCTCCATTGGCAATGAAGGTGGGTTTGGTGTGTCGAATCCTCCCCGTATGAGCTGCTCAGCATCACTACCCAAATAGACGCAGTTCTGTACTGCTAACGTCAGGATCGCAGATATATTTAACGTATGTGTCCACGTATTCCTTCTTAGAAATCTCGCCATCGCCATTTATGTCCAGAATGGCGAATATAATTGCTGCTTTCTCATCAGCTATGTTGGTCGTTCTGTTGAATACTTTGTATTCATCCATTGAAATCGCACCATCTTGATTCACGTCAATCGACTCAAAGAATGCACCGAAATACAATTTCCATCTTTGCTGAAACAGCCTTGGATATTTCAGGAAGAACCATGCATTGGCCTCGACATATTCGTCCTGTGTAACCGGGTATCTACCTTCTCCGAATCGTTTAGCCGCGATATCAGTAACACATAACAAAGTGTATCCAAACGCCAACTCCATGTGTTCACGAATAGTGGGTCCAGCGTTCTTCATCGAGTCTACATTATCGAGAATGTCTTGCAATGTGTGTATCCCTTGCCCATCTCTGGTGTGGGTCTCGAATAATCGAATCCATTTCTCACGAAGTCTGGCAAATCCATCCATTGTTCCTGTAAAATATGAAAAGATGTTTTAGTTCTTTTCACAATGTATGTATGGACATATTCAATCAAATTGTATCCAGGCGTTTGTAAGTGTAGCTCCAGTGGCTCCGCGCCATCCCGCCTTAGTGTCTTCGTCGGCCGACCTGCACACATGATACATGCCGATGCGACGACGTTGCTGGTTAGCCGGACTGCAGGAAGAGTGCGTGCCACCGGTGGGTGGGGTTGGGGCAGAGACTGGCCTCTAGGACTGGTGGAATGATTACGAGCATTCCCGCAAAATTTAACCCTACCGTCTCGTCCCAGCTATTCGTCTGTCCTGTATGTCTTTGCATAATCAGTTAATTTGTCACTACCTTGTAAAATAAGCCTTTATAGCTCAGCGAGTGGAGGGCTGGCTAATTTGAGAAAAATAGTTTGAGGTGGTCTTTAGCGCCGATGCGATGATCAGGCTAAAAAATTGTTCGTTTAGTCATATATAGTAGGGAAGTTTAAGGTGTCCTAACGAGGAACGACAACTACGCTGTTTAGATATAAGATTTACGAATTTGTAGGTATAAAAATCCCGCCGGCAGGATATTTCTTGTTATGAGGACTATGTCCATCGTGCAGGCCTCCAACAAAATACAAAGGGATAGCCTTCTCTGCAACGAGAAGCTTTCACCTCAGCCAGGATAATGCCTCACGTGGCCCTCCTTTAGAGGAACAACTCTACGCCAATGGCAGAGGAGGATAAGCTTACTGATTATCCTAAGCCGGCAATGAAAAAGATGGGATGTATTGCATGTATGTCCTAATTATATATTGGGATGCGTACTTTATTACGTGTAGGTAGATATGACTAGGTGACTTCAACAGAAATCGTCCAGCCCGAATATCTATTGGCAAGTTTTAGTTAGGTGCCACTTTATTTCGGCGGGCCTTTTGATAAAGCGAGGCTACACAATTAAGTTTTATGTCCAGACAAATAGATGTTTAGGCCGCTAATGGCATATTCCCACTTAACTTTTAACACAGGTAGTCTTCCTGGCATATGTGCTCGAGACCCCATCTCCGGTCTGACTCATTGAACGACTATACCCCAGGCCGACTGTGCGTACAAGATTACCAGGGCGACTGGTATTGAAGCCAAACAGCGACTCCTAAGCAAGTGTCTGACGCAATCACATATAACACGGGACTGTCATACAGGACAAGACAGAAGCATTAAGTAAGCACCGTATCTATTTGTAGCGGGACCTAAGAAACGAACAGCTGACTATGGTGACCTTCCTGAAAGGCGTGGAGCTCTATTAGCTCTCCCAGTCACCTAAGAGTTAGTCAGCTATCATGTCTTTTGCCGTCACCTGAAGTGCCGAGAACTAGCCATTTAGCTGCATTAGGATTATGTTGAAAATGCCCTGAAGTTCCCTGCTAGGGCCATGCTACTATAATTAATGGGCTCGCCGGGAGACACCTACTTTGGCTTAAAAACTACTGTATTAGGTACCAGTGACGGTACTTGGAGAAATGTGTGAAACGTTTCTGCTTTGGTACTAGCCATTGAGAAACCCCAGCAGTTTCAGAGATCGGCTCTAACCAAATCGGTGGAGGGAGTTACCAAGACAATTCGTTGGCCAGATGGTCGGAGAGGCGTAGGAAAAGACAACTGCTCACGATAATTAGAAGGCCGGAAAAGACTGTTTGGCAAAGTATATAAATACGGTCCACTTATGTAACTGGTGTGGCACCTTTACATTCAACAGTCGATTTTCGGTGGAGAAGCCATCCCTAGCGACTGATAAGTCCTATACGAGATATCCGAGCTTATATAACATTTAGGGAATTGTGCCATTTCACGTGTCTACAACAAAGGCACGAGAAACAGCCCTAATGAAGGAGTGTTGCCATTAAGAATCTGCTAATGTGCGAGTTATTGAAGGTCTGTTGGTGTAAGTTAAAGCGAGTGCGGTATTTTCTATAAAAATTAATAACTAACTAAAAAATAGAAAAATGTTCTAGATAGAAATGTTCTAGAAACGGTGCTCGCCGTTATAATTTATACAGTTAAAAAGACAGTTAGGTCAGAACTGACCTGGAGCACGTACTTGTAATCGGTGCCAAAAAATGAATAATACAATAACTTTTAGTCATCAGCGAGATATATAAAGATCTAATCAGTAAAAATGCAGAAGCCTAACAAGACGTCCCGTACGCTGTCCGGTTAACGGTGCCAGTTCTGACACTTATTCGGCGTTGGTGAAGGTGGACGAGTTCCTGTGGGGTTATGGTGACCAAATTGGCTTATTATGTCAACTCAAGGTTATGACCCCAATGCTATAAAGTGGCCAAAAGAGCCTGTCTAGGGGAAACCGGTCACTCGGCTACCATTGATATCGAATATGCATAGGATCAGGACTGATGTATTCGACCTAAGTGACCTCAAACCATAATCATAGGATATACCAAGGTTGGTAATGATGGACCTAGTAGTTCGAAGACTCAAGATCTATGCCCATTCGACCAAATGATTGGCTTCGGAATATGTGATGGGATCAAATATTAGATAAAGAAGAGAGTGCCGAATTATGATGTATCATTGATAGATCCAAATGACGTTGGATCTGAGTGTTGTCAGAAATTATGATGTTCCATAAATGTGGACTTATGAACATGAAGTGGCGGAAAGTGCTGTGCTCCTGGACCTAGGAGTGATTGTCGATAGCGTACAGGTAAACTCGTAGATCAGGGCATGTTATTCTCGTTAAGATTTTAACCAAGAAATTGATCCAAGATGTCAGAACACCATGGAGATCAACTGCTTAGCAAGAACCAAAACATAATAAAAGATTAATAGGAAATGGTTTTAATGCTATTGATTACAGACAAAATCCTGTCACCACAGCTACAGTCTATGACATATTGGAATCTTCTGCTACTGTCGTTGTTTAGGCTCAAATAGCCAAGTAGTGAGAATTCATAATTTCCTGAAAGGAATTTAAAACTGAAATCTGATATTAAAATAACAAGAAAATAAAAGTTTTATTCTGATGCATAGTGGATACAATGTCACGAGACAAGAATGATAAAAGATGAAATGAATCAATGGAGGGTGATGAAGTGCATGATGATGATATGATATTTAATGAGCCAAAACTAATCGAGACTGATAAACTAATTTACAGATATATGACAACTAACTGACGTGGTATATTTCTATCCCCTATAGATAATCAAAGAAATTGTAATCAGACTAATCCAACACAAGGAGAAATGGTGTAATATGTGAATGTTGGACATGTGAAATATAGACTATCATACCTAGAGTCTTGTTAGCGAACCGACAGACCAACGAAGGTGAATCATGACTGGTTTTACTGGAATGAATGTCTTCAGAGTTAGAGAACCGCATGTAGCTGGTCTATATGGTCGACGGAGGGTGAAATAACGTGCGACACAACACGGGTCGATTTGCTCATGTAATGATTCAAGATGGCGGACCGACTAGAGACTGGGTTGATGTAATCACGAACTGAGGAAACACCGAATGCGTGTAGAATATTTTCAGCTCATAGATGAACCCTGGAAACTGGATAATTCATGCGATAGTGATGAATCGAGTCTTAGAATGGCAGGAATGACAGACATGTTTCTTAGCTCCTGGATGAGCCTAGCAGACCCCTGACTGGCACGTCCATACAGGTTGAATGGGAACGACACTTCGGACAACAATGGTGGTCCGGCAGAGGTTAAATGTTCAACTTACGACAAGACAAACACCGACTGATCAAGTTCAACGGTTCTGGTCAATGGGTCATTGACACGATGGGAGAACTCGGATGGTTAGTTCAGAATTTGACATAGAAACTGTCAATGGTAAGATAAGTTCTTACGGCTACTCACGGACATCTCATGACAGACAGTGGGTGGAAACAATTAATTGTTTCTATGGTGCCCAGAACCAAAGGTCTAGTTGAAGATGACGACAAAGACGTATACAGTTAAATAATGAGACAGTGCCTTCACACAATAATGACTGCGAGCCAAGATTTTATGACTTGGCTCAACTATTTACAAACTAACATAACTTCTAACCGGCGATCTAACTAGAAATAAAATAACGCCACATGTTGACACATCGCTGGGACCCCGCTGGCCTCCTGGTATAGACAGGCAACAGAACAGATGTTGTTGCATTGGAGATTAATCCAGTACTGACATAATATTTTACTTGACCGCGTACATAAACTCATGTCACGTGACCATAAAAGATGGTATTGCACATTGTATTATGTGAACTTGTGTGTAAGGTTTATTAGGGAATGCAACCCAACCCATTTCAAATATCATAAATGAATTAATATGATTAATCCATATTAATCAAAATAATCATAATTAATAATCATAACTAATTATTAATGAGGATGAGATGGAATGATTTTAACCAATATTTCTAACATTCAGAGTGACATGTAAAACTATGCATGCGTCTAACCTTATATGTAAATAAATTGACATGTAGCGATTCCAGAACGTTCTAAAGCTGTGTACACCAATGTATCGCAGGCAGTTGTATATGCCAATTAACATATCAATAGAGGGAACTGACGTAATATGCTAATAGGTAAATCTACCTTGCTCAATTTGGACATATGATAAATGACTACGGAAGGGGTGGGGTGGGTGATAGGTTTGTGTGATCAAACATCATTTACCCTGACACACCACAGTCCAATGAACTAAATATAAGACTGGAAGGGGTATGACGTCATGCAATTGATATGACAGCATATGTGACATCCCCAACTTAAAAAAAGACTCCTCTACTGTTTTTAATGTAGAGAGAGAGAGGGAGAGAGAGAGAGAGAAAGAGAGAGAGAAAGAGAGAGAGAGAGAGAGAGAGAAAGAGAGAGAGAGAGAGGGAGAGAGAGAGAGAGAGAGAGAGAGAGAGACAGTGTTGTTGTTTCTGGGCAAACAATCGGTTAACTATCGATTATACAAGCACATCCTTATAACTCCAAAATATTTTACTAATCGTGGAATTTATGCCGACATGATAACTTTAAGTAAGAATTTACACCCAAAGTTATATTAACAGGTTTCTACACTTTCAAAGTTCGATATATTAACTGTACAGAACTAATAATAAGTCACTACTCGTCATTACCAGTTCAAAGTCAAAGAACATTAATTATAAAATGATAAGATGGTTAATATATTGCATTTACTATGTCGAATATTACACTTACCGGAGCGAATTTTAATCGCAATCCAAGTTCGATAGAATGATGACAAGACAAAATTTCGAAAGTCAACGGATGACGTATCTGAACTCTATGCCAAATTCCAATAATATTTCTCAGTAATGTAATGCTGATCTTGGTTGATTGTAAATAGAAAAACGACATAACCAATTTTGCAAGGCCTGTTCGGTAAGTTCGTGACACATTACGATGGATTATACGCTGCCCAAACGATGGGCCAGGACTCGAAAGACTATCCTGGAGTCTGAATCAGTGTGACTATTCTGATTGGTAGACTGACCCTGTTACAGTAAACTGTCAGGACCGCCAAATCGAAAACTGGTATAAAATCAAGAGCTACAACTATAATGAAACGGTCAAAATACAGAATATCAGTACTAGGACTCTAGAAAATTGTAGAAAGTGCGTCCGCTAATACGGTGTCGTGACCCTTTATGTAAATTATATTTAAGTTATATGGTTGGATTGTTAAATTCCAGGGATAAATTCTCTGTTTTTTCCCTGACATTAGCTGGATGAAAGTCAAAGGACTGTGATCCATATAGATGTCGAGTGGGTATTTTGATGAGCACAAATATACGTCAAAATGTTGTAAAGCTACAACTAGGGCTAAACCTTCATTTTCTATTGTAGAATAATGTAATTCATGCTTTTAAATCTTCCGTGAGTAATAGCATACTGAGTTGTCAATGTCCTAATCATCGGCTTGCATTAGCACTGTGCCTACACCAAGATCACTAGCATCTATAGCTACTTTCATAGGTGTGTCATAATTTGGTGTGGCTAGGACCAGGTTTGAATATAGGACAGCTGTTATCTGGTCTAGTGCGTTTTTACATTCGGGTGTCCATTTAAATGGTACCTTCTTTTTAAGAATATTAGTTAGTGGGGCTCTAACTGTTGAAAAATGTTTGCAGAATTTCCAAAAGAATCCAGCCATGCCTAGGAATCGCATGACTTCCGTTTTTGTTGTAGGCATTGAATAATTATGAATGGCCACCACCTTTGCTTATTTTGGCAGATTTGACCTTGATCTAATTCGTGACCTAGAATATGTTACTGTGGCTTTCGCTATTTCACTTTTAGGAAGATTGATGCTCAGACGCTATTGTTATAAATAGTGACATCAATGTATGAATCACAGTTCTTGATTGGGGCCACAAGAGTATTCATAAGCCGTTGAAATGTACTGCGACTATTTTTTAGCCCAACTGGTATTTTTAAGTATTCCCAGAATCCGGACTTTGTCACGAATGCAGATATTGGCCTGGCATGGTCAGTTAGTGGCACCTGCCAGTATCCCTTTAAAAGGTCAAAGTTTGTGACATATTTTGCGTTGCCAATTTTATCAATGCAATCGTCTATATGCGGGATGCCATAAGTCGCTGTGCATGACATCGTTGACGCATCGAAAATCTGTACAAAATCTGAAGTTGCAATCTGGCTTCAGAACCAGTGCACATGGACTGCTCCAAGAACTATTGCTTGGTTGAATAATTCCATTTGCATACATAATACATCTAGGCTATCTCTTTATCCATGATTTCCATTTTTGTTGGATTTGTACGATATGGAGAATGTTTAATCAGTCTTGAATCTCCAACATTTATATCATAGCTGATAACAGAGGTTCACTCAGGTGTATTCGCAAACAGACATTCATTCTCTTAAATCAGTGACATAATGATTTGTCTTTGGCCTGGTTCAAGATAAGACAACGTTTCTGGTAAGCTAGCCATAGCATTTGTGTTGTCCATTCTAGGCTCACATATCTTGCTGGTTGTTTATGAGAGATCGATCGCGTCATCAACATTAAAAACCTTTGTATTAACCTGCGCGATGGAAACATCAGTGCATGGGATGGTGCCATCTCTTTCAAGATATGCATGAAGTAAATTAATGTGAACACACTGTATGGCTTTTCATTTACCAGGTGTCTTTATCCAATGGTTTAATTCACTGTCATGTTTTGTGATAACGTATGGCCCTTCATACTTTGCTTGTATGTATGATTACTGTATTCTGTGGCTGTGGAAGTAGAAACATCCTACAGCTGCAATCAGTCCTTTTTTCACTTTTGCCCACTGTCTTGTCCTCAGCCAAAATCCTTAGCTTCCTCAGGTCCATTTCTGACTTGAGTGTACCTAATCCTGCTTTCTTGAGGTCACCTCATAGCATGCCTAGCAGATTTATGCAATGATGTCCTCTCCTGGCTCTGTATTTGCTGGCTCCGAGTAGGGTGAATTCCAAGGCTCTCTGTGCTCGTGTGTCTTCTGGCATCCTTAGCACATGGCCAAACATGGACTATCTTTGCTGAGCGACTTTTACAGACAGCGGTGGCATATTACACATCTTTCATAGTGCATCATTGGAAATTATGCTCTCTGGCCATTGGTGTCCACTGATGGTGCATAGTTGTTTGCGGTGGAAGGTGTCAAGTTTGTCTAGAGCTGCCTTTCGAGCTGCCCAGCTGTTACAGTTATACATCATCAAGGATACGCAGGTTGCATTGTATAAACGTAGTCTTTTTACCAAGGGCATCTTTGATCTACGAATCCATAGCTTCCAGAAGGACTGGAAAGCTATGTTCCCCATGATGCAATGTGCAGCAATGTCAGCAGTACTGCTAAGCAGTGAGCCCAGGATTTTACTTTTCCTCCATGGTTCGCCGCCACAGGGTGGATCGTCATTTTCTTTAGTTTCATGCTTTGCATATAGGTATATGTGGGTGAACTCTGTTTTGGATTCATTCATAAAGAGATTCTCAATTTTTAGTTCGCTTGCAGCTATTGGGAGAAGATCTTCAAGGGTTTTTTCCCTCATCTATGAAGTCCACATTGTCGGCATATTCCATCTCTAGTGGCATGCATGCCCAGTATTGATACAGGGGGGGGGGCGGTTGGGCTTGTGCAGATTTCCAGCACGGATTTCAATGCAGCTGCCAGGTAACAGGTGAAGAGGACAGGGAATAGCGCATCTACCTGTAGGGAGCCGATTGATGTCTCAAACTCTACAGACTTCACTGACTTGACTCGTACTCTCAGCTTGGTGTCTGCAAGCAATAGTCTCACTAGTCATAGCTCATCTTCATTGCAACTGGCCTGGCGTAGTACATCTAGGATCTTTGAGAATTTAATTTTTACTGTAATGCCAAGCATTACTTTGCCTGTAATGGACTATTTAGCACCATTGATAGCTTTAACACTTTGTCACCAACTTCAAATTCATGCTCTCTAGTTTGTCTGTCATACCAAAAATGTGTTTAGTCTGGCTCTCTTTTAAATTATCTGCTGCGAATTGTCATGCATTGCTTAAGCGTGTGCGCCGATCTGACACATAATCTATAAGATTACGATCGTTTTGGGGTGTTAATATTTGTTTTTCAATAAAGTAAGAGGCCTTCGGACTGTATGCCCAAAAACGAGCTCATTCGGAGAATATCCAAGAGACTCATCTACTGTATTTCGAATATAGATCATTAACAAATTGATCTCTTCATCACAATCGCATAAGCTTTCACTACAATATTTTCGAAGCATCTTTTTAAGAGTACCGTGCATGTGTTCGAGAGTCCCATGAGATTCTGGGTGATATGCAGTTGACACAATATGTTTCACATCAAGTTGTTGACAAACTTGGTTAAACATATCAGAGGTAAAATTTGAACCTTGGTCGGTTTGAAGTTCATGTGGTAAACCGAACATTGTAAAAAATTTGAGTAAGGTTTTTACGGATTTAGCTGTTATGTTATGCAGTGGGTATTCCTCTGCGAATCTTGTGCTTGTACACGTTACAGTCATTAAATGCTGATTACCAGCTTTACTATTGCTTAATGGGCCGTCACAATCTATAAGGATGCTATACAATGGTTGGTCAAATGCCGGTATTGGCATTAAAGGTGCTTTTGGAATTGGTTGATTTGGTTTGCCAATCAATTGGCATGTGTGACAGGATCTGCAAAATCGTCTTACATCCCCATGAATGAGGGGCCAATAAAAATTCTGTGTAATGATGGCAGTGGTCCTTTTACACCCAAAATTGGGTGCACTGTTGGTACCGTTGTGAGCGGGACTCAAAACTGTGTGCCTATACTGAACAGGTAAAACTATTTGTTCGACCACTTCATGCTTATCATCCAGTTGTACATTGCGGGGTGTATATTTTCTCCTGAGGATACTGTCTTTCCAATAATAGGCTATATGGTAATTAAGTCGTTGTTCTGGATCATTCACCAATGCAACAACATTCTTTAATTGTTTATCCTGAGCTTGGAGTCATGCTGGTTCCTCTGAATTAAATTCGAGCTTGGGGTCGCCACCGAATGTGATGCACTTGTATGCACCTTTGCCTCTACTAGAGGTCCCCTCACCGCTTCATCTAATTGATGACTTCGACTCATTGAACGTGTCACGACACCTACCTTAGAATCACTGGGAGAGATTCGGTTTTATTCACGCGCACCAACGCATGAGGGAAAACCCTTGAATATCCCATCGTCATCACTAGAATTCAAAGTTGGCACCTCGGACACAATAGGCAGTACTTCATCAATGTTCCCTGTGCCATTTTCTAGAAACATGGCACCGGACTCACTGTATAATGCGGCTAGATCATTTCCTAACAGGAGATTTATACCACGTACTGGTATCTCGTCTTGTACCCCAATTCAACATTATGTTTTTGTTGGGCTATTTGTAAACTTATGCTATGGAGTGGTGTTTTTATATATTCCATTCCCACTCCACATATCAAAACGTTAGATCCTGTATATGTGTCTTTTGAGAACGGAAGCACCGAACTCAAAATTAGGCTCAGAGAGAAACCAGCGTCTCTAAGTGTTTTAATAGGACTAGGCGGGGCCCTCAATATACGTACAAGTGAGGTCACCTGTCCTAAAATACAATATGGTAAATATATTTTGTCAACATCGGGAAAATCGTCTATGTTGACTGTCTCGTCCCATCATTCATGATCTGAATGAACTGATTTTCTTTGTCATTGTCGTTGTTTACAGCTGTGGAGTACTTAGATTTTGCCTTGACAAAACTGCTACTTGGTTGAGAGAATTCTTTTGCAAAATGACCCCTAGAACTGCAATTAAAGCATTTTGCCATACTTGGGGAAGTATCGCGGCATCTAGTAGTCGGTGAGTTATCCTGACTTCTAGTAGGGGGTGACCGATTTCGAATTTGACTTGGATTAGTCAGGATTCCTGGAAGGAGATGGTGATCATTTCCGATGATATCTATTATCTCGATGACTATGACGATCATTATGCAAACTAATTGTTCATGTGGGTGACTGAGAGATTTATATCGATCACTGCGAAATCTACTAGAGTGTGATGGTGATTCAGATCTGTAACAATGAGTGTCTGGTACAGACCTAACTGTTCCTTCCACCATATAAAATCGACTTTATAGCAGCTTCACTAGCAGTATTGATGTTTGGATGATGATGTTGCAGATGTGAAATTGCCTCTTGCAGCATTAGATTACGAAATTGTTCGTAGAAAATCAAATCCTCCATTTGGCTCAGAGATTTGATTTTCTCTGACGTCATCCATTTCTCCATCAAGGCCTTTAGATGTTGAGCTTGTTGGATGGCTCCACTAGGAAAAGATGGCTTAGTTGATCTGAATTTTAAATGGTATACCTCAGGTCTCAATGCATATGCTCGTTGCACTGCATCTTTTATCCTATCATACTTACGTTGATCTTCATTGGGTAATGCTCTGGCAGCTTTCTGAGCGGCACCTTTCAGGACGGTTCTTACCAAAGTGGGCCAGTAATTTTCTGGCCAAATTAAATGCTGCGCCATTTGCTCGAAGATTGAAAAAAAAATCTTCAGGCTGTTTCTCATCAGAAGCCGTTGTTGGCTTGCCACGTTGAAGTGTGGCACATATGGCTGGGAGCTGCGTGGATTATCTCCTATTAATCATTCTAATTCCGGCTCAGCCTGCCTTGCTTCAGCCTCAGAGCATCTCCCTTCAGCCTTAAAGCGTCCCGCTTCTACCCCGAGACGAGTGGTTTCAAATTGTCGATGCAGGCCTCTTTTTCCCACTCAGTTGGACTCATTGGCTTTTTATCATTTCCATCACATTGATCCGACCATGTGGTTTGATTTTGAACCACCTTCAGCACCTGTTAGTGAAAACACACCTTGCATATCCAACTGCTCGAAAACGAAAGCTAGTAATTCCGATTTAGATATTTGAGTTTGAGGATTCAAGTTGTAATGAATGCACAGGGCTTTGAGGATCTCAACTGACGAAATCTCAACAAATATCCTCGTTGGATTTTGTGCGAACGATGTGATGATTCTCTCCATATTTGATTCTGAAACAGTATGGAGGAGATAACTTTGTAATAATGGTACACATATGCAAGTCTGTTACCTCCCTTGTTTAGGCTCTGCTATGACTAGATCTAAATGCAGTCAGTCATTAGCACATTAAATCAGACTTTTTCAGTGTTACTACACGCGTGTAAGCCATCGTACAGCCAGCTATAGTTGATTGACCAACACTCGTTTATAGATTTTTTATTACGACCGTTAGCATTGCCTATATGATTGATATATCGGATCAAATGTAATTTCAGGTCTATGGTTGCCTGAGCGGTTAGTCTGTGCAAAGAATTTATTTAGATACACAGCCTTATCATCAATCTCAGTTTGAAATTCATTAATTTCTTTATCTGAGAATGATGTGACAGACAATTTACCTTCCTTTACCCTGTACTGGTTATATTTGGCCAGATGACACCCAGGTATTTCGATGAAACGAAATACTAGGTTTGATCTTAATGACTCTACTGATGACTTAAGATTTAGTAGGTCACCAGTTATCTTTTCAAATGGTTCGCTATCACAGCAGATATTTTAGTAACGTTCATAAAGCATAGATTTACACCTAACATAACACCAAATAAGCGTGCCAGTTTAAAAATATGATAATGGGGAGCATAAAGGAAGAGTTAGCGATTTAAATGCTGAGCTCACGACCGTAAGGGAAATGTGCGCGCTCATTAAATCAGTAATAAACGCGACGCAAAATAGTGCGGGTTATAACAAATAAAATTATATATTTCCCACCGTTGGAATTGGCTAGAATTTTTTGTTAATATATCATTGCTTCTTCGCCATAAATCACTGACAGAATTTATATTGCAATTTTCCCGAGGTGCGCCTACAATTTTTCTTAGATTGACTGGACTAATATAGAGACAGTGTAATGTGGATTATAATACTGTTGCCTTTATGATCACATTGTGTGTTGTCTTGCTGACATATTACGATGTCACGGGTCTTCGCCTAATGTGCAGTTCTATATAACATGTGCAGTTCCAATACGATATGTAGTCCTAATCAAAATTGTGCTCAGTTCTAAACATCAAATATACAGGTGTTTATCGTGCGTCGTACGCTTTCTTCTTCATGAGATTTCCTTCCCTACGACATCAAGTTCCGGGGTATAATCTGAGGTGTGGGTGGGGTGTGTGTGTGTGTGTGTGTGCGTGCGTGCGAGCGAGCGTGCGTGCGTGCGTGCGTGCGTGCGTGCGTGCGTGCGTGCGTGCGTGCGTGCGTGCGTGCGTGCGTGTGTGTGTGTGTGTGTGATTTCGTGACAGTTCGAGGCATGTTGGGATGGCAGCGAGGGTCGGGAGAAGTTGGGAGAAGTGTTCGGTTACAAACTTCGGGATGGTCTGAGTATTTCGTAACACTTCACAGTAAAAAATCTGGACACTTTGATATACTTCTGGACAGTTTGGGTAGTTCGTGGTGGATCGGCGCCCAGATCGCGCTTTGTTTCGTGGTGCACTCAGGAACTCTCACAAACTCGCATCACGACACCTCTATGATAGTTTCACGACATGTCTATGGATTTTCACGAACGACCACGAACTCTCGCGAAAAACCACGAACTCTCAAGAACTCCCACGACGCTACTATGAACTCTCACGAACTGACAGGAACAGGTACGATCCGCTTCATGAACTCGCAGACAAACGGTATAAAACATGGGCGAGCTGGCCAGTTTTCTTCATTCCGCTGCTATACACCGATGCTATTTAAGGTTTTTCTCATGTGCACACAAAATCTATGTATACAATTTCATGACCTTTGAGGACCTTCGTTCGCAGCAGTTCGTAGTAGTTCATAGCAGTTTCTATGAGATTGTGAATGTTCAGAATAGTTCTGGATGGATCGTGAAAGTTCTGGACACTTCGTGACAGAGGTCAATGCCCTCCAAAAAGGTCCTGAGGTTAGGTTCGGGACACATCGTGATCCTTCGGTGGCAACTTCGTGAATGTGTAAGAGTAGCTTAAAGTTGTTGCTGTCATAGGCACCAACAGCTTATAACAACATTGCTTCTTGAAGGTGCACATTCACACCAGAATGCTTAAAAATAAAGTTATTTAACTTTTATACATTTAGAAGCTTAGCTTGTGTACCTCGATGTAATGAAATGAAATAAATCCTAACATATGATGATTTCATCACTTATAAATTACCACAATTTTTAGTCGTAAAGTTGAATTAGGTACTCGTGTCTCTAATTCAGTTTCACAGAGATTATATTAATTTATAGGTGCGATCTCTCTCTCTCTCTCTCTTTCTCTCTCTCTCTCTCTCTCTCTCTCTCTCTCTCTCTCTCTCTCTCTCTCTTAGCTTGTGTGGTTATTTTAAAATTGAATAGCTGGAATTTCAGGCTCAAAAGCATTATATTTCATCAGGTACCTCGTTTACCACATCAGTAAGATTTTCTTAATCTCCGTAGAAACTGACGTCATCGTCATATGGGTTATCCACTCTGTTTATCTGTTGTGGGAGCATTTTGATGTTTTCGTTTTCGAAGATATTGACAAAATGATTAAGTCAGACCCAAGTCCGATTTGATCTGGGTCCAGGCAAGCCGAGCTCAGTTTGCCGGTCAGCAAGCGAACTCCTTCTCAGTCGAACTCAGCTCAAGCATGTCTTAAAGCTGAAGGGTCATTATGAAAATAAGCAATAGTTTTTTGAGAAAAAAAATAACTAAAAATGTTATTCCTATCTCCAAATAGAATTCGTTAGACATCCGTCATCTTGTTTTATGGCGGCCATTTTCCTGTCCCCAACCCTCCGCTACTATAAGTATTTCTCCAAGTCCGTGGAGATTCCTAGTCAATTTTTGACACCTCACGTGCGAGTACCACGAAAATACAATCGAATTCGAGAGGCATACCATGGAATCAGGAACGGAAAACGTAAATACGATAATAATAAGTTTATAAATGCATTCTAACGTATTACGGAAATATACCCCTATACAATGCTATAAACCATCTAATATTCTAGCAAACACTATATTTCTGCTTGCACGAATTTTTTGACATCTTGAAAATAACAACAATATTTACTTTATAAATCTATGCGTAGACGTGGCACGTTCTCACAAATGAAATAGAGTCCGCTTTATGTGGCTGATGACTGGGTAGCTTATGTGGTATGGGGGAATGGATAGAATTGGGATAATGGTTAGCGCTCTTAATTAGGGTTTCTTGAGATGTTATGTTAAAGCGTTTAGGGCGACTGGTGTATTAGGAAATTAATTAATATTTGAAAACATAATAATTTCTCTTATTGCATATGCGGAGGGTCGTTAGACCTGGCTTTTAGGATAATGGTTTTAAAGGTGTATGATGCAATAGGTGGACAGGTAATGTTGCCAGCCATTAGGTGTGTAACCTTTTGAACACTTTTTTGGTCGCTAGTCTGGGGCTTTTCCAGGCACCACCTATATGGCTGCGGGTTTTGTTTCTCGTGCTTTTGCACCAGATTCGTAAGGTACATACTGATTTCCAAAATTTCCTGTAATGCTAATTAATCGGCCGGTGAGATCTCGGTCAACTTATGGATAGTAAATAAAGTCGCACGATATTACGTAACAACACTGCGCCCTCGGACGGGAATTCCCATTATTATATGGAGGACGTTGGGGTAATATTGACATATTTTTATGTAAAACTTACAGCAAATTCTGATCCCTGACAAATGTTGTGTCATATTTGAGAGCGTATATAAACAGCCAGAAAACAAACCACAACACAAAGCTACTACTACTACTACTACTACTACTACTACTACTACTACTACTACTACTACTACTACTACTACTACTACTACTACTACTACTACTACTGAAATATATTAGATCGTACAACCATCAACAATATCGAGAAAATCAACAAGAAGAAGAAGAAGAAGAAGAAGAGGAAGAACAACAACAACAACAGCAACAACAACAACAACAACAACAACAACAGCAGTATAAAAGAGAAACAAACGATTGCAACAACAACAACAACAAAATCAACAACAACAACGGCGATGGCGACAAAAATAAATGCAAAATATTGATGTAACACCAACAACACCAATAACAACAGCAGCATAAAAGAGAAACAAACGATTGCAACAGCAGCAGCAACGACGACGACGACGACGACGACGACGACAAAAATGCAAACTACTGCTGTAGCAACAACAACAACACATGCTGATACACGACAACTAGTGATAAAATAACACCAGGTGCTACTGCACAACGACACAGGATGCTGTTACTGTCACTGCTGCTGCTGCTGCTGATGATGATGATGATGGTGATGGTTGTTATGACCATACTGATTGTATTGGTTGGGGTTGTTTGTGTTGATGTTGATGAGGAGGATGGGGAGGTGATTGATGAAGAAGATGATGATGATGATGGTGGTGCTGGTCGTGGTGGTTGTGATGATAATGATGTCGAGGATGGGGTTGTTTTGTATTACTGATGATGATGATGATGATGATGATGATGATCATGATCATGAGGAGGATGGGAGTAGGGGGATGTGTAGGAGGAATATGAAGTAGAGTAGGGGAGGAGGAATGATGCTGAGGATTGATGATGATGATTTATGATAGTGATGATGATGATCTTGTCTTTCAGCCATGTTGTCCCTGCATGAATCGTGGAAAGTGTGGCAGCTGCTGCTTCAAGCCGAAGAGGTGTACTTCCTTCTGTAGGAATGTTAGCTGCAAATTAAAAAAAGATAAGGTAGGCATCTACATATTTTGACAATATACATATATGTATTTTATCCAGATTTCTCACACATGCCATCATAGTTTACATTGAACCAACGTGCATGTATCCCTATATATGGTTTACCACATTATCCAATATCAAGTGCCATCATATATATTTTGTTAGTTACTCACGCCGCCCAAATGGCGGTGTGAATTTTGCGGTTGTTGCCGCATATCTACCTGCCTCTCTGTGATATATCTGTCCATCTGTCCGTCTGTCTGCTTATCTATCTGTCTGCCTATCCTAGCAATATCCGCGTAATATTATGATGTCGAATCAACAAATCTGGCACAAATTTTTGTTTCATGTAAAAAAATCTCAAACATCGAGGTCACGGCATTACTTATGATTACACATCTTCGTGGAAAACCCTGCAATGCAAGATGCTATAATCAACCAATCTGTAACATACATGCATTTTTTGTTTGTCTACAATTACGTATATAGAATCACATAATTTGGCACATTCATTCAGGGATTCATTCATATTATTAGCGTTTATAAGGTCCACGAATCAGTCCAAATCATAAAATATCTCTGTCAGGAGTCCCGAAGTGCATCCCGTAATACACGTTTAGGACATAGCTCTGGAATGCAAGACACTTTCTGATTGATTTTAGTTTTAGGTAAACGGTGGCGTTTGGTGGTACAGAATGTCAAATTTTGTGGAATTCCATCAACTTGTGTATATTAGTTACTCATATGCTTTAGGATTAGTTTACCGTTTGCTAAGCCTATATTCTTAGGTGGTGTATAGGTTGTGGGGTGGGGGTAGGGTGGGTGGGTGTGTGTGTGATGAGATGTGTAAAATGCCCAAGCATGTCGAAGTACACCAAATTTGCTATGTGATTATTCATAATTGTTTAAATTGTGAAGCAACGTATGCAGTCGGCACTGCCACCGTGGCTGAGTTGGGGGTGTTTGTGTGTGGCGTTTGGTGGGGGGTTTAATACGTCAAAGATTGCAAAATCGTGATTTGCATTTCCGTCCTACTGCCATCGACTGTGCTTTCTAGCATATATGTTTCAGTTGTAAACGCTATATCGTCTTCCTCTTACATGGTGACTGCAATAATAGTAAAGATGTATCAGTAAATCTGAAAACGTGATATCAGTGCAAAAGGTTATTAATATAGCTTTACTATTATTACACCCCACACCCGCCCCACGGATGTGATAATGCATTCATGTCTGTCTTTATGTCTTTCGATCAGTGTGCCCATTGTTATCTGAGTAAAATCCGGACTTCTGCCCTCAAATAACAGATCTTGTTTATATACTCCCTGTACGATATGTTATTGGAAGTGGCATCAGTTATAACAAGCGGTCCGTCCACAAGCGTTGCCTCCACAAGTTTTGTCTCGACCAGTGCTGCTGTCATCGGACCGTCTCAAGATGTTGCAGGGCCCAGTTGACTGCAGACTATAGGCAGCGGGATTCTTCATGGCGCTGGGCGCCGTCCACAGCTGAGACGGGTGAAGATCCGTGTTCATCCGTATGCCAGATTTTCACCAAGAAATGTTCCAGCTGCTGATGGGAAGGACAGCGTCAATGCCTGACTGGATCATAGCTCAGCACCTGACAGGGAAGCAGATATGATTCTATCAGACCAATGTCGTGTAAGTCTATCATACATTTTTGAACCTGTAATTCAAATATTCCTTGCAATTATCATATATCAAATAAGATTACGCCCGGATATGGATCTGATCAAATTGTAGATCTGTTGAAGTCGCTGAAAATAGGCGTTCTGGCTTTAAAATGTTTAATTCTGAGTGGAATGGTTGTGACCATTTCAACACCTTTGGTATGCTCGTAAATAACTTAAAATTAAAATATATCATGGGAAAAAATATATTAACCCACATCTACCGAGATTATATCAACCCTATTTCTTGTCTGGGTCTTCTACTTTAGGGTTCCATTATGACATTGAGCAATGATGATTTGCAAGAGCGTATGTGCGCCAAGGCTGAGGACTTTCCACGCCATGTCGTCCCATATCTCAACGATAATCCCGAGAAGCCATATGAGCGTGTATCGCATGGAGACGTACCAGCGTGGTGCAAGTGTGGCCGGTGTGTCGCAATGGATAAGCGGAAGATGCGCTTGTGCTGTGGCCTGATGCCGTGCATCTCTACCAACCCAACATTCCGCAACTTATGCCTCTAGTAATCGGCTAAATTGAAATTACCTGTCTATAAATACCATCCAAAAAGAACATCCCAAAACGTATATTACAGATATGTTGCCTTTATATAGAGTTTGGTCTTTGATCGTGTGTATGTACATATCTAGTTACCAAAATGTACCATTTATGTAGCTGTAATCTTTATGAACCAGCTCAGCATATGCACCCCATTCCTTTGTTCGCCGGCTGATTTGGGCTTTCACACAAACTCCCCCATCTGATGATCGATGAGCAATCTGGCGGTCGATGTGATGATTGTAGTCCAGTACCGCCAATTGGTTGCGCATTCTGTAGTTGTCTACAGAATAGCTCAAGCGCTTGGAACAGTACCGGAGCAATGAGTGAGAAAAGAAATTCTCAATTTTTTGAGGTATGCCGAGACAGTACATATGCGTTGAAGCTGCCCAACCACTGAGCACTGGTCACGACAGAACTGAGGAATATCAAGCATAAGTATGGCATTTTTCATTTTCTCCCTTTTTTATCATGGTGATCGTATGAAATATATTAGCTATGCAATCATATACATCCATATATGTCGCAGAGGTGTCTCTAAAATGCTGAATGACATGGAAACATCGAGAGAGGCATAAAGGCTACGTTATGTCCGAGAGTATGTGTAGTAATCACATCTAAGTGGCGGGCTCTCTATAATATGTTGTTAATTTATACATTTATGTGATCTTCATGTGTGTCTTCTGCATTTATAGGTGTGTAATTATGTATACTAGTAATCGAATTATAAATGCATGTGATTACGACGTGACGGAGAGCAACATGCCCACAGCTGACAGACTTCCGTCTGAACGCTCATACACTCACAAGATGTATTTTGAAGAATATAATAATCATTGAATGTTGACATTTTGTATTACACATTGGTTGTTAGCGATACCACAATACTGATATCCCAAGAGGAGCAACGACAACTGTGGGCATACAAATTCAACATGGTCATCCAAGATCTATGTAACTGGAATCATTTTGCACATCACTTCCCTCGAACAAAATTGGTTCAGCCCTTGCGTTAGATATTGTTTTGAAGCTCAATAATACTTGAAATCAGCCCCGTGTCTGTTGAGAAATCAGTTTATTTTTAAATAAGAGCTCCGCAAACGGCCCATAATACCTCGCCATGATGACAAACTAATGAATGACCCCTATCAGAAAATATTTATTTCTTCCTCAGACCCATCAGATCAGTAATCCTTATAAAGTGTCAAAACGATCTGCTAAACGGTCAAGGAGGTATCGTCCAGAAACCAATTTTCAAGATGGCTGCCCCTGACGGGCGGCCATATTGGATTTCGGATTAGCGGCAATTTTGATAGGTTTCTTCACCAGACATATGCCAACGACCCTAGGAAGTGATCCGATAAATGGTAACAGAGATATCATCCAGAAACCAACTTTCAAGATGGCCACCGGTGACTGGCGGCCATCTTGGATTTCGGATCATCATCGATTTCGATAAGTTTCTTCCCAAGACCTTGTCCAACCACCCTCTGAAGTTTGAATGCGATCCGACAAATGGTAACCGAGTTATCATCCGGAAACCAATCTGAGACCCGCCTGCCCAACCGTCTGCCCGTCTGCCCGCCCGCCCGCACGGTCGGCCGGCCACCCGCCCGTCCGCATGGACGGACGCGCCATTACATAATACCCGGCCAAATTTTTTGCTTGGCGTCGTATAAAGATTGATGGACTGACAGACAAATGATGGACGTACAGAATTCATATATATATATGGCATGCTTTCACATTTGATATCATACCCCATGGCCAGATATGATGGACCGGTTCTCAAAAGCCAAGTTGCCCCGTCTGGTGGTGCAGGCCTCGGCTCAATGTGACGGCAGAAATCATTTCCCCATGTGTGGTCATTACTGAAGTGATGCAAAACACCCATCCAAAGCATCCGCAACTTGTGTCAATTGCCCTCACAGTTTGCACAGCACCACCAGAAATGATTCACGACAGGTCGAATCCATGGGCGAAGATCCTTGCACGCTGCTGGTTTGGCAGCTTGCGCGAGATTCTCGGTAAATGCTTGGTTTTATGCCACACATCTTTACTATGGAAAATGGTTTGACCATCCAGACTCTGGTCTTGAACATCAACTATAATGAGACAAGATATATGTAATTATACATAATTATCAGAAAACAGGTTAGTCATTTCAGGAAACACCTCAACATTATATAGACTATGTCGGGCCCACAGGCAATTACCTATAATGTATTAGGATCAGTGCATCAGCCAGACTGATACATAAATGATGAATTTTGTATCAGAATATGGACTAGTAATAATGCATTTTACTTATGAATGACAACTAGTATAAGTCTACATGTCTGCATGTATGTCCGGCAGCTGGTCATTTTCAATAACAATTATTTTAAAATAATCTTTTGATTCAGAAATTAATCGACACCATCTTGTTCAAAAACATGTACGCACGCACACGCGCATGAGCACATTGGCTATATCCTATGCGTGGAGGGATTGAGAGCGCCTATATGACTTTATGGCATTATCTGATTTGCATAACACTCCACGTGTTACATGAATGGTACATGTTATTTTTAAAATCTAATTGGTTTTTCTTATAATTTTATTTAGTAATTATGGCACCCAACCAATCCATACAAAAGGCAGTACTCGGGTGCGCTTTATAAAGAGCATACCATTACAATTGAATCTAGATATATGTAGCATTCGTATGGGGTGATACACATACGCTTTTTCATTGCCCCCAACCCCCCACCCACCCACTAACCATGCATATACATGCATACACAACGCGTTTACGAAAAGCGGGGAGGGGGATTAGTTTTCGCTTCTGTCCATCCATCCGTCGTTATATAACTTTATTTTTGCTTGGAGTATTTTGATAACAGTCCATGTAAATGTGTTCTATGGTAGTAGTGAAATGCATGTGGCTTTCTGCGCCAGTCAGTCCGTCAATGCACATGTCTTTTTGTGTTTGTGTACGTTCGTTCGTGCACATTTTAAATCCAAATTAGTGTGTTTATGTCATGTCACTACAACGGGCTTCATTGTGTGTTGTTGTTTTTTTGGGTGGGGGGTGCATTTGATTTATACCATCCTGTCGTTCCTCTAAACGTTATGGCATGCATGCACAATCACGCCAAACAGAACATGCCCTTTTTGACCTGACAGATATGTGTTTGTAAGCCATGTTCCCTCAACACGGTATACCACGTGACACCCATATTATTGTATCGATAAGTTGAAAAATGATGTGTTGCTATTTATGAAATGAGAGAATGGCATATGGTCAATTGACAGCACTCTACTAATGAACATATGTTAGCAATTAGTTTTGCTATGGCGCTGCTAGCATCTGATACAACTTCAACAACATGAATGTCATTGTTCTGAGGTTGCATCAAACCCTTTTCTATGCCATATCACTCCATCATGTTGCTTTGCCGGTTGACCTCTCGTGAATCAACAGTTTGTAGATCAATGATCTTGCCAGTGCTATATTCGATGAATACTGCTGTCGCCTTGCTTGCACAAAAACCTGTAAATCAC
Source organism: Chaetoderma sp. LZ-2023a (assembly GCA_034401795.1). NCBI lineage: Eukaryota > Metazoa > Mollusca > Caudofoveata > Chaetodermatida > Chaetodermatidae > Chaetoderma > Chaetoderma sp. LZ-2023a. Next base: position 68,294,373 of record CM067360.1, on the reverse strand, counting down.
GTATTTTACACAGGCTAATGGTGCACGGTCTTTGGTGATTGGCGTGAAATCAATGGCATGCATAAATACATACACATGTTTTAATTTCTTTCATGACATCCATCCATGCATGTCTATTCATTGAAAATCATTGTCGTAACAATCCGGATAAAATTGCTAAATACATCGCCAAAAAGTCTATATCATTTTCAATGCATACATGCAGGCACGCGCATACAGATATGCATGCGCTCGCATGGTGAGTGCATTCTCTCGACAGTTGCTGGCAAAATTTTACTGAACATTACCTGGAGAGTCATAGCGGGCATCAACGGCAACAACAGTATCATGTTTTCTGAAGGGCTCCAGGATATTTTTCATGTGGCTATCAAAGAATTACTGGACACCCAGGCGAAAATGGCTCTGCGCACGATAAAAGCTGCTCGCGCTGCCGACTGCCAAATTGATAAATCGCGCACCTGTCCCATGAGAGACCAGACAGAAGAATGATCAGGTGCAAAAAAATCCCAATAATACTTTTGCCTCCATTAGTGGAGTGGCTTAGGGGAATAATCGTGACCTGCTGGAACAAAGCACCAAATTTGGCACAGATCTACTTGAGGGAAATACGAAACTTTTTGGCGGGGGCTGCCAAATGTTAACGGTAAAGGTCAGGCAGAGGTCAAGGTCAAATGTCAAATTATGTGTTTTTTCACATTTTCCTAATGGAATGACTGTGACACACTTTAATAAAGCACCAGATTTGGCACATATGTACTAGAGGACAATACAAACATTTATATAGTGGGCTGCCAAAGTCTAACCATCAAGGTCACACAGAGCTCAAGGTCAAATGTCAAATTATGCGTTTTTTCCATATTTTGTCAATGGAATGACCGTGACACACTATAACATAAAGCACCAAATTTGACACAGATATACTAGAGGACAATACAAACATTTTTAGAGTGGGCTGCCAGAGTCTAACCATCAAGGTCACAGAGAGCTCAAGGTCAAAGGTCAAATTATGCGTTTTTTCCATATTTTCTCTATGGAATGACAGTGACACACTATAACAAAGCACCAAATTTGGCACAGATGTATTAGAGGACAATACAAACATTTTTAGAATGGGCTGCCAAAGTCTAAATGTCAAGGTCATGCAGAGGTCAAGGTCAAAGGTGAAATTATGTGGGATTTTTTATATTTCTTCCCAGGGAATGTGTGCAACCTGCTTCAAAAAGCACAGGTTTTGACACAGATGTACCATAGTACAATGCATAACTTTTCAGATGGGTCTGCTAAGTTTTAATGGTCAGGGTCACGTCTAGGGCCAAGGTCAAAGATCAAATTGTGTGTTGTTTTCATATTTTACATAGAATTACTATGACATGCTGTATCAAAGCCAGTTTTTTGTACTGATGTACCTTAGTCAGTGCTGTCAAAATGTAAAATTGTGGTGGGGTCTTATTTCCAAAATAGAAAAATAAACATGCTGTCTAAACCAGCAGTTTTATTTTCAATTGTGTAATTCCAATCATGGCAATTACACTGAGACTATATGCGTGGTTTCAAAGTCAGTTGATCGAAGTCAAATTGTCTCACAACTGCCATGGCAAAGGCACAATGCTGTGCATACGGGACCTGCATTCCTGCACTTGCAATTTGTTGAACAACTAGGCGTCGCCTTGCATCCACACTTGATTAATTCTTTGCAGCTAACAGCGGCAGCTGGTAGAGTTGTCCACAATGGGCACCACCCAGTGCCTCATTTGGTCCACCCAAAGCTTTCAGGAGTAGGTGCAGATATATTTGGATTCAAACTTCCTCTCCAAATACTGGCTTGGTATAGACATCGATTAACATGTTCGAGCAGTGCATTTTGAGTGGGAGGAAGCTTCTCCATCAACTTCACTCTCCTTGTGAATGGCTCCTGTCGAAACTCATTCACATCAACATGTGGAGTAGTGTTGTCATACATGATACAGGTAAATCGTTCTATTATTCTGAATACTGGAGATGTAATGTCTAGTGGAACAAATGCAGACAGTGGTGTGATGATGAATGCTTCTGTGGTAGTGGGATATGCTTTCCATGTCTTCCAAACAGATTTCTTGGCTTTATCGCTAAACTGTGATGTTGTATCAGAACCAGAGAAGGCATGTAAAAATGGTAGAGCACGAGCTTTGTCCTCACCAAGTTCCTGGCAGATTGAATTAACAGCATTATCGGTACTGTTTTCCGGTACCAAAGTCAACCCATAGCTGCATATCTGGATGACACTGTATAAGATCATGGAAAACTCCCACTAGAATCACATTCATATCCCGGTTCTAATGAGGATAGAAGTTGCAACCTCTTTAAGAGCATCATTCAAATGGAGGCATATTCTACTATCTGCCTCCTCGTGATCACTCTCTCCCATTGTGATATTGGAGTGATTTGACTGCACTGTCGGGCCAGAGGTAATGAATACCAGTTTGTTATGTGGATATTCATGATTCACTACATCTTCTGTCAGCAGAGCAAATAGCTCTTCCTTGTTTCTAGGATCCTGAAGGAAACCAGCAAAGCAAGGTGGTAACTTACCATTGGGGGACACCTTTCTCCGAACCCGTTTACCTCGATTTTCTCTGGTTGTTGTTTTCAGGCTGTCCCAGTTATAAGTGTCCCAAACTATGTCAATTCTGGAACATTTTGTAAGTTGTCTCTCTGTCCATGGGATGAAAATTTTGTCACTATATTCACCGAAAGTGGATGCACTTTCCTGTGGCAAGGCATGCGTTATGGCAGCACCATCAAATACTTTAACATCAAAGTGAGATGGTGTTTCTGCTTGGCCAGCTGGATCAATGCAATGCAGTAGTAGTTCTGCTTTGTTGCTCGGTAGACGGAGTCTTCCATGTAGATACAATACTGGTGGCCATGGGTGATTTTCACGTGTGAAGAAATCATCCAGCTTTGTGCTGTGGACTTGTGCAGCGATGAATAGCTGACTGAATAGATTGCAGTCATGTTTTATTTCTTGGAATTGTTGTTTTGCCTTTGAGTTCCCGCTAGTGTCGCGAGGACGCTTAAAGAGCAGAAGATGATTCTTTTTTATGGCCCTACTGATTGATTCTTTTCTTTCAACAAGCACATCCTTGACATAGTTTGAATATTGCTCATTATCCAATGTCTCCAACGTGTGCAATGCCTGTACAACTGTGCCATCCATACAATCGTAAGTGTCTAGAGTCATGAGTTCATTTGACTTATCCATAAATGGGTTACACATTGCCAATATGGTGTTGCACATATTGTTAACATGATTCTGGAATGTTTCTTGTGTTGAATGCCCCTGTGCATGGCTGGTGGATGGTTTATCAGTCACGTGATACAGTTCATCACAATCTGTGAGGATCCTGGCCTGTTCAGGTCCTGCTATCATCCATCGTTTTAGAGCAGCAGGATTTTCAGTCAGGCCAATGGCCCGACCGGATCCAATCACTCTTTCATTATTTGTTCATGTGCTTGGTCGAGAGGTCTGCTCGAGAACTTTCGCCTACCCTTCGTGAACACACAATTAGCCTCAAACTCATTTCGTATTTCTTGTGGGAGAGCCTTCATATCTCTGACGTGAACTGATAGCCATCTGGCATAAGTCGTGTGGTCAAGCACAAAAAACATGGTGCTAGTGCTTCAAGCACGTGTATATATAGGGCAAAGTTTCTTTCTCTGTATGATCGAACAAAAACAACCACCAACAGTTCAAGATGCAAGACTTTATCCCAGGACTCGAAGGTTGGGCTGTTACGTATTATTTCAACTTTCCAGTCCTCAAAAGGCACATCTCCTGGATTGCACATTGTGTTGAAAGCATCATGTTGTAATTTTGCAAGAGCCATGACAGTTACTTAATGCGCATGCCGTGTCCTAGTGAGGTGTGCCACCTTGAGGAAGGACTCTGCAGTTCCGGCAGTGGCAACACCAGCTTCACTCAGTGCTACACACCACCCTGATCCCTAGAGGTCTGCTATTACTCGCCACAATGCCATCTCTGTGTGTAGACCACCCATTACTACTATATATCTAGACTCTCCTATGGTTTGTGGCCAATTCCACTGTGCATATTTGCCAGAGCGTAAATTGGTTGATCACCAACCAGTACTGGTATTTGCCCAGGGTTTCGTTTTTGGGTGACAAGTTTAACCATTTCCATACCATGTTTAACCATGGCCATAGTAGCTGCTTTCTCATAGAACAGAGGCAACAGAACACTTACCCCAGGTGGATCTGGGTTATCTGGCTGATGATCAGCATGATGAGCACCCCATGCAATGAAGTCATCTTTCTCAAGTTTGTCTTTATCTAGCAGCGGCATGCTCTGTCCTAACCAGTGGTTTTCTTGTTCAACTGCTGTATTTAACATGTCATGGGTGTCATCTACAACATGTACCTCTGGAACAGTTAAAAGATTGGTGTTGCATGCTGGAACTATGCGGTAGCTGTCCGGGAGGGAAGGGTTTTTGGTGCACACTGGAGGAAGAACTGTGATGGGTGGTCTAGATATTCCAGGATTAGACTGTGTAGGGAGCTGGAACAAGCTAATACTAGTTCCATGAAAAGACCCTTCAGCTGTTTGTGATGTGGGATTGTGGTCTAAATTATCAAGGGCCCCTATTATATACACACCCTCGCGGATTTGTGCAGGACATACTAAGTCTTCCTCATTAAACCATTGACAAACTGCATTTGTGAGCCAGTCTTCCAGTTATAATACACGCTCATAACTCACACTGACACCAAGTTCATGAAGTTGATTCACAATTTTAAACTTCGGGTTTACGTGTGTACATTCAGACCTATATATAATGGCAATGGGCCTCTTTATCCGTGCGATGACGTGGCCTTTCTGCTCCCTTAGCCTTTTGCTTAGAGTTGAACCTGATTAGTTGGCTTATAGTCAGGCATGCATGCGGGTTGCCAGCATTCTGCTCTGTGATATTTGACCCATACAGCAGCATCGAAACCAGGACTTTGAGGGAATTCGGCACTGAACTGTCTCGACAATCTGTAGTAAAACTATCTGAGAATTTGGGAAATTCTGTCTCAAACATTTCCATTGACAAGGCATCTTTATTGAAATTACGCATTTCAAGTGTTTCTTTCAGCAGCACTTGGAGACCTTCGTTAAAGACTAGAAGTGTGTTCTTGCCATCTGTTTGTTCCTGGCAGTCATTGGGATAGTGCAACATAAGCCTGTTCTTTAACCGTTTTTTTTATTGAAGCCCTAATGATGTAAGCCGATTTTCATACATTTTATGCAAATCCGCTAATCTGAATATAAAAACACCTTCTTCCAAACTGGTTTCAATGAATGATACAAGTTCAGCATATACCCTCGACTCGGTCATTTTCTGCCCAGTAAGCGATAATGTGACTGATTGGACTCTTTGTATACTTCTGTGGCGATTTCTAAACATATTCATACAATGCTTGTGATATATTCAATGGCAACCGAATAACCACCTGCAAGTGTGGCTAACAGATCTGTGTCTTGCATTTCCGTTGCCTGTTCTCTAAGCGAGATGTCCAGTTCTAATGTACTACAATATGAAGTACCCCTTCTGTTTGCTTACAGAAGATACACTTATCTGAGTGTTTAGACTCATCAGAGCGGGTGGTGCGTTTCGATTTTCTTTGTACGATAACATGCCCACACTGTTCAATATTTATCGTCATGTTTTTCTTGAGCTCGCTGCAGTTTTGAACTAGCAAATCTAAGCTGACAATTAAGGTGCCACTTTGCCTTGTTGCATTAACGCTTTCAGGAAAACATTCATCAACAAGCATTAAATGTAACTTTCTGAAACCTTCTACGTTTTTCATAAAGTCATCATATGATGGTAGACCTTTACCGTCTTGTCTGGATGCGGGACATTTTAATATGTCATCGTCCGTTCCACATATTATGAAATTTGTCCAGTCCATTCTGTCGGGAAGGTCTAATATATAAGGTCCAAACAGTCTATTGTATTGCTAGCGCATAATTTAGTCACCAGCAACTAACGGGCGAAAATTCCCATCAATTTATACAACTGTATAAGACATGATAGCAGACGCCAATGAGAGAATTGTAATCAAATCGATAATGCGTTTTCATTTTAAATTGAATAGCAGTTTATAAAATTACCCCGGGGCCGTGCATTATTATAAAAATCAAACGAATACCGATACTATTGTATGCGTGTACATCTCGCAATTGATGTTTCAATTAAATTACGTCAATTTTGTGTTTTAATCTGATTCCATGGCACTCTTAAAAGTGTCTGTAGATCGTTCTTATGTGGAATAACTGCATTAATGGTTTGCTATTTATTTTAATTGCTCGTTTAAAAGTTTTCACTCTATTAGAATTTCACAGCCGTTATGAATTCAATTGTGTTATGCTGTGCGCTACACTGTGGTTTATTTTCAGAAACTTGTTCTTTTCAAACTATAGATAGCTATGCATATCAATAAACACATTTTTAAATTTTATATTGTCCCAATGTACATCTGTACCGAGTTTTAATGGTATGTTACAGCATATTGCAACCATTCCATGAAAAAATATGTAACCTCCACACAGTTTGACCTTTGACGTTGACTGTATTGTAACCTTGACTTTCAATATTTGGCAACTACCTCTAATTTTTTTATATTATACTAAAATACAATACTATGCCAAAATGATGCTTTATTACGTCATCTCACATCCATTCCCTGGTAAAAGATTTAAAAATTCCACAAAATTTTATGTTTGACCGTGACCCCTAGGATGGCTCTGGCCTTTAAAAATTGGCATCCCCCTCTAAGAGTATTTCTTATTATCCTAAAGCACTTCTGTGCCATGATTGGTGCTTTGTTACATACTATCACAGTCATTCCCTGGGAAAATATGAAAAATTCATAATTTTAACTTTGACCTTGACCTCAGCGTGACCTTGACCTTTAAAATTTGGCAGCCCCTCTAAAAAGTTCCGTCTTAACCTAGACTACACCTGTGCCAAATTTGGTGCTCTGTTCCGGCAGTTTACGATATCACTTAAATTTGGACTTAAGCCACTCCACTACATAAAATTCCGTGGAAATCGATTTGTTCTGATGGCCATACTGTAGATAATAATACAGGCAAACCACCATTATTCGCACAACTTGTATGATAACAGTTTGAGTTAAATCAATTTGATATCCCCCAGCAACCCCCCTCAACCAAACACCCCCCCCCCGCACACGTATGCACACGACATGATTTGTAACATGAATGACAAAGACATCTGTTTCACTCATTCCAAACATTTTAGGAAGATATTGTTGCAAATTTGAAATATAGAGAAAAATAATAGATTTTTGAAGCTGACGAGTATCAATAATGAAAACAAATCTGCGTTGCTGCGAATAATTAGGCATTGATCTTTGCTCCACAATAAGATGATGTTGGAATTTACTACAAAAACAGTAACTGTTATAGCAGTGTGTAGGGTTTTTGTGAAGGTGCGTTTGTGGTGAGGTGGGGGTGTTGAGTTGTGTTTGTTGGCTTGGGATGGAGTGAGTGTATGCATACCTTAGTGGTTGCGGCATAGACATACATTATACATGAGACACACAAGTTACTAACAATACACGTGAACAAAAGTTGTATGCCAGCCAAGGGTGCGCGGTCTTTGGTCATGGTTGTGGGATCAATGGCAGAATCATATTCTGAACACGTAACCCGCTCCAGCAATGCAATAATCTTCTGCTCTGACACCAAATATTTAGGATCGGAAAGATGCTTAAGCTCAACAAAATACCTATAATAAAATAATATTAATAACTAAAACACACTCGAGGGAGATGTATAAACGTAGACTTTTTATCATGGGCATCGGTGATCTACGAATACATATCTTCCAGAAGGACTGGAAAGCTATGCTCCTTGTAGCAGATTTGCAACTTCCAGGAGCTCTATTCTGTCTTCAAATCGTTTGTCATGCTCCAGTTTTATCAATATTTTATCAGAGGTTTCAAGTTTTATAGTTCGACAGTCAGGTTATATTCAACATTAAAAGATTGCTATCGTGATGTTACAACCTTACCAATCTCATTAGTATAGCGTTGGCGATTTATTTAACACGTTTTGTTAATATCTCAGCTATTCTCTGTGTTTTGTTCACAAAACATGCTATTTATATCGTAACTTCCAATTTCCAATTGTCATTTTCGTTCATGACTAAACCGGATGTGGCCCAGTTGTCTGGCGTTCCGATGTTTGCCGACTTATTCAAATGTTGTAATAGAGTATATTTTTAGGATTAATATATAATTCTATCATATTCTAGCCGTATTTAATAATTATCATCTATCAAACTGAATTTATTCATCTCGTATAAGTTGCATAAGTTTGTCTAATTTATCTCCGTA